>OX438611.1:1200000-1800000 GCA_949316135.1 Choreutis nemorana
CATTTTACGGTTAGGATTTCATATTCAGATTCTAATCCGATACGGCATAAATACCTTCGTAGCCCTTCAGGTGATATTGTAGCCAAAATGTTAACCCGAGTCCAGAAAGTTTGGAGCATGTAGTAATTTTTATAGTAAAAATAGATATTTACTCAATGTTCTTCCGCAAACAATAAGCTCATTCTCATTTTTAAAGTAAATACGTAATTTCGTTATGAACTTGAAAAAAATATCTTGTTATTACTTATAATTGTATCGAGAAATATATATTAACTAATTAATATATATTAACTAATTAATTTAAATTGTATTTGACTACATAATGCGCAAACATTTTACTATGTAAAACCTGATGAAAATATATCGTCGGCTACCAGTTAAAATCTCGTAAGTGTGAAAAACTAAAAAAAGTTTTACAAAAATATCTGTATAGGCCGAGTCTACAAATACCTTACGCCGATACGTACAATACAATCATAATTGCGGTAGGGACTTCTCTAACCATACAAAGGATAATGTTTTAGTAATAATACGACATACGTGGTTTTTACAAGTCGCCGACGATATAGTTATTCTTGATTATAATAATAATTGTTAAGCATTTATAATTACGGTGTCTGGTACTGTTATACCTCCTCAAAGCAATTAAGTCAATAGATTTATTGTTATGTTAACATATATTTTGTTGCTAATAAAATTATTTAATTAAGTGTACCCTTGTTTTTATAATGCACGTCAGAATTTCGATTTAAAAAGTTTTCGTTCGTTACTTTTTGATTGGTTGACAAAAACAACAGTATGACCAATGATTGTCTTTTGTTATGACAATAACTATATTTTCGTCATATTTCATTCAGATTGGTTCAGTAGTTTACCTCTAATAAGACAATAGACGGATATTTTTGCATAAAAATGTCTTGTGCAACATTTCGATATGGATTCTTATGCTTAAACAATGTTAAATAGAAAGACAAACTTTCAAACAATTTCTTTGTTATTCAATTTTTTTTACATAAACAAACGCGTATATTCAGGAAAAAATTTGTTGTTAAAAAATGTTGCCAGTATTTCAGATAGTCGATCGATTTTCACCATCTCCACTTGAGTGCTGAAACTTTGCATGCTAACTCTAGATCGCTCGGTGTTTGAAAAAACGTCCTGAAAATATGGCTTGTAAGAATCAGTATCACGCGAAGATGGATAAATAGTGCTGTTCATGTCGTTGTAAGAGAGTACTTGACAATTTGTGATGAACTTTCGACATTCAGGTTTGAGCCTGTAAGAAAAACTGTCCACAGTTGAAATACTAAGATTCGAGGCAGTTCCATGTGGTATTCTCTTTATTCTGACGTTGCCTGTTAACGGGATGATTGCGTTGAATGTGGCGCTGGTATTTATGCTGATCATAGGGTTGGTAGCGACAGTGGATTTGGAGTCAAACCAGGGTCCGAAGAAGCTTGGTGGTCGTGATGTCCAAGATTCAGTTGTCCAAGGTGTGGAGATCATCTCCAAAGTGTCATCTGACATTTGGGTACAGTAGGAAGCAATGGCGGACAGGGAAAAGCTTCTGTCATTGAAATAAGTGTGGTGTTCGGAAACAGATTTGATAGGAACATCGACTTTTGGTGTTCTAAGTTGGATTTCGCTGTAGCCTAGCCTGATGCTTTTGGGTCTTGAAATAGGCATGGTGATCAGGCGAGGTGCATTCGAGAAATCATGATAATGGGATAGCAGTCTGTGGCCATCTCTATAAGCCAACGGAACTCTTGGACTATGGTTTCTATGAAGCTGAAAGGATTCATTTTGTATTGATTCCTTTCCTTACGTTTTAGCTATGGCCGGCAATGTCCATACAGCGGGAGTTGCCCACTTCAGTAATTCACGTATTTGTTAAAACATATTACTTGCTATGCTTAAATCTCTTTGTCAATTTGATAAATATTTTTATGGTTAATTTATAATTTTTTGTTACTGACTTGGCTTGCTTATTTATTATGACACTGACATCGTTGTGACTGAACGAAACAATCATGAAGTTTTATTCTAAAAAGTTTTTATTCATCTTACACTAAATATTTACAATTTTAATTAGAACTTTATTTCTAGGCTATTAGGCTCTGTTTCGGTTGGCTGTCATTAGATTGGCCCTTCGTTCCTAGATGCTCAATGTCTAGGAACATCTTCCCGAGTTCCCCTGTCCGGAAGCCCTTTATCATGGTTCTGGCGACCTCAGTCAGGTCTGGCACCTCTCGAACGGTGCCGTCGAAGTCCCGAACTTTCCGGATTCTGTTGAACTTCACGGCTCCTGCGATCAGCACCTGGAAATTATATAAGACTCAATATTAGTAGAATTAAAAAGCTTTGAATAAATAATCAAAAGGTATGGGAACCTTTACATAGAAATCATAATATAATATCAGCTGACGACCTCTGTGGCGCAGTGGTATAAATAGCCGACGGCTACGCTAGAGGTTCTGGGTTCAAATCCCGGCGGGGGCGGAACTTTGTGTTTTTTGCAAGAAGCACTGTTTCGCTAACCGGTCTTGGATAGGTAGTATTCTTATCTATGTAGTTTATACCATATCATTGCTTAGCACCTGCCACACGAGTTCTTACGATACTTACTGCAAGGCTGAGTCAATGTGTGTGACGTGATGTGGTTTATTATTATTGTCATTGTTTTTGTGCAAGGAAGTCTCTAAAACCAAACAACCAATTTGAAAGGAACGTGTTTGTTAAGTTTAAAATATAACATTAAATCCCTTATTTCTATGACCCTTATTTCGTTTATTATCAAAGAACGAAAACGCTAATTGAGAGAAGAAACTGCTCACAACGCGTTGTGGTCACTATAAAACGTCCACAACGCGGAATTCGTGTCAGGGCTCCTAAAAACGGCTATGATGTGTGAAAAATTTGCATTATACCTTTGTGATATCATCAGAGGGTTCTTCCAAGCCCATGTATTCTGTGTATTTGAACAGTCCATGTTTGTTGAGCCAGTACAGCAGGTAGTCAGCAATGATCTCTTCTCCCACCATGTGGTCTTGGAGGGATGCACAGAGGGCCAGCTTCAGACCCATCTCTACATCAGATACCGATGGCTCTAGGATACCTTGAATGAGAATTGTAGATTTTGTTAATTGTGATTGAGGAAAAGGATGATTCTTTATTTTTTTAATGGTTTTAGAATAATACGCATAAATTTCTAAAAATCTTGACTAAAAATCACTTTCTTGCAGAATTTTATTGAAATCCTTTCTGCCATTTTAGCATGATTGAGTAACAAATATAAAAAATTCTCATTTTTATATTAATAGAAACAAAATGTATATTTTGTGAAAAGGTAATCTCCAAAAATTAAATCTTTAAAAGATTAATAAAGGACTTTCAAATTAAACATTTAGTATAAAATAAAAATATGAATTAAATACAAGCCAAGTCACAGGCAAAAGTTAGTCTATTATAAGCTCCATGTTTATGTTAAAAAACAACATTGCATATGTGAATATAAAGTGAAAAACACAAAATAAATTTAAATTGAATTATATTACTTTAAAAATATGTAATTGTTGGCATTAACAAAATTTTCATTGACTATTACAATAACAAGATGTTTACCTGGAGTATCCAACATGAAGATAGTTGGGTCTGTATTGATTCTGATCTTCATCATGACATTCCTGGTGATCCCTGCGATAGCACCAACTGGCAAAGCATGCTTTGACCCAATATTTTTGGACCGAAGCATATTAATCAAGGATGATTTACCAACATTCGGTACTCCAATAATCATAACATTATAATCCTTCTCTTCAGACCTGTTGTACCTATTCGATTCTTTAATTAAATCAACCATCAACGGCTTCAAGGTCTTCAAACCTCGGCAAAGTTGATCTTTGCTATTCGTAAAAACTAAATTCTGTATATTTTGTTCTTCTTTCAATTTATCCTTAATTTTAGGTAGTAAAGACCTCAAAGTCAGGTCCTTCTTGTTTAAGACTAGTATATGGGGCTTAGCGCCGGTCAATGTGCTGGTGAAAATGGGATTTCTGCCCGTAAAAGGTATCCTTGCGTCATGGACTTCTATAACGCAGTCAACTGTCTTCAATTTCCTTTGCATCTGCTTCAATCCCCTGTTCATATGACCAGGGAACCATCTTAATAAATCCTTGCTCACAAATGGAAGCTTTTTACGGAAGTTATACGCAGCGGCATCGAATTTTGATGCCATTTATATATTGTTTTGGTTACTTTTTGAGGTTATAAAACTGTCTGACTTCTTTTAATAGTAGGTATATTTAATGAACAAAATTACATAACGCCAATTATTTTGTATAGATAATTCTATTTGATTTCACTTCGTTTTGTATAAAAATTAAAGAATTTTCCATTTGAGAACGGTATGAGAATCAGCTGGGTTTGTTATGACATTTATCAAAACGGTTCGTTTTACCTAGCAAAACAAATGAGTTTTACTTTAATGCATTTATTTAATTGAACAATGAAATTTAAATAATTCTCTTTTGAACAATCTTCATGTTGCAGTGAAAGCTGATTTGTCAATAATTGACAAATTAATTGTTATCAACAATATCATAAATAAAAATGTTAAATTGCGATTTGTGAGGCAGTTACATTTAAATACATTTTTGATTCTTTGAAAAAGAAAGTCTTTCAAGATGACGAGCAATTTCCTGTTGGAACCTGATATAATAGCAGCAGGCGAAAATATAGTGCCGGATATTAACACCGATTTATCCTTGGCTAAGAATTTTCTCAAACAGCAAAGTGCCGCGACTGGGGACTCTTTGTAAGATTTGTGTCGTTATATATTATTGATCTACAAAACTTCGGTAGTGTAGAGACCAAAAAAATACAACACACAATTGTGTCAACCCTGTACCGAGGTGTAGGTGCTTAGTTGAAAATATGATCTACATACCTCGTAGATCCAAAACCAGTTGGTAAGCTATACAATGCATCTTGCAAATAATACCCGGAACCTCTTGCTAGTCCAGTAAACTGTCCACTTTACGCCGCTGCGCCACAGATATTTAACTTCATTGGAATGACGCTCTAAATTGAGATGTTTTGCAATTAACCACATCTTACCCTCGTTTTGTATCTTTTTGTGCATAACGGAACACCACTTATAGGTAGAAGAGTATAAGATTACTTTTATGTCTCAGATATGATCATCTTGTGGACATAGTTCACAAGATTTTAACACAGAAGCCTCCAGACGTAGTGGACCAGTTCGAACAGTACTCATGGGCGGTCAAGTTAGAAAAATTCAAACCCAACTTCAACCTTCTCAATGACCTCTACCTGTCTCCGCCACAGCTGGAGCTCGTCCACAGAATCGATTCTATGTTCCAGGTAAGTATACTGCTTTTGTAACACTTGGAAGCAAACTTGTGTATGATAGGTATTAGGTACCTAGACCACCGTCTTACTTAAATGCTGATGATTAAAATAAACATGACTGTATTCAGCTTTTAGCGAGCAAGTGCGAGAAGATGGATCAGATGGGTGAGGAGGAGCAGGAACTGGACCTGGAGGAAGAAACAACTAACGCGAGGATAGCTGACCTGGTTGACCATAACTACTACTTTAAAGAAGTAAGTAAAGGTATCTATTAACACATGAAGAGTTTTATGAAGAATAGACAAATGTGTTAGATACCAATTAAAATATATTATTGATTATTTATTTATATCAAGTAGATAAAAACATGTATGGTATCCCGCGCCACCTGTGGCAGATTCAGGAATAAAATTTGAGGGGGGATCGATAGTTCACCCTCTTACAATACTGACGACCTTTTTGTATAGAAGTGCTTTTGGGGAGGGGCTTGGCGTAGCCAACTTTGGGTTTTAAATAAGAAAAAGCCAAATGTCCTACGAACTCAGGTGCTTTAAGGGAGTCTTGATCTCCCTCGCCCCCTTCACCTCCTCCCTTGCATCCACATATTTGGTAACACAAGTATACCTGAAGATAGTCATTTTTTTTTCCGATGAAGTAAGTACTAAGACTTGAAACTTTTCTGAATTGATTCAGGGTGGATATGGCCTTCCTGACAGCGAGTGTTATGCGATCTACACATCACTGAAGATGCTGGGCTACAAGGAACCCGTCTCATCTGTCAGGTAACGACTATTTTCGATTTTTCGATGTTCCTGCTTGATCCAAAACCATTGGTTTTTAAGTCGAATCAGACGAAAGCATTTGGAAATAACTGAGCAACGTAGTTTAAAAGCGCATGCATCTACAGGACAATTTTTCAAGTATTCTTCCCTTGAATGATTAGCTTTATTGGCTAATGTTGATGTTTTGTAGATTTTTTGGCAAGATCTTCGGCACTAAAGCAAATTACTACGTCGCTGAAACTGATCTTACAATAGAAGAACTTGATAGAAGAATTCGCGTAAGTTGTTTCAACTTAACTCGCTCTCCATTCATGTTTTGTCACTAAGTACTCAGTCAAGTTACGTCACAATTATAATAACACCAAAAATCAGGATTCATATAAAATACTCGTAACATTAGGAACTGAGATTGAAATTAAAACTAACCAAGACTGCCAAGATGTCTTAATACGATATGACTCTCGTTTTCAAAAACTAATAGGAGCTAATATGGAATAGGCACTAATAATATTAACCACATCACAATACAAACATCGACTCTGTCCCACAGTAAGATTAAAGAAGCTTGTGTCAGGTGCGAAGCAACGATATGATATAAACTACGAGGACGGGTCCGTGTCCGTAACTTTTGCAATAAAACACAGATTTTTTGATAAATAAATCATTTTATTTTTCAACGTAGTCTCCCTTGAGCTCTATACACTTTGTCCAACGCTTCTCCAATTTTTTTATCCCTTCCAAAAAATATGATTTGTCCTCAAAATAGGCCATTGTTTGCGAGATGAATTCATCATTGGAGTCAAATCTTTTTCCACCAAGCCATTTCTTCAGGTTTGGGAACAAGAAGTAGTCACTCGGAGCCAAATCTGGAGAATAGGGCGGATGAGGGAGCAATTCATAGCCCCATTCATGGATTTTTGCCATGGCAACTGCACATGTGTGCACCCTTGCATTGTCTTGATGGCAAAAGAACTTTTTTCTTGGCCAAATGAGGTCGGTTTTTTTTCAAATCGTTATTGAAGCGGTAGTCAATGTGGATTATCCCACGTGCATCCCAAAAAACCGTCGCCATAACTTTATTGGCTGACAAACCCACCTTGGCCTTCTTTGGTGCCGATTCACCCTTAGAAACCCACTGTTTTTACTGTTGTTTGGTCTCTGGTGTCTTGTGATGGATCCATATTTCTTCCACGGTTACAAACGGCGCAAAAACTCCTCCATATTGCGATTAAACAACGCCAAACCTTCCTGTGAAGTTGTTACACGATTGCGTTTGTGGTCGACTGTGAGCAAACGCGGCAACCATCTTGCGGAAAGCTTTCTCATGCTCAAGTGATCCTTCAAAATTGAAACCGCTGAGCCATGAGAGATCCCTACGGTTTCCACAATCTCTTACACTTTCAATCTTCGGTCGGCCAGCACGATATCGTGAATTTTTTCGATTGTTTCGGGGGTAGAGACCTCAACTGAGCGTCCAGGACGTTCGGCATCTTCAATGCTTGTATGGCCACAACGAAATTCAGTAAACCACTTTTTACCATTGAAATCGATGGTGCAGAGTCACCATAGTATTTATCAAGCTTAGCCTTGATCTCGGTAATGGTTTTTTTTCGCAAAAAATAATGCTTAATATGCATACGAAATTCACTTTTTTTCAGTTTTTCCTCAAATTACTGGGTAGTCTGATAAAGATAGCTGTCAAACACAAACTAACTGACGCAGCAAGTTCAAATTTTGATAGGAGTCAACTGACAGATGCTTGTTGACAGGAGTAGTGTTGCTTTTTCAGTAAAGAGATCAGAAATTCAAAAGGTCACGGACTTATTGACCCGCCCTCGTATCTTAACCATCACCTTAAGATCCTAAAAATAAAACTAGATCTAGGAAAAATCTCACTCAATTTAAAAATGTCCAGCAATTCGAATTGAAAGACATGCCTGGTGAGGAAGATGCAGAAGAAGGCAAAGTGCCTGAAGCTGAGGAGAATCTGGAAATGGGTGAGTCTTTTACAGAAAATGTTTGTTTTTCAGCTTGATTTGGCGAGTTTTTACCCACGACTTCGACAATACCAAATACACTCAAACTCGTGCTAAAGTATCACGTATATTCATATGAGGTATAAATAAATAAATATTCTTAACTTAATAGAAGGGGAAGGTAAGGAAGCTAAGCCCACGGAGCCTCAACGTCCTAAGATGCCCCCAGAGCCGGTGTCCACCTGGCAGGCTCCACTGCCAATACCTGTCGAGAGACCAGGGCAAGGCGTCAACAAGAAGGTAAGGTGCAACTTCTATACAAAGCTACTAGGGTACAAGACTACTCTTGTAAAGATTCTTCATGTTTTATTCTATGAATCTGTTTGAAAGTTCTTTATTGTGTAGTTACTAATCTAATATAGGTTTTAGTGAAATATGTTCATGGTTGTCAGATTTGTATATGAAATGAGTTTTTTTGTTATTTATAATCTGCCCAATGTTTATCTTTAAATAAAGAAATAAAATAAACTACAAATCATACAAGTACTTTCCCATACCTAAACTCTGTAGGTAGAATGTGGGTGCAAGTGATTCTAAGAAGGGCGATTATTACGTCATCTATATATACTTTCAAGTATTCTGATGGTTTGCATTAGGTATATTGGGTGTGCAACAAGCCTGGCGAAGATTGGATTTGCTTACCTGACGTCACTCCTGACCAAATCAAAGTAGCTCGGCTTACAGTCCGCTGCATGACGGGAGATCTTGATGCAGAGGTAGGTATTTGTACAAACCCCTTACTAAGATCCACTACACAAAAATATTGTTTGCTTAGTATCGTCACTGCAAAGGGATTATTTACTGAACTTCCTAACACACGGCTCACGTAACAGTATGTAGGCAGTTTTTATGTTCTAATACACACAAGTGGTTATAACGTAAGCAAGAGCTACATATTTCAATAATCGCTCAAGTCTCTGCTAAACGTTTTCGACTTACAGAAACATACATCGTAGTAGGTAAGTCATGTTTTGGCTATAAAATACAACTTTCCTCAGAATTAAGTTTACTGATTGGGTTTTTGGGTTTATCTTGACCAGAGGCATTATTTTTCTTAACGAATTAGTAGATTTGATGCTCAAATTCCTTGCTAGGTCCTTACTTATCCACCATTTGAAGGCACCGAGCGTAACTTCCTGCGCGTGCAGATCGCTCGTATACAAGCTGCTACTTCTGTGTCACCTCAGGGATTTTACACCTTCGGATCCGGCGAAGAGGAGGAGGATATTGACATGGAAGAAGGAATGGGTTAGACATTTTCAAGTGATGTCTGAAATAGTTTAAGAAAAAAACGTGACAGAAAAGATAAAAGCTATATATATAAAGCTATAAGTAGTTACTCATGTTGCTTTTATGGGTAAAGGATACAAACGTGTAAAATCAACCTGATGATTGGACTATGATCGTTTACAAGAAGAGAAGTGTCAGTTATTCGTTACTGAATCCGAAACTCTTCACTACCGAGTATTATCAATAGGGACCTTAGGGATTTTTGGTTTTCTGAAGAAAAAACTTTATTCACTCCATTTATTGTTTATTTAGGTGATCTGGAATTTAATCCAAATCCATTCTATCGTGGACACACGATCAAGGATCTCTTGGACAGCAACCTGACTTACTGGGTCCACCACGGGAGGCACATCCTGAAGCAAGGGAGGACCATCTGGTGGAATCCTAACGCTGTCATGGTGAGGAATAAGTAGTCTTTTGTTCTGGAAGCTAATAATGTCTTCGAAATGCGGGTTTTTTGATAAAATTTAAATTAGCAAGTTATTACAGTTATTTTTCATTAGGATTAAAACCTTCTATTGCTGGTTAATAAACAGTTGATTAATCAATTTCGTCAAATTAAAACATACTTATTGTTATGTACTTAACTTATTTTTTCATCTATCAGGATGAGACCTTGGAAGAGGAGGAGGAGGAGCGTCCTCCAGGGGAAGAACCGGAGACGGGTCCCTCTTTGATGTCCCCGCTATCAGAAGACGAGCTCGCGGCGTGGACCCCGCGCTGTAGCACGCGGCTTGCAGCGGAAAGAGCGCTTGTCACACTCAGGAGCAATATATGGCCTGGTGCTGTTGCTTATGCTACAAATGGGAAGTGAGTGCAACGTTTTCATCATCATCATCATTTCAACCGAAACAGAACCACTGGTGACCTAAGGCCTTCACTTAGTAATTCCAGCCAGAGTGAGTCGCCGGTTATTGGACATAATTTACAAATTTGTTGTCAAACCTCTCTTTTTGTTTATGAAATCGACATTTGTAAAACGCAATTTCAATTTGGTGACCGGTTGCGATTTACATAATCAGGGCTGGGTCTTCTTGCAGTGCTGTCACAAAACCTTCCTTTCACCTTCTGACTTCTTCGTCTTCCGGGCCTCCAACGGTTATCGACTTGTCTTTTAGGTTTATCGAGACATATGGCCAGACAATTGCAATCTTTTTCAACCACATTTTTACTCCGAACATTCGTGAAAGTCCCTTAGACAAACTGAAAGTATATTCCTCTCCATATTACTATTCACTCATTAAACCAATAGAAAACCACATAATAAAGTAACGAATACAATTTTATAGAAACAGTTTTAATATGAAAATAAAATTATATATTAAGCTTCCAGAATGCGATAAACCCATAAAGGTTTTTTTTAAATATAAAGTGAGTTAAGTGAAAAATATCACTACAGTGTTAAGGAATATTTTGAAGACAAAGAACTTAGAATTCAACGTACCTAATGCTTTGACTTAATTTTTTATATGCTTGATATGTATTTAAATTGATCCTCCTGTATGGTCATGTTTCGTGCATAAAATGTTTCTATTCAAATTTTAATAGTGTACGTGTATTTACAGGAAATCTGAGTGTATGTACGTCGGTTGGGGTCTGAAGAACCAGCCTCCAAACTTCAGTCCGCTGCAGCTGCCGCGGCCTCAGGACGAGTACCCCATCGGACCTGAAGTCATGGAGATGGCAGACCCTACCTTCGCTGATGAAGAGGTATATGCTAATGATCACTAGATATCTTTATTAAAGATGTTTTGATAAATAAATTGCTCCAATTGTCTCAAGTGACTACCAATGCGTTCCTGATGTTTTCTGTAGCCATATTTGGTATCAGATTTTATGGCCATGTTATTACACCAATATATGGCTAGTGCTGGTGAGTTATATGGTGTAGTATGATTGTGGTGTAACTGTGATAATAGTTTTTTATTCCCATTCGTCATTTATTTGGTATATTTTTTGCCCATTCATCCCATGGGCATATCTCAACCCAACAGACAACGATTTCCATAGATCATGCCCATTCTGAGGAATCAGTTGTTATTCCGAGTACCATGTTTTTTCTTTCTTTACAGGCGTATCGTATCGCTCACCTCCCGCCACCACCTCCTCCGGAGCTGCCGGGAGAGGGGGAGGGCTTCGGGGAGGAGGGGGACTTCGAAGAAGACGAGTAGTATCTTATGGAACCTAACAATGTTGCCGCTCATAGTTGTCATTTGGATCTTTCTTACATGCCAATTTAGTTTTTATTGCACATATGAATTAGGTGCACTTGAGATTTATTCAGTATTCACCAATAAGATAATAATATTAAGATTTTTGTATGGAGTCAAGGGTTTTTTTTTTATCGACGCGGTCCGTGTATCGTTTACTTTTAAATTACGTTTTATTATTATTGTTTCCTTTTTAAATAAATATTAATTGTTGTTTTTTTTTTAAAGTTTATTTCAATAATATACATTTAATATATTTACAATATTAATCATTTATGTGTCAGATTCTAACTGTCATATACACCTAAAAGGTAGGGCAGTATTGAAAAAGTTAGGATTGCACATTATACAACAAAAGTACAAAAGAAAAACACTTCTTACAAGATGGAATTAACATATTTTAATATAAAAATCAGTAGTTCAGGAAAAACTAATAAAAATAAACAGCATTTAGATTTTAAATGTTTTTTTTTTTTTGTGTTTTGTTAAAACAAGTATATTTTTCGCTTCGAATTTGAGCTTAAAAATGAATAAATATCACGTATTTAAGGATTAAATACTAACGTACATTTTGGTATACATTTTTATTTCAATCTTAAGGCCCTTTCAGTTTAGACGTTTGTTGTCGGCCGGCTGCGGTGTCGAAGCCGTGCGTTTGTCGTCATGACAACGGACGATCTTTTTTTTTTCATACAAACCGCACAGGACGGTGACCGTGCGACAAACGCACGTTATAAGAGCGGCGAACAGGAGGAAAGAGATCGCATAGTAACGCATTGCATACGGCCGACAAAAACCTCTCAATCGAAACAGCCCTGGCTTATTTCAGATCTGCCCCCTTAAGCCTACCTGCCTTTATCTGTTTAAACAGATCTCATTATTCTGCAAGCGTCAACGCCAACAGAAAACAAAAATATTATGAAGTGACATTCCCTCTCGCTCAAGTTACGTCATTCTAATGTCATTTCGATTCATTTTTATTTTCTATTGGCGTTAACGCTCGCGGAGTAATGGCATTTGTTTAACGGGCCTGGTTGACTTGTATGCATGCAAGCGGGAAAATTTACATTTCTCCACGCTTAAAAGCTCAAAGCTCGCAAACATTCCAGAAATAAACACATTCACCAGTCTTGAACATCGAGTAATATTTACGGTCAAACGTAAACGCGATCGACTAGTTTTCGAAACTCACACTTAACGCACTATACATACATAATATAGTTAGATATTAAAGTTTTAATTTATTTTTTATGCTTATGCAGCATAGGAGCTGACAGTTTCACCTTGCCAGGGAAGTTTCTGGCGATGTTTTCCTCTTTGACAGCCTTCAGGAGGTCCCTCTCTCTTGGAGTGGCGGCTTTGTCCCTCAGGAACACCTGCACTGCTGTTTTCGCTGCCTTACCTCTTTTACTGCCTCCTGGGGTTAACTTCACTTTGTACCTGATGGGAATATAGAAGATTAAATGCGGGCAGAATAGAGGAATATTAGAGAGCGATATTGAAAAAAACAATTGACATTTCAATCATCTTCACATTTCAAAACAAAAACTGGGTGCTCCCCACTTAGACAAATAACATTTTTTACCCCCGACGCAAAAAGAGGGGTGTTATAAGTTTGACGTGTCTGTCAGTGGTATCATAACTCTCGAACGAATGAAGCGATTTTGATGTAGTTTTTTTATTGAAAGGTGACTTAATCGAGCGTGTTCTTAGCTATATTTGATCGATATACTACCCCCATCCAAAAGTTACGAGGGGGTGATGACAAACGAATTTATGCAAACATGTTGAATCAGGGTTTTTAAATTTGGTATTTAAGTTTTTTACGTTTAAAAAAATACAAATTTATGGAAATGACATTTCCTTGCGCTCAAGTTACGTAATTGAAATGTCATTTCTATATTTTTTTTATTTCTGTTAACGTAGACGCTTGTGCTTTTAGTGTAAGGCGAAAAGGCTTGTCCGTCACCAGCAGCTAAAAGTGAAGCTATTCACATTGAACACGAAATAGCTTTACTAATGAAATAGCTAAATTAAAATTAAATTCTTACTACTACCTACGTGATCTTACTAATGAATGTATGTTTGTTACTCTTTCACGCATAAACTACTGAATGGATTTGAATGAAACTTTACAATAACATAGCTTTTACATAAGAATAACATATGGGCTATACCTCATAAAGATATTGTGTGAATTGTCCAAAATATAGTCAAGTTATTAATAATCCACCATTTTCGATTTCTACGCGGACGAAGAAATATCAATAAGGGTATAACCGCCAGAAACTAATAACTTGTACGCAATTTTTGACGACCTCGGTGGCGCAGTGGTGTAAATAGTCGACTGCTACGCTATAGGTTCCGGGTTCGAATCCCGGCGGGGGCGGGACTTTGTGTTATTTGCAAGACGCATTGTTTCGCTTACCGGTCTTGGATGTCGTATTCTTATCTATGTAGTATATACCGTATCGTTGCTCAGTTCCTGTGACAGTTCTGACGATACTTACTGCAGGGCTGAGTCAATGTGTGTGTCGTGATGTGGTTATTATTAATATTAATTTTCATGCATTATTTGACCATCTTTCCGCTAAGTGTGTCTTGCTTGCGCTTTAGACTAAACTTAAATAAAACACGTACTTATAGTTGGTGAGCGCGGAGTACGGTGCTACGACGGGCACAGCGAACAGCAGCTCGTCTTCGGTCAAGGGTGAGCCGGTCAACTGACACAGCATCTCCGTGTCGGCGTCTGTCGGCTGTTGTTCCACTAGCTGTTAATTAAAAAAAAAACTTTTAATTCACTGCCGAGTGAAATTCCTTGAAATGGTGGGATTTCTAAAAAAACTGTCGAATTGAGAACCTTCTTTTGAACTCTGTTAAAAAATGATTTTGAGATTTTTTTTTTTCGATTTGAGAAAAAAAAAATGTATTCAGGTGCGGTGATTACGTAGCAACTTTAGTTGCCGCAACTGGTAATCGTTCATAAAAAAAATTAAAAAGTTGCTACGTGTGATGGCGCTTTGTAACTATTGTTAGTTACTTGATTAGCATTGAAATGTTTTCGTCATATTAAAGGACATTTTAATTGCCATAAATTTGGCCAAAACTTGTACCTAGTGTTCGAACATTCTATATTATAGATTAAAATCAAGTGTTTTATAAAAACAAATGACACTTTTTAACACATTTGTATGTCGAAATTGATTTGAAAACTTTTTTAGATGCAATGTTTTTTTTTTATGCTGGGCCTATTGTTTTCTACTTTTAAAAGAAAACAATGCATTTTTTCTTTCGTCAAACTGACATTGACGCTTGAATGACAGCGCAAAATGGCGTCTATACTACTTTGATTTACTTTTTGTTAAACGCAACTGTCGTTAAATTCGTGATTTTTATATTTGTCTACATAAAGAAAAGGTAGCAAAGGATATTTGATAAAACTTGTAAGATTTTTATGGACGACCTCGGTGGCGCAGTTTCGTAAACAGCCGACTACTACACAAGACTTTACGGGTTCGAATCCCGGCGGCTCTGATCTTTGTGTTATTTGCAAGACGCATTGTTTCGCTTACCGGTCTTGGATGTTGTATTCTTATGTATGTAGTATATACCATACCGTTGCTTAGTGCCTGCGATACAAGATTATACATATCTGCAGGGCTGTGTCAATATGTGAGTCGTGATGTGGTTATTATTATTATTAATATAATCATATAATATTTGTCATGGTACATCGTTGTGCCACGTTCATTACCTCTGGTCCACCTTCTGGTTCTTCAACGTCTGAGTCAGCTTCGAATATAATCGGAGCAGGCGCAGGTATCTTGACTCGCGCCGGGCCCTTGCTCTTGCCGCTTTTATCAGCTTGCTTCTTCATTGCTTTCTTTGAATCCTTCGTCTTGTTCGCTGACTATAAATATTTAGTAAGAAAAAAAAAACATATTCCTCACGTATTTATATGACCTTGTTGTAAAGTCATCAAAATACAATCTTGAAATACTGTTACGCCATCTATGATTTATATGAGATAATATAAATCTGTATTGTTCTAGTATTGTCTATGTGTAAACTAATTTTCAGCTGTGCAATAGACAAAAAAGGCAGTCCTTTTAAAACTGCCAAGCGACTTTTTTTTTATTAGACCTTAATTTTAACATTTTTATGGTCAATAGGATCTTGAAATATCTGTCACCCTTTCGGGAGATGAGAATAATAAAGTTCGATCCCTGTCAGCGACGAGGGGACAGTTCGAACTGTTTTCGCTCAGTCACGGTTTAATCTGTCCCCTTATGACAACTTTTTTTCCCTCACTGTCAAGAAAGGAATCAAGATCTTCGTCGAACTAGAACAATGGATTTTGTATAAAGCACTGTTTTTAGTTAATGGGGGAAAAAATAGTAATAAAATCATTTTGGCAATGTTGATGGTTGTATAATTCCTGAAATTCACTTATGTTTTCTTATGATTTAATGGTATTAATATCCCCGAGAAGACCACTACAATAGTTTAACTACCTGTAGCAACACCATCATCAGCGCCCTGTCTTCATCATCTTGGTATTTGTATTTCTCTTTTATCTTCTTCAACTTGCTCTTCTGCCCTCTCTTGGAGGTTTCCTTCTGTTTATCTTCTTTCTTGTCTTCTTTTTTATTCTTGTTCTCTGCTGGTTTCTTCGATCCTTTCTTCGGTAACGATGGGAATGATAAGGCTGTTTCGTCGCCTGGGGAAAAAATAATGTTATAGTAATTTTTTGCAGATTTTTCCTATACCAAATGTAGTACCGAAAATACATTTTTAAATGTCCTAAAAATAAGAAAATAACCCTACGGGGCTGAAAGAAGGGCCACTCAAAACGTGGGGGCGTATCTTTGCAAGTTACACCAACGATCTATCCACGTCATGTAAATATATTCCATTAATAATCCCTTAAATAATATACGCCCCTAGTAATAACGAGTGGCCCCTCTTTCAGCCCCGTAGGGTTATTTTCTTATTTTAGGGACATTTAAAAACGCGGGTTTTTAGATTTTTAAATCTTATTACTTTATTATTTTTTTCTGCCTCAAAAGTCACTCCATAAAAATTATATCAAAATCGTTCCAGCCGCTTTTATAGTTGTAAATTGCATTGTCATCGGGTTTGAAGCTACCCTGAAAATTTCAGCCTACTAGCTTATCGGGAATTTCCTCAAAATTGAGTTGCAAAAATCCAACCGGAACGACAAACAAACAAACAAGAAAGTGAGTGTATAAAAACGTGGGAAAAATGTTTTTTTTTTCTATTCTCCAACGCAGTGTTTCTTAGCCTGTGGTCATGTGGAAAATATGTATTGGTTACCACGGACTCTTATCTCACTTAATAATATTAAATAAATGCCACAAAATTATCGTAATCCCTGCTCTTGAATAATGGGATTTGATTTGAGACAGCAATTTATTTATAAGTGATATCAACCTGAAGCTTCTTATCGCTTCTTCAGTTGCAAATTGCCTTGAAAATTATGCTCCATTTGTAAGATTTCCGTAACTGAAAAAGGTTAAGGATCGCTGACCTATAGGATAATCATACCAGTAACATAAAATAAAAAAAATACGTACAAAATTATTGAGGAAGAAATAGGTCAACGAATATTTATACTTAAAAGGAAAATCATGTTTAATAGTGAGAAACATTTTTTTTCTCAGCACGTAGGACATTCGACATGGCATCCGCAGTTTTCAAATCTTTCAAAAACATGCGGTGACGTTTAACCAAGATGAAAATTAAGTCTAACATAGTAAGTTAAGCCTTGCATCTCTCCTAAGCAGCATGGGTTTATCAAAAATAAGTCAACAACTACTAATCTTCTTGAATATAAACACTATATTTGTGAAGCATTTGCTAGGAGGCTGCAAACTGATTCAGTTTACACAGACTTTTCTAAAGCGTTTGACAAGGTCAACCATAAAATACTTTGTAAAAAACTATACGCACTTGGTATACATGGATCTTTACTTCGATGGGTTGATTCATACTTGTTTAGAAGAAGTCAGCTTGTTGCTCTCAAGGGAGAGTTTTCCTTACCAATAATTGTGCCCTCAGGTGTTCCTCAAGGGTCGCATTTAGGACCGCTGTTCTTTAACATAAAATCAGTTCCCCTTGTTTGCTTTATGCTGACGATCTCAAAATTTATAAAACAATTACTAGTGTAAACGATGCCTTAAATCTTGAACAGGATATTGATCGTGTTGTTGTCTGGTGTGCTGATAACGGTATGTGTTTGAATGTTGACAAGTGTTTTGTTATTTCCTTTACCAACAAGATCAACAAAATGGATTTTAATTATTCAGTTAATAATCATAACTTACAACGAAAACTAATTGTCAAAGATCTCGGAATCATGTTTGTCTACAAGCTTACATTTCGAAATCACTACGACTGTATCGTCAAGAGATGCAATAAATTACATGGTTTTATTAGCAGAACTACAAAAAAAATTAAGAATCCCAACTGTCTCATATACTTGTATTCTACTTTAGTCAGAAGCATTCTAGAGTGCGATTCAGTTATTTGGTCTCCCTTTTATAGTATTCACCTTAACCGCATAGAAAGAATTCAAAAAAGTTTTTTAAAAATTCTTTGTTTTAGGCAACGCAACACTCGAATGCTACCCCATTACAGCGATAGACTTGCAAAATACAATATGATTACACTTGAAGATCGCAGAAAAATTCAAGATTTTCTGGTCTTGCATAAAATTTTGCACTCTCATATAGATTCGTCTAGTTTACTGTCGCAAATAAATATATACACCTACTATCGTTCTCGTAACCCTTCAACGTTTGCTTTAAGGGTATACTTTAATAATACATCCTTTTATAACCCTCTTGTACGTATGTGTCGTCAATAGAATGAGTTTGTAAAAAATAAAGCAGATGTAGACATATTTAATTCAGTTTGGCTTTTTCAAACGTAAGATCGTATCCTGTTTTACTTAGATTGAAGTTTTCTTTTTGTTTTTCTTTTGTTAGTAATATTTTTCTTTTCTTTCAAAATTATTTCCATGATTCCATTCTAAATTTGCCGCTCATATACCACTACTACTATATTACACTACTAGTCACACGAGTTGTTGGACTACAGTACAGTCATAGACTAAGAATATACTGTCAATATTTTTATTTATTTTTACTGTAATCTGTTTCGTGTGTAAATAAATAAATAAATTTAATTACTCACTTTTGTCTGAAACTTCTGACATTGTTCTCGTTTTGCTGTTTATTGTCACCTCCCCGGTGCCGTGGTCCACCTGTCAACGTCATTTCATATTTATTTAATGATTTCCATGTTTTAAGGAATCTTTTCAATATAAATTTTAAATGCACGGTTTTTTTATATATTTTTTTACAACGTCATCGGCAAACAAGCAGACGGTAGACGGCACCTGATGGAAAGTGGTACCGCCGTCTATAGACTCTGGAACGTCAAGAGCACCTACAATACGTTTCCAATGCAGAGGTAAATTCTGAAACACAGCCTCCGATAATTACACCGGATCTCCGATCCTTCGAACCGAACACAGCGAACTGCGTCACTAAGTTAATTGGGCAATTCATATTTGAGAGTAATGTTAAAGGAACTTAACTGTTGAGTCAATGCAAATTGTTCGTAGATGTGAGCAACTATTACCTGTTACTTCACGTCGTAAATATAAAGTAGGGTGGTACCAACCCAGACGATCTCGCACGATTGTAGCGTATATTATAAAAAGGCACTTGTCCGCGACCGTCGTATCACGTGACCGTTTGTTTGGACACAGACAACATTTAATTTTTTTTAATTTTTTTTATTCATGACCAGGCAGGCATTTGACCCCAAACCCGCCTGATGTTAAGCGGCGATGAGGTCTAAGGTGGATCATCAACGTGAAGCAATTCGCTGTGTTTCGGTTCGAAGGATTGGAGAGCCAGTGTTATTACAGGCACGAGAGGTATAGCATCTTCTTCCTCTACATTGGCAAAGCATTTACGTTGTCCTTGGGGTTCTAAGACATCAAGGGCATCGTCGTGTCAATAGGCGGCGGTATCACTTTCCATCAGGTGAACCGTCTGCTTGTTTTTTTTAAATTCAAGACCAGGCAGGCATTTGACACCAAAGCCGCCTGATGTTAAGCGGCGATGAGTTTTTTTTGCATTGCAGTACGCATTATGAAGGAGCTATTCCGAACGCTCGAAGCGTTTAGTCCGGATGGTCTACCACAAAAGGATGCAACTTCAGCCTACGTCTTGTATTCCGATTATAAAAGGGGGCCGGTGGGATTAAATTGTGCAATTCCGGCGCACACTCTCCGAAATGTATCCTATAAAATACCGATAGACACGCGCCTTCACGGCGGTGGCTTGTTATATTTTATTATAGTTATACAATATCGTACGTCAATATGATTAAATTAAATTCTTATTTTATGGCGACTATCTTATTGGACGATAACTAAGCCAATGCCAGTTGATGAAAACAAAAAATGACATAAATTAGAATACCTTAATATGTGTATCCGGGAATCCCATCTCTGAACCACTGTCATCGCTGTCAGTGTCATTCTGTTTTTTTCCCTCATTATTCTGTTTTTCTTCTTCAAAAACTTCTTTCTCATCATTATCTTCCGTTTCCTTCTTTATCTCAATGTTGCTTGTCTCCTCTACTATTGCGTCGAGTTTGTCCTTTTGCTTGTCTTCTTTATCGGAGTTTTCATCTGATGCAAGACATTATTTAAAAATTGAATTCGTAAAGATTTAAGTAACTATGAGCTTTAATTTCAGTAAATACCTGTGTATTTAATTTTAAAACAAAATAATGTTAGTTTAACTTATTAATTGTTGATTAAATCAAGCATTTTTTTTACTGTAGGCATTTTTTGTCCTTGATCCCTGTTTGCCGTAGCGAAAGCCAATGAACAGTAGGTAAATGATTTTTCATTACATCAAAAAGTTAAAGGTGTATACCATCATCCGACACGGCGATCTCCTCGTCTTGGTCCTGTACGGATGTGACGTCACTCACGTCATCCAAGATGGCCGACTTACGCTCGTCGCGATGGCGGTCGATGCAGCTGTCTTCCAACTGTCAAGACACGTTATAAAACCATATAAACAAATTTATTATTTTCGCATATGCATCTCTTGAAAAGTATGTTTATTAAACACTACCTTTTGCCCGCGACTTCGACCGCGTAGAAGTAAAAAACGGTTCTAATAGAATTTTTAATTACTTGACATTTATCGTTATATTTTGGACAATTCACACAACATCTTTCTAAATTATAGCCCATATGTCATTGTAATATATAAGCTACTCGTATATTATGGTAAAAGTGAATTTAAATAACTTCAGTAGTTTTTGCGTGAAAGATTACCTATCATCCATTCATCCATACATCCTTACAAACTTTTTTAAAACTTAAGTTTATAATATGATTAAAGACATTTCAGCGCTAGGATTGTTTGGTTAGTATTTTTTTTTTTTACATTTTTCGTTTTGGACAATAAAAGTAAAAGTACAAAATTTTCAAATTTTTAATTTCAGTTTTATCAGATAAATTTTTCAATTTTCTGTGCGATTTTTGTGTACGTAGATGTATTTGTAAGACGCATCAATGTCATAATAAGCATTGGAAAGATTTTGTGTGTGTCTGTCTGTAGCATTGTAGCTCCTAAACTCTTAAACTTATGACTCCATTTTGTTTTTTAAGGTCACTTGACTCATTAAGTGTAATTATTTAGTAACATTAAAGATTCAAGATCAAGTCGAAATCAATTCATCACTCACCCTGAACATGAAGCTGAACCCGAGCTGCAGGTGCTGTGGCAGAAGGTAGTTCTTCTTCCCTCGTATCATGAAGGAGCCAGTGCTCAGGTACTCCCCGGTGGGAGCTGACTTGGACACCTGGGAAGCTGTCACCCACCAAGCGCTGGTTAGGACTTTAGCTTCCCATGCCACACTGTATAGAAAAGGTAGATATTTAGTAACAGATTTAAGGGATTAGGTTTGGACTTCCAAACTAATGCTCTCTGGTCAGAGCTGCAATGACGAAGTGACAAGCAAGAGATATTCCAGGTCACTATAATAATTTAAATATATTATTGTTAATAAATTATTCCATGTACATATTGTTGATTCAGGTATTATTTATTATGGTTTATTGCGTTCAGTTAGTTTATATTTTATGTTCACGTTGTATATAGTTTAATGTGTTTCAATAAAACTTTCAGTTGTAAACTTGCATCAACGCTGTACATCATTTGTATCGCTGAGCAATCAAGATCAAGTCTTGATTTCAGGCTTGTATATAAGTAAAAAAATCCATATGTTTGTTACGGTTTTTAGGATATTTATACTGTGTTAAATTAATAAATACATTTAAGGGTTTTGAGTCTCAAAAGCAAAACTTATAAAATCACTTCATTGTATGTTCATCTATTAAAGATTATCAAAAACTTTCTGTTAATTTAAGCTCAGTTTGTTACGTGTCTAGGTTTATCTATCGACTCGATCCGACAGGTCGAGGGTTACCGTAAGTTGTGGCTGCCATGTTCCTCATTCTGCTCGGATAGTGGCGGTAGATTCGCAACCTGTCACACTGGGACACAACATACGAAATGCGGTGTTTAACACCTTTATTTTCCCCTTTCGGGGGATTACGGCGAGTGTCTATGTTATGATACTTTTGAGGTGTAAGATATGTAGAATAATGAATGTTATGACAGCAACATGTGTGGTGCGACCTGTATGCGACGGCGGCCTGGCCTGCCTCGGCCAGCGTCCGCGGCGGCACGGGCGCGGCGCGCGGGTTCTTGACGACGATGGAGGCCGCGCCCGCCACGTCCGCGTGCGCGTACACGTCGCCGGCGCGCATGTAGCGCTTCACTAGCAACTCGTTCTGCTGCTGGTCTCTGCCGCCTATCACCTTGGAAACGAGAAATAATTACTAGCCACCTGTACTTGAGCAATAAGTAAAAGCTAATATCTTAATACATTTGTTTGGAAAAGTTTAATACTGTTAAAACATCTTCTTTTTCCTTTACTTTAATTAACAGATATGTCGTTTAAAAACTGGTAAAGTGTGAGTCGGACTCGCACATGCTGGATTCCCTACCATCTTATAAGCTTATAAGCATCGCTTAGGGATCAGCTAACCAGCGCGATTTGTCTAATCATGGGTTATGATGCAAAACTCGAAGCCTATGCATCTCAAGTATCTGTGCTGCATAACAGCTTGTCTGCTCGTGAAAATACGTTCTCCCCCACAGTTGCTGATTCTCTACAAAGTCATCGCAAGCAGTTACCCCTAAAAAGTCCGGTGCCACGGGCTAAGAAATCAAATTAACAGGTAGTATCACAACCACCAGTAAGCCCAATAAAACTACCTACCAACAAGTCCCCAATGGACGCCGAAAGTCAGAGCGGTAGGAGCCCCAATGACTAAACCATTGCATCAGTCGTAGTTACGCCGGCCGTCGAGGTTGAAGACCAGCAGCAATGGACCGAAAAGAAAGTTTACAGGCGAAATCCTTCACTGTGTGGAACTGCAGGACCATGAAAGACCTACTTTAGAGCAGTCGAGCCCCGGAGATACTTGCATCTGTGGAATATGATATCTACCGCAGACGAAGTTAGTGAGTATCTCCGTCAACTCAGCCCTATTAGCACCTGCAGCGTCACTGAGCTCTCTCCAAAAGGCGACTATAAGTCTTACAAAATAGGTGTTCCTGTTGCTTACTACGAAACCTGCATGACTATGGATGTTTGGCCTGTTAATGCACGGATAAAAATTGGATTGTGTACCATGAACATAAAGAATCACAAAATCGAAGCAACGTCAATAGGAGTTCTTCCTTGCCCTTTCGTAAAGCATCACGTCAGGAATAAGATTATTCATGCTAGAGCCTTCGACCAAAACGTGCGTGGCTTAAAACAAAACTGTCACTGTGGCGGAATAATCTGGCTCTAACTGAACATGATGTTGTTGCTGTCACTGAGACTTTCCAAGACAGCTCTATCGAAGATCAGGAAGTGACATGCGAAGACTGGCAGGTACTGCGTCGTGATAGGAAAACACCTTGTGGTGGTGTTTTCTCGCAGCTAGAGTACCGATTGTACTAAAACGCCAGCGTTATCTCGAAACCGAAGATGGTAAAGACCTATGGGCCAGTTTTTCGTGGCATGGTGGTCCTTTCCTTGTATGCGTTGTTTGTATCAAACCAAGTGCAAGTGATGGTGTCTCCATGTCATGGTTTTGCAAAATTGAAAGTTTTATCAATACATATAATAGTAATGCTACAATATTATTTTTAGGTGAATTAAATTTGAACAGTGCCTCAATTTGTATAAATAATTATTACACTGTTATTATCTGTCCTATTGTTGCCTAACTAACGTCGCACAGGTGCCCCTCATATTTCATATGTTGACCTATGTCCAATATACTCATTACCAACACTCAGCAACCGTAGATTACTCGCCGACATGGTCATTCTAAAAAATATTCTCGCAAACCAATATAACAGCAGTGAGCTCTTGTCCAAAATATCTTTTGCTACCCCAAAAAAAAGAACATGGCGTACACCTTTTTTGTCCTTGACTAATTCTGGCTCTAGGAAACCCTTAAGACGGATGTGCGACAGCTATAATAAACATTTCTCTGATCTTGATATCATTTTCATTTCCATGTCTCATTTTAAGAAATAAGTTTTGTTTCAACTATCTGGGGTGTCATAACGGTTTGTTTAATGTAATTTAATTTTATCAGTTTTTAGCTTAATTTAAATATTTGTTATGGTTTTAAATTTTTTCATATACCTTTTTTTTTTCTTGCATTGGGATGGGAAGAGTGACAGTAACGGTTTTTGCTCTAATATATTTATTGTTTTTTTTTTTGTGTTTTAATATGTCTTTGTTATCATGTTTGTTCTTTTCTTCTATGTATGTAGCGTTATTTTGAGTATTTGTATATTGTGTTCTAGTGAGATATGTTCATGGTTGTCAGATTTATGTTTGTGATATGTTTTCTATTTTTTTGTATTATTATTTGCAATCTGTCCACTGTTTTATCTCCAAATAAAGAAATAAAAATAAAATAACTGAAAGGAATGTTATTATAAACTGTAAAGGGAGTATGCTGGATGTAGTTCTCGTTCGGGAGTGTGCTAGTATTCGTAGAGCATCTGTATATTGTGCAGAAGGCATTGTACCTCCCGATGCTCAATATCATCCACCATTGGGTATTGAATTATGTCTTGTTGCTGAAGACAACCCTGATCAATAAGCCCGAAGCTTAATAAGCTTTTAGAAAGACTGGGACTTTGAAAAGTGTGACTACGTCATGCTATATTACCTGCTTTCAAAGGAGACATGAGCTGGTGTTTTCGAATCAAAAGATCCATTTAGAGCTACCCAACAGTTTTATAGTACGCTTTACATTTTTGACAATAATAAACTAAGACGTAATCCTCTCTGGTTTACGAGCGACATAATTAGGAAATCTTTACAATCAGGCATTTATCCCTACTAATGGAAACTCTACAAAGTTACTCCAATCCCAAAAGGCTCTGACAAATTACAGATCGAAGAGTATCGTCCAATAGCAATACTCTCAATCCTGCAAAAGTATTTGAGATATATTTACCATACCATAAATACCATACCATACCATAAATATATTTACGGGCAGGTCAACAAGTACTTACGTAATGAGCAACACGGCTTTAGGAGTAAACGGTCGGTTAATACGAACTTGTTAGAATTAGTAGATTTTATCTCACGTAACATTGATAAGGGCCACCAAGCAGACGTTCAATATTCCGACTTCCGTAAGGCGTTTGATAGGGATAATAACGATATCTGGTCGATAAAACTGGCTTCTATTGGCTTTGCACCTTGTCTGCTTCGGTTATTTGCCGATTACCTTCAAGACCGACAGCAGTTTGTCAAGCTTAGCTTGTATCAATCGCAGCCCTACCACACGCGTTCAGGAGTAAGTCAGGGATCAATTCTTGGGAATTTATTGTTTCTGATAATGATTTATGACCTCCCTACCGTGAAATGCGCGAAGCTTGCTTTATGCTGGTGACTTGAAACTCTTCTCGGTAATTAAGTCTGAAGCTGATTGTCTTGCACTGCAATATGAATGGAGTGTCGTTAACAAAATGGAGTTTAATGCTAGCAAATATAACGTAAAGACTTTTAGTCGAATGATGAATCCAGTTTGTTATAATTACTGTATTAACAATGACCTCATTCAAAGAACTTGTACTATGAGAGACCTGGTTGTCCCATTCGATAGAAAGCTTACGTTTCATGACCACATCAATCAAACTGTAAAAGAATCCTTCCGGCGTTTAGGTTTCGTACTTAGGAATGATCGTGATTATAAAAGTGATCATGTAGTACGATTAATTTTTTCAGCTCTTGTCAGGAGTAAACTGGAGAGTAGTGCATGTGTGTGCAATGAGGTCACATATGTCCTCATGATTGAAAAGGTTCAGAAAGCTTTCCTGCGGTTTCTGTACAAGCGTCGATACTACCTTTTCCTCTACCCCACCAAATTTCTCTTGGGATGTTTGGGGTATAATTCTTTGGAGACGAAGCGTTTGTGTGACCAAATAATGACCGCATGCAAAATTATATTTAATGAAATTGACTCAATAGAGCTAAGTGGAGATTTTTTTTGTCGTTTTGCGCCAAACAACTATGCTCGTGTAAGGAAGCACACATTGTTTGGTGTGCCACTATGTCGCACAGTAGCACGCGCGTCATCCCCCGTCCCGGGAGTCCTTAATGCACTCAACGCTCTCTTTGAACTAGTCCCCGAACAGTACCTATTCTACGACTCTTGGCATAAACTCTTTACGGAATGTTTGTCTTTTGTGAAAATTATAAATAGTATTTTGCAATTTAATTTTTATGTTAATTATGATTTTTTTAAATGTCAATTGTATTCAAAGTCGTTTTTATTTTAATATTATTTAATTAATGTAATGGGTGCGTGTGTGCCGTATTAATTAAATTAAAATAATAAATCAAATAAATAAGTTTAGTGGTGGTAGATCTACGTACGAGATCGTCTGGGTTGGTACCACCCTGCTTTCTATTTCTGCCCTGAAGCATTTCTCTGTGTTTCGGTTCGAAGGATTGGAGAGCCAGTGTTATTACAGGCACCGAGAGGTATAGCATCTTCTTCCTCTACATTGGCAAAGCATTGACGGTGCCCTTGGGGTTCTAAGACATCAAGGGCATCGTCGTGTCAATAGGCGGCGGTATTACTTTCCATCAGGTGAACCGTCTGCTTGTTTTTTTTATTATTCAAGAACAGGCAGGCATTTGACCCCAAACCCGCCTGATGTTAAGCGGCGATGAGGTCTAAGGTGGATCATGAATGTCCAGGAGAATCCTATTCACTGTTGCCTTAAAGAGGCCCAAGTTATATTGGTCAGGGAACACATCGGCAGGCAAAGAATTCCACACCATTGCAGTACGCATTATGAAGGAGCTATTCCGAACGCTCGAAGCGTTTAGTCCGGATGGTCGGAATATCTACCACAAAAGGATGCAACTTCAGCCTACGTCTAGTATTCCGTTTATAAAAGGGGGCCGGTGGAATTAAATTGTGCAATTCCTGCGCACACTCTCCGAAATGTATCTTATAAAATACCGATAGACACGCGACTTCACGGCGGTGGCTTATTATATTTTATTATAGTTATACAATATAAGGCTGAATTTGCGCCTTCTACAGGAAAAGCCGTTGTTTGGGCGTGAAGTATCGCCTAACCCGGGATAGAACCCCAAGCTTTTTAGCCGCCGTTTTGGCTATAGACTCTATCTAAGAGCCGAAATTTTCGACGATATTTCCAGGCCAATTCCCGGCATATGATAAATTATCGGTATCGATACACCCCGGAAAGTCGGAGTCAGCTGGAAGGGACTCTGTTTGGCGGAAAAAACACACGCCTGTGTTTTGGCTGCATTGAATCCAACAAGGTTGGCTTCACCCCAGTCCGAGACTGTCTGAAGTGCCAGATTCAAGCGCTCAATAAGAGACTCTCGACAAGACTGAGTTTCATTCCGACTGTCCCGAGAACTGGAGAAGTATCAGTGGACAGTAGTGTCATCAGCATAACCAACTGTTCCAGGAACTAGCAGATCATTTATGTGTAGCAGGAATAGTGTTGCGCACAGAACTGACCCCTGGGGAACACCAGCGTCGATTGCTTGTTGTTTGGATAAGAGACCATCCAAAACCACTTGAATCGAACGGTTCCCGAGGAAGTCTGAAATCCAATTACAAAGGCCAACAGAAATCCCAAAAGAGGGAAGCTTGCTTCATTGGCTACCGTGCCAAACCCGATCAAAGGCCTTGGAGACGTATCTCTCTATAGCCTCGCTCCAAAGGTGGGTGGCGTACACAAGAATATCCCCAGTAGACCGACCTTGGCGGAACCCGAACTGACGAGTGACAGGTAGTATAAAAAAGATATTTTAGATAATTTCGTAAAAGAATCAACAAAACCGAAAAAAAACAAAAATACGCGTGTTTTTATTTATAATTTGTTCATCTCTTGTTATAGCGGCAACCGAAATAGACATTCTTTCAAAAATACATGAGTACCGCTGACAGATAGACGAACAGCGTAGTCACAGTAATAGGGTCCAGTTTTACACCCATTGGATACGGAACCCTAAAAAGAAATACTTCACCTTTCTTGCTAGATATAAACCGAAGCAGTTAAATTAGTAAAACATGTACATTTTATTCGCTATATATTTATCACATATACATGCAATACATATAATTAACTTACCAAATAGTTGTCACTAGATATGAACCAGAAGAACTTCTCGAACCAGTAAGTCTTTCTCGCTTTGCTGATGTTGCTGATCGTGTGCGCTTCTTTCAGAGTTTGCTTTGTTTTGCGTTCAGCGCTTTTTAGCGCTTTACCCGCTGACTCGAGAGTCTTCTGCTGCTTTTTGGCAGCGTTTCGCTTCTGATCGTAATATCTATATTTTAAAAACATGTTTTAATAAATATTGTCAGAACTGGTACAATTTTTTTTTTTAATTCAAGATAATAGGCATGATGACTGATTTTGAAATACTACACCAAAATGTGATGAAAACATTTTATTTCTGTAGAAAGAACAGGGTTTTGATAGAAAAACAGTGTTTTAAATAATTCAATTAATATTGCCCGTAAACGCTTCAATAGCAATGGCGTCTGTGTGTGACGTCAGCCTTCCGTAAACTCTAGCAAGGTTGCCAACTTAGTGATTTTCCCCTAAATTTTGTGGTGAAACCCAAAAACAGATTGGGATTTAAGAAATATACAATACATGTCGTAAAGTTTATCGAAACGAGAAAAAATATCCAACTAGTTTGGGGCTCAAATTCAATCTTTATCATAGTGTAAAACTCCATACATAATGCTCAAAAAAACTGAAAACATGAATTGAAAAACGTGAACCATACAGCTTTTTTTTCTTGTTATATGATGTAAGTAAAAAACAAAAAACATACGGGAAAGATACTATACATTAAAAATTTGGAATTTAAAACTTTGTTGGTGGTCACATTACATGGAAATTAAATGTCAAAACGGACCATGACCATGAATAGCGTTTTAACAAATATGGCGGATAGTTGAGTTTTATACTTTTATTTAAGGGGGGAGCCTGATTTAGAAGCTTCGAAAAATCGATTTTTTGAAGGATTTTTTTGGGAAGGAAAAAAATATACGATTGGAATGAAACTTTCAGGTTTTATTGTTGTATATTTCAACAGTCTTCTCAAATTTTTTCATGAAGATTTAAGCAATATTATGCCCGGGACAAGAATTTCGCCGAGGCGTCTCGCGAGCGCTTTTGTTGTGCGGCGGGAATGATGCAGGTCGCAATTTTCATCTGAAACAAAAAACCCAAAAATATTTTTATTCCTGAATAGTATAGCTTCTAGTTAAACCAAGAAAATTGATGAAAACGTTCAAATTTCAATAATTTTTAGTGAATTGAAAAAAAAGTTCATTAAAAAAAAAAAAAAAATTGACTTTAGATTGTTTAAAAAATATGTTAATCTTAACTTTTTCAAGGTTTTTTAGGTTCAACTAGAAGAGAATTTCATCCCGAATAAAATGCATTTTGTTTTATTTCGATAGGACGTTTAGTTTTTTCCCTATCTTTCCCGCCAATTAGGAAAAATCGTAAAAATGAAAACTCGAGAAAACGTGCGTCAAAGTTTTCGTATATGAAAAATCGTAATTTTCTTAAACTTACCGCGTTATTATGCTAATCAGCGATTCCTGGTCCATAAAGTAAACCTTCACACTCTTCAAAAACCTGGTTTGTGCCCTGTTGTTCGAGTCTGCGGGCTGTTCTGGCCTCTTTACTACACAATGAATCGCGCCTGTTTTGTCGGGTGACGCGCTCCTCGTCGGCTCTCTTGGCGAAATTGTTACATTGCTGTCCAATTTTTAAATCCATCAACTGCATGGTTTTCAATGCTGCACTGTAGCCTTCGTTGAACATTCCTCCAGCGATGTAAGCAGCAATTTCGATGATTTTAATGCCTGAGTGAAGGTGTTTAGGTGTCATGCACCACACAGTGGAATTGAACGACTCGTTCGCATTTTGTGTGTGTCCACCCAAACACCTCGTAAGCAGCTCGTCCTTGGATAAGTCCTCGTACACAGGACGAATGTGCTGCTCGACATGTTCGTCAATTAGACGTGGTGGATGTTTAAAAGCCGCCATTATGAAACTGATTGCCGTGGAATTTACGTTTCCGTGGCTTTCCACTGCGTTCACTTGAAGATTTGCTCACTTTTGGATAGCTCTGCATGATTTGAAGACGTTCACGTGCCGAAAGACAAATCGAAACTGAACCCAAATGCTAAATGTAGCTTTGCTCGAACCGACGCTGCCAGGTCACATATACCGTTATAATACATACTTTTATCCCTACATAGCTCTACAATGACCTTCTGCGAACAGTCAACAGTCCCTCGAAGGACCGTTATTCTGTTTGGATCATAACACGAACAATAGATCGAGGGGCGGAGCGCGCGCGCTCCGAGCGATCCGGCCGCTCGTATATACCTGCTCGACGCTTGCCGACTCTTTCTTCTATAACTCCGAAAATATTGCGAATTTCCGTCTGAAATTTTGAGGACACATTCTTAGATAGTTTAGGAAGACATTTATGCAAAAAAAAAAAAATCGATTTTTTGAAGCTTCTAAATCAGGCTCCCCCCTTAAACTAAATGTAACAAAATCAAAGATGTAATTTGAAAACTTATTGTTAGAATGGTAACTTTACACCATTCATTATAATTATTAAAATATAAAATATTGAATTTTAGTTTTAATTTTTATTTGATTTTATGTAATTTTTATATTTTTTTATGAATTTCTATTGTCTTATAAATGGGTAAATGTTGTGTAATTAATGAAATATGTTATAAATTGAATTGATTTGAATTAAAATGTGCAGAATTAAGTTTAATGTATATGGATGACATGAATCTGAAATAAATGAATAATATATATACATATATATATATATATATTTATATATATATTTTATTAAAACTAAATGTATAAAATTTCAAATGACGGCTGATTCTACCACCAAAAATATGTTATACGATATTTGTATTTACATGAATACTTCGAAAGCTTCAAAGGTCGCTCGTGGCTGGTTAGTTGTTTTTTTTGTTGACACTACTTGCAGATGCGAGTTTTGACAGCGATAGTGTGCGAGCGAGAGGCAAATATATCGTTATTGACAATAAACCCTTATAGCGCGGGATTTATGTGTACAACATTGGTAAATTACTTTACTTTGAAAAAACGGGCCAAGTGCGTGTAAGGTCACGCATAGAATAGGGTTCGGTACCCATCATCATCGTAGTAGTTGTCATGAATTTTTTAATTATTGTATACATTTACTATTTCGGTTTTTTTTTTACGAAATTTTCTAAGTAAACGCATTTAATAAGTAAGGTTTCTATAACTCCTGAACTAGCAAAGATATCTCAGCCGTTATAGTTTATCTTTAAAGTTCATCACTAGATTTTTCGAGCCAGCCGTTTAGCTTTTAGAGGGGTGGGGGGGGCAAAGTTTCATCTTTCTAGCACTAACCGTTACCACCTAACCAATAAGTCAGGTCGAGGATGGACGGACGGACGTACTTGACGAAAGTAATGGTTCCAGACGTGAGCTACGGAACCCTAAAAAGCAATCATTCCGAACTTGTTGTTTTAATAATGACAAATTAAAAGTACTTATTTTAAGTAACTCTAATAAAAAATAACTTTTTTTTGTTCAACATATAAAGACGTCTTTACCTCCTAGCATTAGCAAATGCCGTCAAAGATAAGTCTATGTCCACCAGCATGGGTGGGTCGTCGTCTTCCCCGTAAGGATCCGAGAGAATCAGGGTGATGTGGTTGGTGTTCAGCTTCAGGTGCTTTATGTAGGATGCTATAGGGTCGCTATTCTCTTGCGCGGTCTTCACTAACAGCTTGATATCGTCCCAGGACATCTGGAAAGATTAATTTGAAATTTGAACTTAACTGTGACACATTTTTAGATTTTAATTTTATGTTGATAAATTATAGCCAAGAATTTCTTTACGTGAAGATTTAAAATTTCGGAATATATTTAATTGATTTAAGTAGAACTTTGCTTATAGCGCGTAAAATTAAATAAAAAAAACACTTAAGAAACGTTCTTCAAAAAAAAATTTTTTAATTAAAAACCATTCTTTATTTAAACTTTAAAATAATATAGCTTATACTTCAGAATAACACATAGGCTATAATTAATTAAAATCAACTAATTAAATGGAAATTGAATATTTAATCAAATAAAAACCAAAGAAAAATTATGCCTGGAATGGAGTATGCCATAGCACTGGCTGCATTTCCACGTTGTATAGCGATGCTGAACCTTTGAGCGAAATGCAGACCAGCGTTACGGTCACGACTCTCTTCTAATTAGTCAATTAAATTTTTTAATAATCTTTTATTTCATTAATTAATAAAAGTCAGACATCTCACCTGATTGGCGATAGCGTTCTGTATGGCTTGCCGGGCTTGCTCGACGAGCGGCTCGTTCCTGGATATGAGCTCCGCGGCGCGCCGGTCCGTGGCTTGGTTGGCTTCCAACTCCACTATACGTTTCTCGTGATCCTTGCGTACGTTGGCAAGCTTCTTCATCGCTTCTCTTTCTACTTGGATCGTCTACAATAATTAATTATATGAACATTCATCGGATTTAAACTAATACTAGCGATAACCCGCGGCTTCACTTGAGTCAGGTCTTCTCTTTTTTTATGTTTGTAAAAAGATGATTGTTTTCTTCCCTATACTAATATGATAAACGCAAAAGTTTGTAGGGATGTATGGATGAATGGATGTTTGTTACTTTGTCACGCAAAAACTACTGAATGGATTTTAATGAAACTTTACAATAATATAGCTTATAAATCAGAACAACACATGGGGTATAATTTATAAAGATATTGTGCGAATTGCCCAAAATATAACAATAAATTTCAAGTAATTAAAAATTCTATTTGAACTATTTTCGACTCGGATTAAGTCGCGGGCAAAAGCTAGTGAGTATATTAAGCTAGAAATTTGACAAAACTTATAGTCAGGAGATGAAAAGGGATTTTTAAAATTCAAATTAGAGAATCAAAGTTCGTATAGAGGCTACTAATTAATTATAAGATTATTTTCTATAGTATTCGTATAGACTTTTTTCTGATCTCAAATCACAGCAGGTCACCTTTAAAACTACTCGGCTGATTTCAAAAACTGTCTTTAATACTAAGTGGACTTTTGTTAAATTAAGGCTACATTTTGTTTTTAAAAATTCAATCAATTTTTTTGATGCTTTATTTATATTATTTTATTTTTATTTATTTGGGAAACCAACAGTTTTATATTATAATTTAGATTAACAAATAATAATTAATTTACCAATGAAGCTTCCACTGATTGATATTCACAATCGAAGCAGAAAAATTAAATTACAAATAAACATTAACATCACAAATTGAATAATTAACAAACAATTAACGAAACATGGTTAAAATTAAGCAAAATACATAATTCTACTTGTCCAAAAGGTATAGCATATTTCAAAATTATTAACTCACTTTAAGGTCAATCTTCTGCCCTTCCAAAGCCGAGTAGAACTCATCCACCGCCCTATCAAACGTTTCATACTCCACGTGGGGTTGTGACTTATGCTGGGAGTACAGCATCGGGTGGAACTCCACATTCGCCAGCAGGAATTCTTCCCCAGCCTCGGTGGATGGACGGGACTCCTTCTTCTGGATTATGTAGCCCTGGTATAAGAAATAAAGGATTAGTAATTGTACTTATGTAGACAATGCGGAAACAATAATTTGGTTGGAATAACACTTAATAACAACAAATAGATGACATGATACAGACATTGACTTAGCCCTGCTGTTACGGCTCTATAGCCTCAATTTCCTTGCCATGTCTAGATGAAAATATAGTTTAAGTATTGCCATGTATAAAAATCTGTAACTAAAAAAACTAAAAATTATCACGGACATGTCTTTTGAATAAAAAGGTTTTGTTATAAAAAATACATTTTATTGCCTCCAAAATGTCTCCTAAGAGACACTTTCATTAAGATTACCTATTTTATTTTATTTTTTATTATTCGATTATTATTATCTTGTATTACAGGTAGTAAGCAACAATATGTTATAGATAAGAATACTATTTTTGATTCGAACCCAGAACCTCTTGTATATCAGCTAGATGTTAGACCGCAGAGCCACAGAGAAATCAAATCAAATCAGATGATTAAATTGCCAAATGTAGGTTTCTTACAGATCTTATCAGTTATTGATGTTTCACTACATTTATCTATTAACAAATCTATTATTATTAGAATATTTGCATGAATTGTTTAATGATGTAAATCATTGTGTATCATGGATTTTTTTTTATTACATTTTATTGCCATATCTATTACACTCTTCTGAAACATTGATGTATTACTTGTATTCGAAATTATTATATGTGCATTTCTTTTTTTAAATATAAATAGATTTTTAATTTTCCTGAAATACATACATAAATTTGCTATTTACTATTAATAATACTTAAATAACTTTTTCCGAAATAAAATTAAAAAGTTACCTTAGCAACTTCATTCTTGGCAGCTTCCATAAGTTTTTCGGCTAGACTGATAGCATCAACCAGTTTATCAAGGTCCCTCTCCATAAAGAAACCCTTGCTGGGGTCGGAGCTGATCTTCTGGTTTCCCATAAGACCATTCTCCATTAGAACGTGATCTATTATAGCTGGCCCGTATTCTGATGAGAAAAATACATATAAATATGTTGATTTTTACAAACATTTTAAAATGTATTTTAATTTGATAAGATCTTTCATCATGAAAATGTTTTATTCTTTTGAAACTTACTAAACTTAACATAATTAATTAACCCAGCCCTTTTTAAATATGAAGTAATGAATTCTTATTAAGAAACAAAACACAATATAGCATAAGAAGCCTTTATTTGTCAAGACACGAGTTGTACAAAGTGATATAAGCAACCAATCCCTAAACCTATATTCATTTACTTTATAATACAAATGTATAAAGTAACAATGAACAATCAAATTCAATTCAAATTGTTTTTTTAATTATTTAAATAGACATCAAATACGTTCCTTCAAATCATCTATTTTTCTCTACCACCTGTTCGGAATGCTATCTATGGGAAACAACACAATACATGTCACTAAGCATTAACATATTTTATTTTATCACAATGATATTTAATTAAATGGTTGCTTATGGAATTAACTAAATAAAAAATAAGAGAAGCATTCCTTACCAAGGTTAGGGTTCAGTACTTTCTTAAGGTTGTCTCCGGGTTTGCTCTTTGTTATAATAGCTTTAAGGCCATCTACATCTGGTGGATCGCCTGCAGACTTCGCTCTGTCCAGTGGATATTTCTCTTTCACGGCAAATCTAGAAGTTGAAAAGAACATTTTGATGATATGGAACATTCTAGGTATTGGATGTGTTATAAAGATGCTGATTGAAAATAACAGTTGAATAAAACATATTTAGGATTGGTTTAAAGCTAATTACAGTTTAAAACCTTTCATCAAACTTTTGTCTTAATGAGTAGTCATATGCGATTCAATTTGATCATTTATTTGTTCAAAAACATGGTATTACAGTTCTTGATAAGCTCACAATACATAGTGCCAATGCTTTTTTTTTTATTAGGCATGCGTGAAAAACTAAATACATATGTATTGAGTGAAACCCTGCACAGGTTTCTCAAACAGGAAAACATTTAGTTTAACTAATAAATAATTAAAACAAACTCAAATTATACCTTATCTTGTCTCCTTCAACGTGTGGCCTGAGTACGTTCAGTATAGTCCATTCGTAGTCCGTAAGAACAATGTTGCCTCTGTCATACAACTCCAGTATGACATGGTAAGCGGCCTCTCCAGAACCAAACTGTAGATCCACTATACGGTCTATACCTAGCTGCGTTAGCTTCTCCAGGCGTTTGTTCTTCAGATGTTTACGTAGCTGGAAATTTAAACAAAACATTGTTTTAAACAACAATAAGATTCTAAAGATCTTTGTTTCTTTTTATTAATTTTTGTATAAGATAAAAAACAACAAGGGAGAAGGTGGAGCAAACTTGCTTAATAAATACTTATTTCCTCCCAAGCCCCCTTGTTTTGATATTCTATTTTCATCTAATAAATACATATTATTTAGCATTAAAAAAAATAGTCAGCTTTGTTAATTATAATTTATTTTTTATTAACAAAGCTGATTTATAGTTTTAATTGCCTAATAAGCAATTCTGACCATTCTATCATCATCATTAACCTCATCGCCATTGTATCATAAAGGATAAACTAGAGTTCAAATTACCTTCATAGTGAAACCAGATGGAGCAACATTCTTGGGCCATTCAAACTGTGTTGTATGGAACCTGTTCCCCGACTCCAGCAGCAGAACGGACTTCTCCTCGGACCGTTGAAGACGGATCAAGTATGAACGATTGTCTATGTCGTACACCTGATTGACTCTCATGCCTACGAGTCTGAAAAAGAAATTGATTATAATAAAATATCATTTTGAAATCAAATGAAAAATTAAATTCAAAAATTGTGGAATAATGTACAAAGTAGATTTAATAGGTTATTATATTGCAACTATAAAGATAGTTTTATGATCAATTTTATGAATGTTCATGTAAAAAATGTGAAGACGGAAAATTGTTTCGTTTTTGTGCAACAACAACCATGCACACGTATGTGTCTTGAATATGAGCAAGATTCCAAAAGATAAGAGAAAATTTAAAGCGAGGTTTTCAAGAAAAACATTTTAACACACATAAACATTTACTTTCAAAAGTTGAATTTCGTAACATACCTTTGCAATTCCGTGACCATACATATTATATCATAAGTGTTGAATCTTGTCTTCATTTTGAATTATAATAGGCTTCTTACTGTCCGTGAACAATTGTTCTTCCTGAGTTAAAATAAATTTTCAATTCGATACTTCTACAGGACTTCGTGTCCCTCTCGTTAACGAAAACTTGACATTGACAGAAAATGATGGTGATTGTTTCTTTATCCCATAAGAAAGGCAAAGGCATTGACAGAAAATAATCGTCTGTGTTGTTGTAAATGCTTACTTAAGGTGTGTTCCGATATACACCTCGACCACTGTAAGCTATGACGTCAATTCAGTATGCCACTATACTGGCTACTATTTAAAACGGAAGGCGTGAATTTTAATGTATACATTGCACGTTATTATAAATTAATGTTGCCATTGTTATATTCATAACCGCAAACCTTTATTTATTTAAAAACGTCTTTGGTTCAAACTGTTTTTCCAGTCAAAACTATTCTTTGCACTGATCACGTGATCAAAGCACTCCGAGCACCTTACCTCAAAGATGGCAGTGCTCGTAGTAGAAATATGGAGGCGATTTTATGACAAGATGTCATTAATTTCCCTATGGCACCTATAACAAGATGTCATAAATTTCCCTATGGCACTGCAGCAGTGTACTACCAGTCTATAACGGGACGAATTTTACTGCTAAGACCTACGCGCAGTACTCGCAGTGTATATCGGAACATCACCATAATTTTATCACAGAGAAGTTCAAAAAAAGTAAGAATTACCTAAAATAGTTAAAGTTGGAACTTTTACATCTGATAAAAATATTGAATAATATAAGTTCAATGAAATTCAAATTTTTATAGACCAAATAAGCAACCATTTGCCATAACATAGCCATTAACTGTTTAGTTCTGACATGACCGGTGTCAGCCGATAGTCAAAATGTCAATGTCAATCTCACATGTTTTGTTGATTTTAATTTGAGGTTCCAAAACTTTCAAAATAAAACAGAATTTATATAATTACAATAACTAAAACACAAAATGGGTGTTGAAGAACCGGAACTAAAGGATTTCAAGCTAAAGCCTATGAAATGTGAATTGAATTTTCTCAGTAAATCCGATGGGTCTGCTATACTATCGCAAGGTTTGTTTTTAGGCACATTTTAGTTCACCACAAAAATTTTAAAATTCGAATTTAATATAGTTGGAGTCGAGATTCGAATAGTTGGAGATAGTAAAAACAAATTGACTTATAAAAAATATTCATATTCTGCAACCAAAGGACGTTAACAGTAACTGAAAGTACCTTTACCTTCTTACAAAATTTATATTTTACTTTAATGATTTCAAGGTGATACAGTAGCTGTGGTGAGCGTGAATGGACCCCTGGATATTAAGATGCAGAGCCAGAGCATTGAGAAGTCAACCTTGGAAGTCTTATTCAGCAGTAAAGGAGGGAAACCGTCTATTAGTGATAGGTTACTTGATTTTTCAAAATAATTTGCCAAATATTTTATAACATGTGTGTTATGTCACTTCACTGTTTTTGTTTCATTGCATCTTTTTGTATTTGTTTAAGATACATAATATAACATGTGTTCATACCCATTTAATAAATATAAATAAATACATTAAAAACTTACCAAAATGTATAAAATCAGTGAAACATCATTCTTCTTTATATACTAACAGAATAATAACTTTGGTTTTTAATGATAATGTAATAGTCATGGTAATATTTATTTGCGGAAACGGCTACAGGAAATAGATGTTTAGAATAAATTACATTCTCCGAGTCCTGCTCTATTAAGAACTCACAAATGTAATGTTTATAATTCAAACAATATCAATTTTTGATTGTCATTGGTACCAAATAATAAAAAAATACATTAGAATTTGTCACATTAATTACATATTTTGAACAATTACAATTACATTTTTTGTACATTAATTTCCATGAATATCCAATAAATTATTATATGGGCTAACTTTGTGAGTTCATAATTTTGATACATAAGTCTTACTGTAAAGAAATTTCACTAACTTTAATAAATTATTACTATATTTGGATGCAAAATTTTAACTAATAATATTCTTAAACATTGATAATACCAATTACATTATTTATCTTTTAACCGTAATATGTACACATGCTTTAACATTAACTGAAACACAAAAGTAATGAATCTGTAATTGTTTTGTTTGTATTTTTTTTTTTTGTAATTTACAGATACAAAGAGAATGTCATACGTCAGACATGCGAGGCTTCAGTGCTGGGAAGTCTGTACCCTAGAACTGGTATCGCAATCACAGTCCAGGAGATGGAGGATTACGGAGGGGTATGTGTTTATAATTGAACCAGCAATTGGAACAAGGCAATAAACACAAAATTAAACATACCAGCATTTTAACACTTTAGCATTCTAAATAAATATTTAAACAAAGAATTTATATTTCAGCAAGTACTGTTGGTGAATAGATATTATATTTTTTATTTATCAGGCATGTTCATGAGCATATAAGTTAAAGTAAAAAGGTGCTCTGTTTTTAAATTATGTATCTATTCGTCACTTGGATTTATTCTCCCTTCTTATACACAACATGACACACAAATAGGTGGTACACAAATATATTGCCTGACAACTAATTAAAGACTATTTCAATTTGTCTTTGTAATGACAGAAAGAGATTCCTAGATATACTCATATGGATCCGCAAGCCGTGTCACATTCATCTAATATCTTTTTTATTTAGCCTTTATAGCTAACACATTTTTTTTGTCTATGATTGGCTATAACGATGTCTATGAATGGCTCTGATGATGTCTGTGATTGGCTATGATTGGTTATAATGATGTCAATGATTGGCTATAATGTTTCTAGCACTGAACCACTATTTTATTGTATGTTTCAGTTGTTATCCTGCTGTGTGAACTGTGTGTGCTTAGCTCTACTGAACTCCGGTATATCAATGCGACACGTGTTCGCTGCGGTGATGTGCGCGATAGACAGTGACGGCAACATCGTGATGGACCCGTCGCACGCACAGCTAGAGACCGCGAGAGCTGTCATGAACTTTGTCTTTGATTCAAGAGAGAAGAATTTAATTACTGGTGCGTATGAGTTGTTAAAAACTAACAGTGGATGTTTTCTGCTATGTGTTGAATTTAATTTTTATGTTTAAGTTTCCTAAATTAATATGGGTTTGGCCACACTTGAGGTGATATTATCACATGTCATCAGATGTCATCTGATGATCTAGGTCAACAATGGCACAGAACAACTAAAATAAAACAGAATAGGAGGAGCTGGAGAAGGGAGACTAAACTAATTGGCAATAAAGGCTTGTAAATAAAAACAAATACAAAAAACATTTAAGGTTTTGGTTGACAAAAATTACGAGGGTGGGTCAATAAGTCCGTGACGTCCGTACGAAAAAGCAACACTACTCCTGTCAACAGGCATCTGTCAGTTGACTCTTATCAAAATTTGAACTTGCCGTCAGCTTGATAAATACTATGGTGACTCTGCACCATCAATTTCAATGGTAAAAAGTGGTTTACTGAATTTCGTTGTGACCATACAAGCATTGAAGATGCCGAACGTCCTGGACGCCCATTTGAGGTCTCTACCCCCGAAACAATCGAAAAAATTCACGATATGGTGTTGGCCGACCGAAGATTGAAAGTGCAAGAGATTGTGGAAACCGTAGGGATCTCTCATGGCTCAGTGGTTTCAATTTTGAATGATCACTTGGGCATGAGAAAGCTTTCCGCAAGATGGTTGCCGCGTTTGCTCACAGTCGACCACAAACGCAATCGTGTAACAACTTCACAGGAAGGTTTGGCGTTGTTTAATCGCAATATGGAGGAGTTTTGCGCCGTTTGTAACCGTGGAAGAAATATGGATCCATCACAACACACCAGAGACCAAACAACAGTCAAAACAGTGGGTTTCTAAGGGTGAATCGGCGCCAAAGAAGGCCAAGGTGGGTTTGTCAGCCAATAAAGTTATGGCGACTGTTTTTTGGGATGCACGTGGGACAATCAATGGGGAATATTATGCCAACTTATTGGACCGCTTCAATGACGATTTGAAAAAAACCGACCTCATTTGGCCAAGAAAAAAGTTCTTTTCCACCAAGACAATGCAAGGGTGCACACATGTGCAGTTGCCATAGCAAAAATCCATGAATTGGGCTATGAATTGTTCCCTGATCCGCCCTATTCTCCAGATTTGGCTCGGAATGACTACTTCTTGTTCCCAAACCTGAAGAAATGGCTTGGTGGAAAAAGATTTGACTCCAATGATGAAGTCATCTCGCAAACAAATGCCTATTTTGAGGACCTCGACAAATCATATTTTTTGGAAGGGATAAAAAATTGGAGAAGCGTTGGACAAAGTGTATAGAGCTCAAGGGAGACTACGTTGAAAAATAAAATTATTTATTTATCAAAAAATCCAAAAGTCACGGACTTATTATCCTTGTAATATTTACAACACAGGTTCGGGATGTGTGTGGGTTGGCAAAAGTAATGAAAATCAGCTTGCTTTATTTAGCTTTGGCTCTTTTTAACAGAACAATTTCAAAGTATTAATAAAAAATATTTTATTTCGATTTTATTCCTTTATCTTATAGTAGAGGAGTTTTTTTTTTGTATCTTAATAAATAACACAAAGTATTCATACATTTTACAGGTTTCACAGATGGTACGTTTAGTGAGGTAGCATACAAGGAGGCCCTTCAGAGCTGCCGACTGGCCAGCGACCGAGTGTTTGCCTTTTATAGAGATATAGTTAGTAAATACTCAAATGTCATATGATAATACATGTTTTTTATTCACTTCCCAATACACAGGTCATGTGTGATTTCCATAGATACATAATGATTATGATTTTGCAGCGACATCTAACGGATATAAAAATAACTATATTGACTCAGGCCTGCAGTAAGTATCGTAAGAACTTGTGTCGCAGGTGCTACGCAATGGTATCTGTGTAGACAGATAAAAATACTACATCCAAGACCGGTAAGCGAAACAATACGTCTTGCAAAAAACAGAATGTTCCGCCCACGCCGCGATTCGAAGCCAGAATCTCTTAACAAATTGTAGGCAGAGTTATTGTAGATTGTCCTGGGTAAGTATGATCTACCTTAGACTCCATCGCCGCTTGACATCAGGCGGGATTGGGGTCAAATGCTCGTAATTGGCTTTGGGATTGGCTTGCCTGTTAAAAAAAGGTGTAATAACTACAAAAATATGTATACAAAAACGCCTAACGATTTTGATTAAAATCAGTTTTTGACTGACTATTATATTATCTTATGTTATGTGTAATTTATTATGTTGTTTAATCTACCTATAACATTGTTTAGTTTCATTAAAATCCGTCCTGCAGTTTTTGTGCGGTATAGTAACAAACATCCATGATGTTATCTCCCAGCGCTGGAATTCCCCGATCATTTAAACAAGATGTACCTACTCAAACTTTTTTTCTCGTAGACCACATTCAAAATTTTACTGGTTTCGGTGGACCCGCTGCTGCTTCTCTTTTTAAAGTCTCACTACGACCATTTTTATCGGCTTAAATTTATAAATAAGCCAGGTTAATTTTATTGTTTTTTATTATAGAAACTAAATGGATTTAGACCCCCACTTACATCTTGTGCAACCTCATTTTTTTTCATACAAAACTAGATCGCTGTCGCGTCTCCCTCGAACAGCTGGGATTAAACCATTACAAAACACACTATCCGGGTTAAGGATCATCAAAACATTATTTAAATAGGTAGTTTTAGGCGGGCATTCTGCTGCGGTAACTCATACCGTCACTCAATGTGGTGATAGTATGAGACAGGTTGTAATAAGTTGTGAGTGCTCTTAAAAAGGACCTTTTTTGTTGGATTGAGAAGGAAGGTAACTCTGCTATCAAAGTAAAAATAAAAACTTTCAAAATTAAAAAAAATAATCGTACCGTATTTTCGAAACGTTCCCTTTTAAAAATTGATCACTAATTTAAAATAGATCTTAAGGTTTGAAAAAGGGTATTTTTTTTCTTAAAAACCAAAACCTGACATTTACATGGAATAAGTCACGGGCGAGAGCCGCCCCTTCACCTGTCACCATCACCAGTATCACTATGTATTACCACCTATAAGTCACAGAATAAATGAAAACAACATAAGACATTAACATAAGATAGTTTACTAGATCCCAGATGCATATCTTATTTACTAAAACGAAGCCTCACATTTGTCAACGATGATAATAATAACCACATCACGACAAACACATTGACTCAGCCCTGCAGTAAGTATCGTAAGAACTTGTGTCACAGGAACTAAGCAAGGATATGGTATATACTACATAGATAAGAATACTATATCGAAAAGCGGTAAGCGAAACAATGCGTCTTGCAAATAACACAAAGTTCCGCCCCCGCCGGGATTCGAACCCGGAATTTGTAGCGTAGCAGTCGACTGTCTACACCACTACGTCACCGAGGTATTTAATAAAAGCAATAACTCTTATAAATTTGATAGGCATCACTTACTAAAGTCTAACAATGAAATAAATAAAAATGCTAAAGTAAATAATTGAATGCGGGTCCTTTGCCTCGCCGCTACCGAAAGGACGATGCGACGAGAAAAAAGCAAAATGTCTCCCCGTACAAGCAAGCTGAGGTTACACTGAGAGATGACAAACTATGGACTTCATACTACATTAATTACTAGCGACCCGCCCAAGCTTCGCACGGATATTATGCGTGTATTAAATACATATTAACCTTCCTCTTGAATCACGCTATCTATTTTAAAAAACCGCATCAAAATCCGTTGCGTAGATTTAAAGATCTAAGCAAAGGGACAGACAGCGGGAAGCGATTTTGTTTTGTACTAAGTATTGATGATAATAAAGCACATACTTAACTCTGTCTACAGTCGACATGTATATTTTAAAAAGCCGTGGTTGGCTACTTTAAATGTGCCTAAACAGTTAGGCGTAGTATAGGTATAGTGTAAAATGTGTATGCATCAGTTACCTCCACTGACCTACTCTCCTTTAACTCTCCATCCTTCTCTAAGCCGCTTGTATCCAATGGCTCCCTGCAGTCCATAAAAATTGTCCATTTACACCATGCTCTTAAATTTCAGTTGTTAGATACCCTTTTGTATTTAGTCTCAAGAATTTTGCTTAGTTTTTTTGAAATGAGGGCCGATTTTGTTAACATCAAAACGAAGTTCATACTAGATAAAACTGAAGTCCCCTCAAAATAATTCTAATAATAACCATAACACGACACAAATTGACTCAGCCATGCACTAAGATGGAATCTTGTATCGCAGGCACTGAGCAACGATATGGTATAACTACTTAGATAAGACATCCAAGACCGGTAAGCGAACAATGCAAATAACACATAGTACTGCCTCCGTCGGGATTCGAACTCGGTACCTCTAGCATAGCAGTCAGCTAATTACACCATTGCGCCACCGAGGTCACCAACAAAATGGATGTGAAGGAAGTACTTTTTTTGGATCTGCTAGTGTATTTTACTTTAGTTTAGTCTTTTTTACTTGGGTTTTAACTTAGATATTATTGTTTGTACACGCCTATAATTGGTAGATTTACAAGAATATTTATATACCTACGAGATTATTTTGAGGTATTGTTTAATAAACTTACTATCAATATGTCTAAATCAATAAATAAGTTTTTAGTTTGTTATATAACCAGGTTCTTGGATTTGACTCACTGAAGTCCATTCAGAGTGAGTACTCGTTGTGTCCAGCCCTAATTTCAAGTCCGTCTGCAAAACGAACAAGTGGACGGATCGACGCGATCTCGGATGCAAATGTCCCGATGAAGGCCGAGCCGCATTCAAATGTTCCTGATGCGGGACTCTGCATTTTTGCTCTATTTACCGGCATTGTACCGGCCACATCAGAATAAACCGACTCTTACTGTATGAATGGTATCAATATTACTGTATTTGGAACCTGCTTTGAGGTTTTATACATGTCAGTCTTAAGTTGCAAGTCACAAATAACTAGTTCTTATTAAGTACGACTTTGTTTTAAAGGAGGCCGCTTAAACGTTACATGGTAGGGATTATTGGAGGACATTTTTGTAGGTAACGAGGAATTGAGGTTATGAGTTGACGCGCATGGATAGCTTTGATGTTACATACAAGCATGCGGTATGTACAAATTAATTTTACTTGCTTTCTTAAAATTAGATGTCAGAAGCCTTATTGTTCTTTTACAATTGGATTAAGATTAACTTAAATAAGGAATAGTAAATAACAATGAACTTAACCAATAACCAACGAACCCATTTAATCTAATTCAAGCGGAAAACTCGATGTAAATAAATCAAGAAACCCGCGAACGGCTCCGAGCGAAAGAGTAAAATATGGCGGCCTCAGTGACATTCATCCTTTCCCGCGCATTTACATACTTGAGCATTTAGAAATACAAACTTTTTGTTACATCAATGTGGCGCTAGATGTGAATAAAACCAGCATTTAAAAGTTATTTTCCTTAGTAATGTTTTAGTTTAATATTTTTTCCGCAGTTTCAATAAGTTCGTGAACATGAAACTCCTTGGTAGATTCCCACGGATAGACGTCTTAATGCCGATCGCGTTTGGATCTCTAAATTAAATCAAAATGAAAAAGGCTGAGGAAGCTCATATTATTTAAAGCTTCATCTATGGGTGTGGTAATGAAAGGAATTCATAGTTTGATTTTAAACTGTTGATGTTATATCTCTTGATAATCCCACTAGGTTGTAGAGCTGCTTCTTTATCCAAAATAGGAGAGGAGTGTGTGAAACGACCGCGCTGACGCCTAATGACGACAGGCGTCAGATTGCTAAATGACAGGCGCCGAAAACTAAAAATTGCCTAAATTGTCGTTATACCGGCGATGCAGGAAGTTTCTAAAGGTTTTAATTGTATGGGGTTGAGTATTTTTTTCATACATCAAGGGCAAACAAGCACACGGTTCGCCTGATGGAAAGCGATGCTACATATTGCCCGATGCACAATGATGCCCTTGATGTATAGAACGCAAAGAGCACCGCCAATGCGTTTATCATGTAGAGGTAAAGGTAATATTCCTCTCGTGCCGGTAATTAGATTGGCTCTCCAATCCTTTCAGCGAACTGCGTCACTAAGTTAGTTAGGTATTTCATGTTTGAGAGTAATGTTAAAAGAACTTAACTGTTCAGTCATTCGGTCAGTTCAGTTTTTTGGAGAAACTTAGGTACAGTAGGTAAAGATGTCAACCTTTTTCAAATTTACTAGTAAAGTGCAGTTATGAAATTTTGGGGGGACATTTTTCAAAACTTACTACCTTTTTAGGTTTCCGTCGCCAAAAAACGGGTTAGTAGAAACTAAGCCTTTAATTCCACCGGCCCCCTTTTATAATCGGAATACTAGACGTAGGCTGAAGTTGCACCCTTTTGTGGTAGATATTCCGACCATCCGGACTAAACGCTTCGATAGCTCCTTCATAATGCGTACTGCAAGGGTGTGGAATTCTTTGCCTGCCGATGTGTTCCCTGACCAATATAACTTGAGTCTCTTTAAGGCAAGAGTGAATAGGTTTCTCCTAGGCAGGCATGATCCACCTTAGACCTCATCGCTGCTTAACATCAGGCGGGTTCGGGGTCAAATGCCTGCCTGGTCTTGAATAAAAAAATTAAAAAAAGAAAGCCTACGCTATCCGTCCATCTGTCTGTCAGCGGGTTCTATTTCATGAACAATAATAGGTCTCTCTTATAATAACTCTTTAAAATGTCTATGTTTGTTGCCAATTTAAAAGTTTTACGAAAGACATTAATGAACTTAATATATAATTAAAGGAAAAATAGACTAGGCGGTATGGTCGAAAGGCTATATAGCCTGCGCCATGGGTGAAAAGAAAAAAAAACAAATACTAAAAACATAAATTTATTAAAAATTAAAGAGGTGTCCCAAACAAAAACGTGGTTTTAAAGTTTTTTTTTGCTTGCCCTTATATCTTTTACGAAATTATCATTAAAGTACATAATTAATGTTATAAGATGGTACGGAACCCATCATGTGCGAGTCCGACTCACACTTGACCGGTTTTTGAGAAACGCTTTTGGCCTAGCTAACTTTATGCTTTAACTAAGTAAAAGTCTAAAGTCCGAATAATTCAGATGCTTTTAGAGGTGGCTTGAGCCCCCTAGACCCCTCGATCTTCCAGTGGGCTGTAGAATGACCTCCTTACCATATTTTTTCCTAGTGACTACATCTGTTGTTCTTCAAGCTGTTTTTACTGGATTGGCTACGATGAAGACGTTGTCTGGTATTGCAAACGTCCATAGGGTACAGTGACCCGTTTTTGTCATTGGGTGGCCTGTAAGCTTGTTTGCCACTTGCCACTAGTGGTTTAAAAGATCCTGTATATGCTATGACCGCTTACCACCTGTATCATTGTCTAGGTAGGTAGATGTCTACTTCATCATCATCAACCTACTACCGTCCATTGCTGGACTTCGGCCTTTTCCACATAATTATATAAAGATTGGTTTATATAACTTAAATGTACAAAAAAGATTGGTTTACAACTAGAAAACTGTATTTTATTTACAAATTGTAATAGAAATTTATTGTTCCTAATTATTTTTGATAAAAGCGACTACGGAGGTTTCTTATCAGATTCTTCCCCGTAGAAAGAGATGACCATTTTACGTCTGTTGGAATCAAAAATATTGAGTTACGGGAACGGGAAGTGTCAGTTAGAATTTTCTTATTTTATTGTATTTTCTTATGTACCAGCAGAATTTAAAATTTTGTGTAAAACGCTAGTGTTTTAACCAATAAATATCTGTAGTGCTGTACAAGTGTGGAGAAAGTGAAATACGATGTATTGGCTGCGCTTTTCGTCAGCTCCCAAGTAACTCCTTAGAGCCTACAGTAACCGTACTACCATGTTACTGTAGGCAGATTCATCATTTTCATTGTAGTATCTTCATCTCATTTATCATCTTCAAGAATGAAGAAATTATAATTACTGATGATTAGGCAGTATGGTACTAAAACTAATGCCGTTAAAGAAATACATTTAAAAAAATCCTTACTAACTTGGTTTCCGGCTCTTTTCATCTAACTACTGCCAGCCAATTTGCGTAAGTCGTCGCTCCACCTAGCTGGCGTCCTACACTATGTTTATTTAGCCACTTAAACTTTGTATATATACACACGTACATAGAGGTTTACAAGTACATATGTATTATGTGCCACTAGGTGGGCTATATTCACCATACCCGTATAAAAAGTAATCAATTAAACTCCCAAACCAACATTTCATTTCTTCTCAACCAGTAGTTAGCTGTTAGCTACCGGCTAATAACGGTCTCATAAATAACATGCGAATATCATCTTTATTCCCATTAGCTAAGAGCTAATTGCATTTAGTTTTTCGAGTCGATCTTTGTAAAGTTAAAACAATTGTCGTAAAGTATCCAGCACGCACTCTTGCAGCTCGCATTAGCATGAAAAATTACATGCTGCTGAGCTAAGTAGCGTTGGTAAAACAACTGTTTAACTAACATACTTTTAATTTTCATTGATACTTATTTGACGGCCTCTGTGGCGCAGTGGTGTAAACAGCCGACTGCTACGCAGGAGGTTCCGGGTTCGAGTACTAACGGGCGAGGAACTCTTTGTTATTTTCAAGACGCATTATTTCGCTTACCAGTATTGGCTGTACTATTCTTATTACTTGGGCAATGGCAACATTTTGTTTGAATGATTAATTATAAGCGGGTAAAATCAAGTTTTCCGAACGGTTTAGCGAGATTTTTCGCTCTCATAGGAGCATATAGAAAATAACTATTTATTTCAGAAAATACTTTGTTTTGCTGACTTTACCAAGCAGAGTACTTGTAGCTTGTAGCCTGCAATAACGAAACTTAACTTACAACATACGTGCCTTGTACAATTAAAAAGTTTTAGTAAAGCCTCCCGCGCGGATGGGCCCGTCGTTTTTCATTACCCCTTTCTTTATATAGACCCCCGCACTTCCACCTGCTCCCTCAATCAATTTTAAATGTTAATTCACTAATAGCAGCATCTGTGCAATGAAGAAATAAACAAACGGGATACACCTAGGCTACGTGAGAAAAAAAATGCGTTTTATTCTTACAAGTATATTCAATTAACTTACGAATTAAAATATTACTTTTTTGTGTTTTTTAATTTGACACATTATTCATAAGTATTATTTCCTTAAATATTTTAATGTATTGCGATTAAATAAAGTCTATTAGGCAATATATAATAGTCTTAGAAGTTTTGACTTTTGTTTTTCTTTACAAAGTTTTTTTTTGACAGCTGCACCTATACATTTAAACTAGTTAGATCACAATTACAACGCTCCATAAATGGAGGGCAGGCGATATGAGTGGGAACAACTCGTTTACCTAAAATTAAGTTGTAAAAAAAGGAAACGTTCACACAGTAGGCGGGGCGAGCCTCTCACTGGCCTGCGTCCTCGTAAACTTTTTACTACTCCATGCCTGTATTGACGGTTTGATGGTTTGACCTGTTATGAACGTTAGGTTACTTTTTTGCTAGAAACTTCATTTTTGCCGCCTTGGTTATGTAAATACTCAACCTTTACTTGCATAACTATTATCTACTTTTTAAGTTATCGTTGTGATGTGTTAAGTGAAGAGTAATTTAATCGACTACGGCGAAGTAAAGTAGGGTTATTTTTGTTATTTTAAGGCCCACCCAGTTCTCTGAGTTAATGAGAACACCTGCTGTACAGCCAGGTGAAGTTGGATAGGTAAGGAGAGTACTTAAAGCTATTTGTTTACTCATCCTAATGATTAGTGACATGGATACAAAACTTTTAAACATGATGAAGATTTCCATTTTTCACAAGACTTAGAAAGAAAAACAAACCATATTTAACCGTTCGGTATGTTTTCACAAGACTTAGAAAGAAAAACAAACCATATTTAACCGTTCGGTATGTCACAAATATACGTACACTAACACTTGACGTATTTTATTTGTCAGAGCGAACAAAATATGAGGTTTATAAATTTAAGTTCCATACCTGATCTGTTAAAACTAACAACTTTACGTTACGCCTACGATTGCTCCAGATTTGAAGCACATGCTTCAATGATATGCAGCCGCATATATAAAACTGGTCGCGCGCCTAACGGGCCTGGAATCCACTTCCTTACACCAAACGATGATATCCATAAAACTGGACAAAGTCTGTTCTTAAGCTTGCCGATAGACGATCGATAAATTAATCGATTTTACAGCATCAATAAAACTCGATAAGTAAGTATGTTGCAGAAATCGCTGCATGGTGCCTTGTTCCGTGATCTACTAATCTAAGGATCAACCTACGCATGTTGTTACACATTTTAAAAAAAGGCAACATTATATACAAGATATCACTGGCCTTATTCGACTTCAAAGAAAAGTCAAGATTATGAACTGTATTTTGCTTTTCTTATTACCTGGATAGGGATCTAGATAGACCCAAGAATTCTTCTATAAAAGTTAAATGATTCGATCGAACGAAACGATTTAATTTTTTCTATCACATGCCTTGTTTTAACTTTGGTATTTCTTTAATAAATCGTTAAACTATCAAAGAAACCTTCGACTGAGATTAGGTCTTAATAACTTTTTAGACGTCCTAAGTTCTTTAATTATAATTTAAACTGGTCCCGGTCCCTCAGGCAATCAGCCTCGCAGCGGGAGGCGCGGGTTCGGAACCTGTATTGCACCATTTTAATTTACTCACAGCCATTAGCTTTGATTACCGGCTAATGTGCTTTACTGGTAGAAAATTACATTTTTAGACGTCAGTGATAATTATTGATTTTAAAGAAAAAGTAAGTAGGCACACGGAGAAAGAATACCTACTTACCTAATTACATATGAATTCAAAATAAATATAATATTTTGTCTGTAAACACTTCTGTGTCTTATACGATATCATATATTTTTGAATAAATCAAGAAGGCGATTTCTCCTCATAGGAAACGTTTCTTACTGACCTCCATGGTGTCTTCAGAAACATAAATAGAAGATAATGTATTTTTTTACATAAAGGTATGAAGAACTGTTTGGTTTACTATCTCTGACACCTAATTACCAACGAAAATACTTCTAGCATACACAACACTTCTGTCGCTGTTTATTTAAATGTCATTGTAATAAAATTCTGCCAAACGAACAATCCAAAAATATTTTGAACAAATGATTTTAATCAATAAAATGTTGATACTGGAAAAGACTGTTTCGAAGTTTTCCAAAAGTGTTTCAGTTAAAACATTGTGCTATTGTAATAATATAGATCTTGGTGCATCTTCAAACAGGTGACTTCAAATCGTATGTCAATACTTAAAAGATGTTTGTTTTTCTTACACGCAGTGTTTTCGTTAACCATTAAAATGAGATTACGGTATATTTTTTATAAGTAAATAAATTACTTTCAATCATTAATTGGGTACCTATCCACACACAGCATCATGTGAAAGAACAACAAAATTGTTTTAAAATATTTAAACAAACACTAAGTATGAAGGATGTAAAGTATATAGAAAACATGAGATTCCAATATCGTCAATATAAGTATGAGGTCTTCTAGGAGGTACTCCCAATCGCCAGGGCCGGACGCAGGGCAGCGAGAGGTCCTGGACTGGCGCGACGTGGTCTCCGAGGCCGAGAAGGTGGTCGGATACCCCACCTCCTTCCTCAACCTGCGCTGGCTCTTCAACGACGAGATCGCAAACACAGCCATACATTTGAGGAAACTGGTACAGGAACTGGAAAAAATTCATCTGATAAAAACAGATTTAAAGTTTGAAAACTGATTACTTTTACTTTTATCGTCCAAAACGAAAAACGTAAAAAAATATTACTAAGAAACAATCCAAGTGATGAAATATCCTTAATCATATTATAATCGAGTTTGTAAGGATGTATGGATGAATGGATGTTTGTTATCGTTTCACGAAAACTAATTAAAATTTACAATAATATATATCAGAATAACACATAGGGTATTATTTATAAATGTGTGAATTGTCCAAAATATATCGATAAATGTCAAGTTATTAAAAATCCTATTAGAACCAATTTCGACTTGTCCGTACAAGACGAAATCTCTGGTAGACACATAATGTATAAAGCAAAAGGCCATCTATATTATATAACTTAGTATATACATATAAGCCAGCAAGATCAGACTCGAACTTGGCACACTCGGGTACGGAATCTTAAAAACACAACCCTCACCTTGAGGCTTTATAATTTGTGTGACTTAGAAAGTCTGGCTAAAATATCCCCTACATAGGAAAACGTACATATAATCTGTTATGTTCCCAGGTCGGAACAAACCACCCACTCCTAAAGTCTGCTAAGAATCTCCTGATCGGTTCTAAAAGCAACCTGCAGTCTGCGGGACTGACCATCCTCCTGGTTGCCAAGGCTGCTGGCTTCAACCCTGCACATTTCTCTCCGGTAAGTAAGCATGGGCTTCGCGAAGGGGGGCAGGGGTGGGCAGTGCGCCCTCCTAGAGATAAAAATGGCACAGACAAAGGTAAAACTAGCTAAACACATTGTACTTGACATTAGATTCTATTACTCATACATTTTGGTAACTAACCTACCCTAACCCAACAAAAATTCAAACTACAATCAAATATAAAGCTTTATTCGCTTCTCATAGTATCATCATACCTACAATTCATACTTTTCTTTTCCTCCATATGTTAACTGCCCCCCCTAGGCCTTGGCTGCCTCCTCCATACGACGTAGTTAGCGACGCTCCTGTAAACAAGGGCTTCATACCTAATCCTTATTACAAGACATGAACTCTACTAGGTTTTAACCAGAACAGAAGTCCTGGATTATTTCCGTTTAAAAGTTAGTATTAGAACAGAAATGCCTTAGTTTTAGCGATAACTCGCGACTTGTAATTATATTTGATTGTGATCAGAGCATGGTTTAAACCTGGTTCAAGCCTAGGTAGTATTATTTAGTCCAAATTTTATAATAAGATAGTCATGCCTATCCTAATTGCTAAATCTTGTTAATTCTGACAACACCAAGATTCCTTCCTAAATTGAGAGCGCGACAATATATTTTTCAATTCGGTTGAAAACTCAAAATTAAATATTGCTTTATACCTAGATAGTCAATTATACTAGTCACATTAATTCCATCCTCAAAGATACACGGCGTAACAGTAAGTCACCAACGTCAGACGAAGGTATACTTATTTAAGTTAATGTAGACACACACGACAAACGATTTTTAAGAGTAGATTATTCACATAGCGCTTTTAAGTTAATCTTACCTTACATAGTTTTTACGAAACTGTTCGTGTCCAGCTCGCACTTGCCTGGTTTTTGGGATCTGTACCCAAAGGGTAAAAACTGGGACCCTAATTCTAAGCCTCATTTGTCCGTCTGTCTATCAGCGGGTTCTATTTCATTAACCAGAATAGCTAGCCCCTTGAAATGTTGACGACCTCGGGGGCGCAGTGTAAACAGCCGACTGCTACGCTAGAGGTTCCGGGTTCGAATCCCGGCGGGGGCGGGACTTTGTGTTATTCGCTAGACGCATTGTTTCGCTTACCGGTCTTGGATGTTGTATTCTTATTTATTTAGTATATACCATATCGTTGCTTAGCACCTGCGATACAAGTTCTTACGATACTTACTGCAGGGCTGAGTCAATGTGTGTGTCGTGATGTGGTTATTATTATTATTATTATGTTCATAGAATATCTATTTCTATTGCCACTTTAACAACAGACACTAAAAACATAAATAAATTAAAAATTAAAGAGGTGTCCAATACAAAAATCTTCGCATTAAATAAAAAAAATGCTTGCTCTTGTATCTTTTAAGAAATTATTTAAAAAGTACATAATATTTAATCTTCTAAGATGGTACAGAACCCATCGCCTTTGGCCTTGCTAACTTTGAGTTAAGAACTGAGAACGTCCATATCTGTCGCCGCAGTAACAACTAATACTAAACACATTATCAAATTAAAAAAAATATAGGTAGCACCCATACAAGACACGTGATTTTTAAAATTTTTTGTTTACTCTCCTTTTTTTACGTAATACTCGAACCCTTTTAGGTCCGACTATCCGACTCACACCTGACCGGTTTTTTTTTATAAATCGTAGGATTTATACGACTCCGGCGTCCTCCACTCTCAGAGGGCGCTGGCGGAGATTGTGGAGATGAAGAGGACTGGCCACATGATACACGGCACCATGTTGAACCTCCAGGGCGAGGAGCGCAAGGGAGCCAAGTATAAGGATCTGCTGTATGGAAATAAAATCGCTTTGTTGACTGGTGAGGCTTATTTGTGTTACCTATTACCTTTGTAGATTCTAATAGCTTTTGACCTTGACTTAAGTATACTCATAGTTTTGTTTTGTTTTTAACAATATGTAGGGACCAATATGCAGGGAACAATATGTAGGGGGATATGGCAAGGGACCTAATGGGGGATTACCTATATTTATTTAAACAATTACACTATTATAACAGTTACATCCTATATTTTATTATATTTTCATATTATACCTACTGTCAATATTATCACGCGATACGTGATATCGGGGACGAGTGTTAGGGAAATATTGGTGGAATCCTACTGAGGGTATCGCGATACTGTTTTAGTATCTAGATAATTTCCACGGTAATAATGTAAATAAATAAATAAACCACATCACGACAAACACATTGACTCAGCCCTGCAGTAAGTATCGTAAGAAATTGTGTCACAGGAACTAAGCAACGATATGGTATATACTACACAGATAAGAATACAACATCCAAGACCGGTAAGCGAAACAAAGCGTCATGCTATTAACACAAAAATTCCGCCCCCACTTGTATTCGAAACCAGAACTTCTAGTGTAGCGATCAGATGCTTTCATCACTGCGCCATAGAGGTCGTCAAAATGTAGTAATGTAATACCCCCGATAAAGTATTTTTTCAACTTATCTTCTCATCAATTTTGTCGAAATCTGTTTCGTTGTTTATCCAGACAGATGAAACGAGATCCTTCTGAATATATTTATTAAATATGAAGTAGGCATACCTACATGCTGATCCCCAAGTAATGATATGTGGAGGACGTGGTAGCTCAGTTTGTTACGTGCCTTGGTTAACTGACCGACCAGACCAAACAGGTCGAGGGTACGAGTCTCGGGTTGCCGTACGTTGTAGCTGCCATGTTTTGTGCCCGGATAGTGGCGACAGATTCACAGTGGGACTCAACATAAGCATGCGAAATGCTAAACACCTCTGCCAACCCCTCTCGAAAAATGTTACGGCGTCAGTTTATGGGTGATTTGTGGTGCCAGGTGATTATTTGCTCGCGTCTTGCTTGAAGAATCTAGGCGGATTACGAAACAATGAGGTGACGGAGCTGATATCCACCGGTCTCCGAGATCTCGTCGAAGGAGACTTCATAGGAGAGCGGGATAAAGACAACAGACCACTGCCCACCATGCCGAAAGGTAAACCTTTTTAACATTCTTCTAATAGCCTGTATATTATTGTAATAAGGCTTTTTGCCACATTAAACGGAAACAGTTTTTAATTAAACAACTAAGATACATTAGTATAATCCCCGCAAAATGATGTAACACCTGACAGCTATGCTCCCTTGAACTCAATACCGCTAGCAATACTTAATTTTCGCGTTACATCAGATTACTCATTGTTTTTTTTACCTTTTTGTAAAAAAAATATCTTGTTTTGTTTGTTGCTGTTTTGATTAAGTTTGTCGTCATTTGTTGATCTTGGGAATTGAAAAATACTTAATGCTTGTGAAATGTAATTTCTGTGTGAAATTTGACGTATTCATAATTGCTGTCGGGTGTTTTATCAATTTGCGGAGAATAAACACGCAATTTACTGGATGGTATAAATTTATGAGCAGAAACGTTTTTTTAGCATTTGGCTATTTTTATCTTTATTCTATTAAGAAAGTAAGTGACGATGTAGCCGAAGGTTTGTCTAGACTAGAAAATGCCGTTTATCTCCCTTTTTTTTGTTTTGATAGGATAGGCTATTGCAAAATATTAATTGTTACCAACCGAAACCTACCTACAATTTTAAATTGGCACTGCCAAATCCATATGCCATTTGGCAGTCTTATTGCTGAGAAGTAAAATATATGGTCACAAAGATCCTCGTTTGGTGGTTAACTTGGTTGCCAGTTAAGCTGTTGATTAGGTTAGGTTCTGCATTCTTGTAGGCTTATACGGTATAAGTAATAGCTACTTACTATTGGTTAAAGTTGTAAACCGATGTATACCTAAATCGATTGGCTCAGCTCCAGCTTTTAAAGAAGGTAGTTCTTTGTGAAATTCTGTTAGTTTCGTATGGTGATTTATCTCTTTTCTCTTATAAAAATAAGGTTTTAAAAATACCGGAGAGCAAAAAGTGAGATCTTTTATCAATTTTACTACCTAATAGGAAGGTGAGTCCAAATAAATAGATAAACATTTCTAGGCAAGAATGCGACGGAACACTACGATTGGGAGAGCGAAGATAACCTTCAGAAACTTGGTTCCAACACCTTCTTAGGCCAGGGCAAGGACGAGTGGCTTCTCAGGACCATGCTATCATCAGCTAGCATTATCGGGAAGGGCTGCCAGGGCGCGATGAAGTTAGCTTACAAAGGCAAAGACATGGAGAAAACTGCCTACCTCATTGGAGGGCACTTGGCGATACTTTGGCAGCTGTATTTAGACGTTAAAGACTTCTTCACCCACCCCTACTCGTACTCAGCAGTTGGAGCACCCGTGATTTTCGGTATTTGGGAGTATCCTGAGGTCTACGTTCATATCTTTGAGTCCAAAACTGAGCAGAAGCCGTTGGAATACAAGCAGTTATATTATGCAGTCAGGGGGACCAGGTCTTTAGAGTATGTGGCGCTGTTCCTTGATGAGGAATTGGAGAAGGTGATGAAGTTGAGTGAGGGGTTCCCAGTGGAAGATGCGAGGACAGCTTTACAGAAAATGGCGCTCACTATACACGATGAGGCGCTACTGTACATTGAGAAGTGAATAAATTATGTAGTTATTTTCATGTAGTGTTTTTTAATGTTTTAAGTGATTTGGCTAGCTAGTAAGTTAGTCGATATAAAAATTTAAATGTTTTCATATGTGGCAAGGTTGCAATAATGTTACGTCTGATTCTCCATTTTGGCTTTAGAGCTCTAACTTACGTACGCGGCAAAAGCTTGTCTTAAATTTTATTTACCGATCTTAGCATTTTTTTGATTTGCCAGTGTGGTGTCTGTACTCTCGGTATATGCGGTACCAAAAGTTACCCAAAAGCTAAAGGCTAAGCGCCTATTTTTCTTTGGAGCGTTCCTAATTTATGCGGTGACGAACTTGCGCTTGATGCATCAATCAACAACGCTCCAAAGAAATATAGGCTTTACTTAGAAACATGGCAACATTTTAATTACCTACCTATCTAAAATATTTTACCAAGTGAACAAATGTGTCCAGTCAGTAAGTCTAGACGAAACGAAAATAAATTTAACAACGCAAAAATTATAACTGGACATGTCGAATATTAATGTGACGTAATTTATTTTAAAATGTATTCCCCATTTCCACGTTAAGCTGTTGAAAATATTACCGAGAGCAAAGTACAGCGATCTTGTCATTCAAATGTCAAAACGTCAGAGGTTTTATTCGGTACACGGCAGCGGCACTGGGCTCATGGAATCTGATAAAATTTAAAATTTTATGCGAAATTGCTGAAATTATTTTGCTCAATACGAACACTGGATATTATTCGATTTCGGTTTTCGTACGGATTTGCAAAGTAGTATTAATTATAGCATTCCGTACATTAGACAGGAAATACGTGGTCACGCATTTATTTTAACCGAGCTTATTTTTTATAATCACATCACGACACACATTGACTTAGCCCTGCACTAAGACAATTTTGTATCACAGGCACTAAGCAACGATATGGTATAAACTACGTAGAAAACAACACAACATCCAAGATCGGTATGCGAAACAATGCGTCTTGCAAATAATACAAAGTTCTGCCCCCGCCGGGATTCGAACCCGGAAGCCTTTATATGCTTAGAAAACGTAAAATAGCTATAGCCCTCCTTACCCACACAAAGGGGATTTTTGTGAACTTAAAAGTGTAAAAGATCACCCAAAGGATTTCTGTGGACGTGATAGTGTAAAAAGATTCCCTGGGGTATCTTTTCTGACGATTCTAGTTGACATCGCAATAATTTTTCTCGTCTTAATTTTATAAATATCTATTCAGCGGTTATGGCATTAAATTATAGGTATTAGCACTTCAGTTTGGTAAATAGAAAACTAGTTCAAAACAAGTATTTAATCTTAAACGTCTCATAAAAGAAATCTATAGGTAACATCTGTAAATCACTTTGATATCATATCACATAGAAATAAATGCTCGAAATTGCAACAATTTGAACATTACACAATAATTAAACTATTTATTTACAGTATTAATATGTCTGTTTGCTGTTTGGTACTACACTCAAAGCGCATTGTTCCAACACATGCGTAAATAGTTACATAAATGTACATCATTGTCATTTAGCCAAAAATACCACGCAAGTCAAAATTGGAGCTGAACTATAATTACATTTTAATATATCATGTTGATGACGTTTATTAAGATGAATGTCTAAATAGATTTTATATGTCATTGACATGAAATTAGTGAATAAAGTAATAGTATATAGTGAAGGTATCCACATGTTTCACTAAGTGGTGATGAAATAATTTCAAAGTTACAAGGATAGTGGACAATATTAATTTTTAATATGACTTTTAATTAGTTTCAATGTCATTTTGTATTACTATGTATCTTATGAGGCGTAACACTTCATATTTTTGACTTGTGCTGTATTTTTTGCAAAAAGGCGAGGTGAACCAATTTTAAAATTTTTCAACTCAGAACTTTACTGGTCTGAATGTATTTAATACTAATTTTAAATAACTCTTTTTATCAAGAGGTAGTTGCGTTTCTTTTTTCTTAACGGGTTTTTAAAAACTTAATCTCAAATTGTATTTTAGTCATCTACCAAGTTTTAATTAGTCTTTTTATTGTTTCTATTGATTGATTATTACCGAATAGTTCAATGTAGCTTTCAGCTTTCCTAGCATTTTCCGACTGCAACGCTTTAGTCCTTTCAATGGCATCAGTTCTTAAGATAGACATTTTTAAATCTTCTAAATCAATATCGTTGACACTATTCTTAGCTTTTTGTATGGTTTGATATAATTGTGGGTTGTCATTGAGAGCAAAAAGTACCGGGGCACTAACAAGAGAGAAGGAGTCCTTGTTATTGTTTGTGAACTTCTGTAGCTCACTAGCAGCTTGCCACGACAGACAGAGATGGCAACCAAACATGTATGCCTCTTCCTGCTCTTGCAACCCCTGCCCACCTAGTAACACAGCCCCCTGGCAACCTCTGCCAAACAACGTACCACCATTAAACAAAGTCCGCACAGTCCACTCCTGTTTAGCAGAACCTAAAGTATCAGTTATATCTAATGGTAATGTGTCACTTGTGATTTGGAAGTCATCATCTGAATTTGTAGGTTTTCCTGGAAGAGGCATGTTTTGTCGGTCTCGTACTCCAAAAAATTCACCTTCACTGAGATCTCTTAATGCTGTTGATATTAGATAGGATAAATCTTGATTTTTCAGTCTAGCCAGCATTCCGTTTGCCGTTACAAGTAGGTAGTCTCCAATGAGTATGGCTATTTTGTTGCCAAACATAGCTGTGTCTGTATCACTACCTCGTTGTTCAAACGGGATGTTCAAGAGTCCCCTATGGATGTAGTGTCCGGTGCGTATCATTTCTGTTAGCTCTGCCAAAATCCGTTGGTTGTCCGTTATAGTGCTCTGATGGGTGTCGGGTGGCTTTATAGCATTTGATAAGAGTAATATGATAAGACCCCACGGTTGTAAATTATTATGCTCATTGTACAAAACAGTCTTGGCTGTTTGCAGTATAGGATGGTTGCTGCCAACCTAATAAAAAAATGAATTATTTACAAAGGTCATTGTGGAATATTTTTTTGCATCAAAATTATTTAATGACACTGACTTTCGACTTTAGCAATCTTGAACTTTACACAATATTTGTAATTCTTATGCAATTGTATTTAGGTTTATATTTGTTTACAGAAAAGTTCAATGTTGACCAACTTGATTGTTCCAGGAAATAACCTTGTCGTATCACATGGTCATTATATAATAATAACTATGGCAACAATCAAATTTGCACAAAATCTTTTTATAGACTATGTAATGATGGAGGGTAAAAATAAAATTTATGTAATCGAAATTACTTGATGAACTCGAAAAGGCAGTGAATAAGATACTTACCACCTTGCGTAAATGCATGGCCATATTCGCGAATTCGTCACTCAATAGCCATCGCAGGTTCATGAAGGAGGTCGGGTAGCCCACAATCTTCTCTGCCTCCCTTATGACTTTCCCCCATTGTGCGAAAGGAGGCCTGAATAAGAAATCCTCTTGTGTTACATTGGTCATGGTCGTTTCAAGGCGAATGTGCTGAGAAGACAACGCCACACGGCGCAAGTGACGCATAAGGGCGTAAGACATTTTCAATATCTTTAAGTTAATACACTTTTTACACACAATATCATTCAATTTAAAGTTTATTTACTCAAAATTTGATAAACACTATAGTTTGTGCGAGGAAGTTATGTCATTGTTGTTTTGACGTTTGCGAGTTTTGTTCAGAAACGTAAAGTGAAGGAGGGGAGTCAGTTTGTCCCACCATTTTAGAACATTGCCTTCAGTTCGTCCAATTAAAAAGCAACTTTGACGGAAGAACACGAAAATAAAAATTTCATAGCGAAGTACATATGCAATGCTTAAGATAATTAAATCCATATTTGCGCTCTTCAAACTACTGTAAATCAAATTCAGAGTATAGTAAACAAATAATTTTATATTTAGAAAAGCTCTTCTTGCACGAATATTGTAATTTTATTTAGAGATATCTCTAAAAAAGTTCCGTATGTATAAAATATCGTAATTTTTATGAAAATAAATTAAGTTAATATAAAATTTAACAAAGAAATAGAATTAATTATTTAGTAGAAACGTTCTCTTCACAATTATTAATTCGTTTTTAATACTGTGATTTCTTCTATATCGTTTTAAGTTATTGTAAAATCGTTCGATTTTTTATCAAATCCCTAGGATTTTAAAAGAAAACGAGAACGCAGACGATTGTTTTATTGAATTTATTAGCTAAGTAGATAGAATTCATCGTAAAATAGGCATTTTTGGTTTTGACGATTCTATTAATCTATTAACTTTTTTTTTCCGCATCCTTCTTCCATTGAACAACTCATGTGTAAATATTTTTAGGCCACCTATGCAAAGTTAATGTTCGATTTGTATGAATAGTGAATATGCATGAAATTAAATTCGATTATTCAATAAATCTATCGTAAAGTATGTGGAAATAGTATTTGTACAGTGAAAAAAGAATTAGAATTGTATACGAAACGATACGATAAAATCTCGCTCATCAGAACTAACGACTGAAGCTTTCTAAATCAGTTAATATGTCAGATATTTGAGAAAATCCAACGGATTTGTGCATTTTTGTGGTATCAAATTATAAAAAAAAAGTCATTCATATTCCCTATTGTCAAAAGTATCTTATTAAATTGGACGCTATATAATGTTTTTAACTGAATGTAATAAAGAAGTGAAGAGCATTTTTAAGTATGATTTAATTATTACTAGGTCTAGGTGTACGTTTGAAGAAGACTCGCACATTTATTTACTAGTATCCTGGTACGGGCCCCTTGTTGGAACATTGAAAAACACATTCAGAGAGCATAGATATATAATTTAAAAATGTATCATATTTTTCTTGGATATTTATACAAATGTACTTACATGCATACATGCCGTAATCCCTTGAGAGAGGTTGGCAGAGGTGTTGAACGCATTTCGCTTGTTGATGTTGAGTCCCAGTGTGACAGGTAGCAAATCTGTCGCTACTATACGCGCACAACTACTACTACTTACGGCGAACCAGACTCAAACCCTCGTTAACCAAGGCACGTTACGAAATAAGAGACCACGTCCATTGCAATTAATTTAGGAACATGTAGTAGTCATTTGTCGTGTCGGACAAATTTAATTGTTAAATTCATATGTAGGTACTATTTATTTCCTTGCCTTATTTACCTAAGTCACCCTTCTTAAAGGTTTTGAGTAAAGGGATAAGACATAAAGAAAAAATCTGAAGTAGATACCAAAGTAACATTCGATTCCTTTAATTCTATTAAATTAAACAAAGTGGACATTTTAGTATGCGTGTGGTAAGTGTGTGTGTAGATGTCCGTTGTAAGGTTTTAAAAATTCATCCTCTTTGGTGGTAAAATAAATAAGGGATACCTACTGATTATAAAATATATTGAAGGTAAATATTTAGGCACTTTTGGTTCAGCAATCGTTGTGACGAATATATTTAATGCAAGCTTATTTATAGAATATCCATCTAACTAATTTACTAACGTACCTAAATGAGTACCAATAAAACTGTTTATAGGTTATAAATTATTCGTTAGATAGGAAGCCAAAGAAGAGTCTAAGCCAACGGTCATTGACGAAGTAATGATGGAGAGAAAAGAGGAATGGGTAATAAATTCCATTTTAGCTTCGGCTCGCAATTTGGAATAATATCTGATATTATCTACACCCCTTAAAACGCAACGTTTAAAAAGTTAACGCGTCAGCCAATCACGTGTCTGCGCGCCATAATTCAAAAATAGAAGGGCAAGGAGCCCGCGGCGAACTCGGTGGCCAGTCCATAGCAATTAAAAATAAAAGCAAATTTTATAATTTGTAGGCAGTTTATGGAGGCCTGCTATTGGGACCGCAAAACGACTAAAATGTCTGCATTTGCATTTTGATCGGAGCTTTTCTGATTGAGTGAGCCTTTTGTTGGTACATTTCGATGCACAAGTTGTTTCAATTATTTTTATGTTGGACAGAAATAATTTTGTATAATGCACAAATTAGTTTTTACAAAAAAAAAAAAACTATTCTTTCATTTAAAAAACTTTATTTTGTGTATCGAACGCGTGACTAAATGCACCATATATATAGATATGAACTAAACGTAACTACATTTTACCGTCTAAAATTGTATACATGTCCTACCTTTTACCTGTTTTTAGTACTCAACGCTAAAATTTTTGAGAATTTTGTTCGTGAAGTTTTCACATAGAAGGTAATTTTCGAGATTTTCGATTATAAAATTCTTTCACCAATATTGAGAATGAACTTGAAGGTGGACATGGACTTTTGTAAAAAAAAAAAAAACTAATACGCGGGAAATCTATATTATATGTAAGGTACAGTCACGTACAGTTTACTGCTCATTGAAAGGTTCATAGTGTTGTACCTACAGCATATCTTGGATCGCTCGTTCTTGCGGGGGTGGGAGATGGAATGGAGGGGGCCGGGGGTGCAATTACGCCATAATTACCCCCCTTCTTCTTCAACACAAATAATTCACTAATAAACATCTACGAGTACGTACGCTCCGCCTGCATTAACGAGTTTTCTAACCGATTACTTTTTTTTAAAGAGTTTTGTTTAAAATGTATTTTTTAAGGGATGTAAGTTTTATATTTGGATGTAGGTTATAATTTACTAGTTAGACAACAATAATTTTCCGTTTTGTATACCTTTATTCTGAAAGATAAGTGGTCAGTAGCATTTTTTTTACTGTCCTCCTTTAATTTTTAACAGTTACGTCAAGTCGGTGTTTTATTTTTAATTTATTAAGCAAATGCGTCAATACACAATTAATAATTAGTTTATTTGTAAGCTTTGGGGTGGACAATAAAATATAAAAAATTATTTAAAAAGGAAAAAAAAAATCTAATTCAAAGTTGTAAAATAGAAAGAAAGATATGAAAATGTTTTTTTTTTTTGCAAAAACTTTAGCATCAGTTAATTTGATTTGCATTATTGGTTGCTGTTAGTTAGTTGATGTTTCTTTCTATCTAAATGTGTATTAAAATAGATTTAATACCAAAAAAGGGGAAAAACGTACAAGTTCTTCTTATAAACGAATGTTGTCAGATTATTTTTTATTTTATTTATTTATCTAATAAATCCACAGGACACACATCAGACACAGAAAATAACTTATAATTAAACGCCTAAGGTACATATGTGTGTCCCAATTAAGGACTTATACAGCATTTACAAAATTATTAGCTACATAATTGAATTAAATTTAGTATATACAATAAAATGAAATTAAATAAAATTGAGACAAAATTAACAATGATATTAAAGAAAACAAATATATAATAATTATAGGGAAACAAACAAAATTAAAGTCTAATAGACATTTATGAAATACTATGTTATGGTATGAATACTATGGTATTCCCAGCAACTTGCACTTGAACATGTTAAAGTGGTCACCGAAAATATCTAAGTTATTTGTTTTTGGGAGTGAGTTGTACTGTTTACATATTCTTGAATATGGAGAGTTGTGACCAAGGTTGGTACGAGACGAAGGAACATTAAACAATTTGGTGATAGGGTTTTTTAATTAGAAAAAGTGCCTTCCTATAAGTTTCCTATGTAGGTACAACAGTTTAATGAACTTATGCAAGTTAGAAGTATGTGTCTCAATGTTCAACTTATAAAACCTGACCTTATAAATATGCATAGTTTAATTCTATAGGAGGATCTTACAATGAGCGGGAACCCTCACTTGTGGCGCTTTTTAAATTACCTCCTGGGTTATAATTTAACCCATCGCCAATCGGATCCATTTAAAACCAATTATGTTTTATATAGATCGAGAGAGATACCCAGTTTCGTTGTACGTCAGAAGAAGATGGAGTTAACCAACGAAAAAACATACCAACTTTAAAAACAAAATGTATAGAAGACACAACGTGAGCGTTCGCGCGCTTTTTCTTAGAGTTTTTTTAATGGACACACAGGCACGGGCGCGCTGTCTTAATGCCTGATCGTGAATGGAGGCCTAATGGATGCTTTGAAATATAAAATTAAATCGGATTTAATGAGTTACATAGGCTATCTCGATCGCAAGAGGTTTCGACGGGTCGCGGAAGGCTTTGTTTCAAGTCCGTTGACCCGTCATCATTTTTTAAAAGAACGTGATTAGTTGTCAGTAATTAAATTTGTTTTTTTTTTCGTCTTTTAAGCTCGATAATGCTTTACGCATGTAGAGATAAGAGGCTTGGTTACGCTATTAATATTTTAATGCGCTGGCTTTGATTTACAAAAAAATGTACTTTTAAAATACGGTATGTACCTTTTTGTTTTAAACCGGTTGAATATTTAATTGTATTTTAAAAATGAGCATTTAACTTATGTTTTCCATGTTAGTAAGGTTGCCAAAACCTATTAATGGGGTGGCATATACAAGTAGCAAAGGCGAGAATAATTACTAAAACAGACCAATATGCTTGAAAATAGCTAGGTTTGAAATTTGTGAGAGGTAATCTATAAAACCACACCAAAAAAAAACACCCATATTAATAACTAATTTGCTGGGAGGATATAAGCTAAATGTTACCTCAAAAGTATGCGGACAAATCAAGACACACATTGACTCAGCACACAGTAAGATTGAAGTACCTTGTGTCGCAGGTTACAACGATATGGTATAAAAACATATTTAAGAATACTACATCCAAGACCGGTAAGCGAAACAAAGCGTCTTGTTAATAACACAAAATTTCGCCACCACCATTCGATCCCGGGACCTCTTGCTTAGCTGTCAGCTGTTATACCGCTGCGCCACAGAGGCCGCAACAACAAAAGTTAAGGGGTTATTTAACATTGTAAACCAATAGACAAAACCTTTTAATGAAGCTACCTATTTTACATAAAACCAAAAACGTTTAAACATCCAAGTGGTCATTCATTTTATTAACGTTTAAAAAAATCGATTAGAATCGGCTTTCGCGTTCACTCGGAATGGCGGACGATAATTATGTGATCATTTTGGGAAGTTTATCGGAACAGCGGCCAAGTATCATACAAATTGTCGTTATTAAAAAGTAGAGTTGAAGTTATATTGCTTGGTGTCTATAGCTTACAGAAATGAAGCGCACTGCAACCAATCAATCTTAATCACCAATCTTGTTGAAGGATACAAAGCTTCCCCAAATATTTTCAATCGACTAGGCCGAATACATCCAGCATTTTTCTGCAGCCCTAACTAATATAAGAGATACTACTTATCAAACAATATTAGTAGGTATTTATCTACGTTACTAAACTTAAATTTACTTAAACTTTAATGATTCAGTTTTGCCAAGTGAGTTGCCAGCTTATATGACACAGGATCAATAAGACGGCATCAAAAGTTTCGTAAGCAGACTAGAACTGTCTCTGAAAAACCTTTTAGAACGTACGAGATGAGTTGTGCTAGATATTTAACTGCAACCCACTCTGTTATAAAAGGAGATGAAGTCCAAGATATATTTGGATAATTAAGAGTTGGTCGAATGCTAACTAGATTTTATATCAGGCAAGGTTTATAAGCAGAAGCGTATATAACTTAGGACACCTGGCTAGTTAGCTTTGCCACCCCCATTTGTTGACGATATAAGATAAGTATTAACTTAAGAAAAAAGCTGCAAAATGCTGCCCCTCTCTGCCTGCCACCCCGAGCCATGGTCCACTTGGTCATAGGGTAAATCATTGTTTTTAAGTTAAGGTAATGGATGTTTCTAACGGTAGTTCTATTCTAACAGCAGCATCCCAATAAATGCGAAACTGTTATCAAATTTTGTTTTGAATTTTTACTGAGTTATGTTTTGTAATATGTTTACCTACTGCTAGCGATCTTTGAAACAAATGAATCTCAACACATTAGCGTGATATAACTCGCTATTCCAGCGGACTACGCCGTGGGCCTTTTATTTATAATTAGATGTTAGTTGCCCCAGTCTAGCTGTGGGCTATAATAACAATTAAAATTTAAATAATTATCTCGTACAATAACAATAGTAATATCACTTCTTTTGATGCTTTAAACGTATTTCTCGTTAGCGTAATTATAACGTTTATGTTTTACGCGTCTGATGTATTTTTATTTACATACAAATATAAATATTTTTAAGTTATTCTATGTGTGTGTGTTGAAAGGTGTTCAGATTTAAATCCTCGAGACACAAATGAGAGCAGTGTTATCATTATACGTTTTTTTATATACCTACGTATCAAATCCACGTATTTCAAAAAAAAAAACACAAGAGGAGAATTACCCCCAAAATATTAGTATGGACTACGAACCAAGCCTTTAATTTCTCTTGTTTGATTTTCAATTAGAGTGTACTTTTTTAATATCTGAAGCTTCTATAGTAAAAAATAAAAAATTGTTTATATCAGTAAAAAAAACTTCTTCCGTTTGCCGTTAATGGAGCCTGTGGAGAATTAATGAGATGACCTCTACATACTAATCTATCAGTTGATAGAGAAGTGTTAGCGTTCGTGCTGGCGCTGCAGTTCTTGGTTAGCACGTGGTGACTATCAGCTGATAGATTAACTGTATTGTGTAGTATTTTTTTCGGGGCACACCCGCCACTCTGTCCCACCACTGCAACTCTTGTTTATCAGGATCAACAGTGGCGTCCTTTGATAGAATAAACAACGAATAATGCAGCTGTGCAATGACGCACAGGCTGTGCCCGGACACCCTACCGGCTGTCTTGGGACCCGCAACGAACTTAATCAGAAGAAATAGGAGGTAGTAAGAAAGCGGTTTCAGACTTCCCTCCCAGCAAAGCGGAGACAGCAATTGAAATGGCCCAGAGGCCAAACAAACTAAAGGGGAGACAGTAAGGAGACGCCTGACCGTCTAAACACGGTATGCGACTAACTAACAAGGGATAAACTAAATACTAACCTAAATCTTACACCAGTAATATTGGTGACAAAACTTTTTAAAGGCACGGAAGTTTCCCTTCGTTTTCAAAAGATCTAGGTAAAAAATAGGACTACACGCAGATACTCGAATCGAATTCAACATGATTTACCGTTCGTCATGCCAGAGACTACACTCCCACAAGATTTGATGGGCAGTTTGTACAAATATTGTGTAGTATATTAAGACATAGTTATAAGCTACGAAGAGGAATAATATACAGACTTCTTGGAGTCATTCGTTTCAGTATTGTTACCGTTGCGTCCCCTTTGGAGGTAACCCCAGCCTACCTCACGCCGGTGGTCCTCCCCCAAACATCATTATAGCCAAGTCGCTTAAGAACCGCCAAAGTGCCCTTCTTTTAAGTACAAAATACTTGTAACAAAAGTTCTCGATCTAAAATAGCTATAATTCTAATGTAATATACAGTGATACACAATGCAATTGCAGATGCGCTACCAGTTTTATAAATTTTCCAAAAGGTAATGCGACATGCGTGGTTTTCGCTCGTCGCCGACGATATAGATTTGATGTTATCCAAGGTTGAAGCTGATGTATATAGCAGTATTGATAAGCAATACCCAGATCTACATGTTATAATTCGAAAAGCAATCAGCTAAGACTACCTTCAGCCTGATGAGAAATACCTAGAATTAGCTGTTATAATGCGAAAAAGCAATCAGCTAAGCCTTCAGCCTGGTCTTCTTCAAAAATTAGGGTCCCTCAACGAAAACAGCTTCAGAAACACTTATACTGTAAATAGGCTCTTTCAGAATGCAGCTTGTTTTAATTCAAACTTCACTAAAATCATTAATTAGATGGAATATTGGCATATGTTGGTCAGCTTTAGAAATATATTTATTTATTGAGGGAAACTAATGGTTACTTAATAGAAAACACAGATGAAAATATTAAACTACAAATACAATATTAACCAACAGTTTCCACTGCTTAAATTAAACAAATGAAGCAGAAAATTAGCAAAATTTTTGTCATAAATTTAAATGAATCTTTAGTTTTTACGTTTTAAAACAAAAACTGGTTAATTGTGAGTCGGACTCGCCCATAATGGGTTCCTTAACGTCTTATAATCTTTTTTACTTTTATTATTTATGTAATTTCTAGATTATTTCGTTAAACAAGAACAACCAAAAATTTACAAAAAAATCACGTTCATTTTTACATTATTTTATTTTTATTATACTTAAAATAATCTTTTTTATAGGAGCCCCCTTTAAATTTTAATTCGTTTATGTTTTAGTGACTGTTGTTATAGCGGCAACAGAAACAGACATTCTCTAAAAATTTCTAGACTTTAGCTATTATGGTTCATGAGATACAGTTTGATGACATTCAGACGGACGGTCCGCTTAGGTCTAAACCTATTACTAATAATAGGGTCCCGTTTTTCACCCTTTGAGTACGGAACCCTAAAAAGCTACAAAAATAAAACCTCCGTTCACCGAAGTCGATTAAAAGGGTCATCAGTTCCACGCTGTGTTGCCATATCAATGACAATATCAAGAAATAAAGCAGTCTGTAACGGTGAGGTCTCTGTTAAATAATTGCGGATATAATGACGACTTGAAATCATTTTTACAAATTGAATATCGTCGCCGCAAACTATGGCTAACTGTTTCTATGACCATTAAAGTATAGCCTATAGCAGAACGTGATCAGAGATTATACTCTAAAAAATACAGAGCAAAAGATATACAGATGTTAAATAGGGTGTCCATGGTGAACTGGTTTTATTAGTAAATATAATAATAATAACCACATAACGAAACACTCATTGACTCAGCTCTGCGCTAAGATATAATCTTGTATCGCAGGCACTAAGCAACGATATGGTATATAATACTTAGGTAAGAATAATACATCCAAGACCAGAAAGCGAAACAATTCGTCTAGCAAAAATCACAAAGTTCCGCCGCCGCCGGGATTCGAGCCCGGAACCTCTAGCTTAGCAGTCTGCTGTTTAAACCACTGCGCCACAGAGGCCGTCAATATAAACATGTGTTCTTTTAAAGAAGTAAGATAAAGTAGGACTTAATGATTTGTCTACATTTGCAATCGTTTTTTACAAATATCTAGAAGGAAGAATGGGTAGGAAAATTTTGTATGTAAAACCCATAGAGAACGCTCAAGAAATAAATAGAAAGTCCGTTGATAAGTAAATAAAAATAAGAAACAAATGATTTGAGAAAAATTATTATTTACCTTCCAATTACCTACTTGCCTTCAGACTAGACTTATTTAGGCAAATGTTAAAATGTTAGATTTTATATGTTTGCTCAAAATATTTTAAAAGCGATACTTTGAGATGTAGGAACCTTTGATGTCTCCCAATTTTACATCTTCAAGGTTGAAATTTGAGGGTTTAAGTCTCTGGTTGCCGTAAGTTGAAGATGCCAAGACAGATTCGTAACCTGTCACACTGGGACTCAACATAAACATGCGGAATGCGATGTTTAACACTTCGTGCAGCTTGAATTTATGTATGTATGGTTAAAGTCAGTCATCTATAACCTGTAGGTGTCCCTGGGCGTCGATATCGTTTACCATCAGATAAGTGAAACCCTGTTTTTGAAAAAAAAACAAAAAAAAGTTACATTCCTGAAAACAAAAAACGCATGGTCACCCTAATGTAAAGTCGCTTGATCAAAGCGCGCGAGCATGCATTGTTGTATTATAAGTTAATGTGACTCCATTCATACGGACGGACGGACAACTTACATATAAACGATATGTGTGTATAGATACATTACAAGTGTAGGCTCATATTTGGTTACTAATTAAGAAGTTTCGGTTAATTAAAACTTCGCTAGGGCGATGTGTATTGTAAAAGTTTTATACACACTACCTTTAAAGATTTTTTTTTTCTCTTTATTTACATAAAACCACAGCACCACAAAACCATTAAAACCATTTAAAGTAAAACTTAACAATTGGCCAATTACGGTGTCATTATTTTTATGGAACATTTAAGAAAACGGTCAATCATATTATAAAGACAAGGTACAACTTATTCTACATATAAATGAGTAAATTTAAAATAAATACAAAAGTGCGTGTGTGTGCGTGTGTGCATGCGGGTGAGCGTGCATGTGTGTGTGTTGCGTGGAATGTACGTGAGAGCAAAAGGTTAGGTAGGTAAAATAACATTTTTTTACTAAAAATCGTTTATTTTCAATCACATTTAATTTATATTTATCGGCACGAGAGTTATTACATCTTTACTTCTACTTGAGCAACGCATAGGCGGCGGTGCTCTTGGTGTTCCACGACACCTAGGGCATTATCGTGTCAAGAGGCGGTATCACTTTCCATTAGGTGAACCGTATACTTGTTTGCACATGATTTTATTTAAAAAACATTATAGATGGAGGTAGGCTGTAGGAAGTGAAACTAGTTTTTGGAATCAAAGTTTGATTTTTATTATTTAAAGTAAGTAATACATTTTATAATAAAACATAAAAACCTCAAAATACTGAGATACGAAAGTGGTACAGATTGTTACCTCATATTCCATTAAGTTTAGTTTTGCTACTGCACGATAGATGTCGCTACTAGTTGCGTTTCTTTCAGTTTGTTTTTGTATTACCGTATCAATTTCTACTTTATATCGTTTACGAAATCATCATTACTCTTAATAGATTGTTAAATCGTTGTTGAGTTATAAAATAGTATAAATATTCATAGTAATGAGATTATTAATTAATTGCATCATAGTATTTGTTATCTTTTCGCTTCAAACCGTTTTTGTTGCGAATGTAAATTACTAAAAAACCTGCCAAGTTCGAGTCGGATTCGCACTGACAGGTCTGGAAAAACCTACATATTGTTGCAATAAAAACCCCAGAAAAAATAGTACTTATTTAAGATAATGAATAATATAATAAAAATTCAAGGAAAGTCCATTCTTTCCTATAATATTATTTTTATTATTTATCGATACATGCTTTGCAACACGCTGACTGACGGACGGACGAATAAGGTCTCGTTGCCACCCGGGCTTTTATTGCGGAACCCTGAAAACTAAAGGAAAACGTGCTAACAGGGAAACCATGTAAATGTAAAAATTTGGGTAAATCAAAACAGAAAATAATATCGAATTATTATTATTACTATTACTTCATTAGCACAACGCTCTCATTAGTTAAGATAGAATTCAAAATAAATTTTATAGTACTTGCCAACATCAGCCATAAATAACGTAAGTTGATAATTTTTATCTCAAAATTAATTCCTCATTAACATTGGCTACTTATAGAAGCTTTTAGCGGGAGTTTCTGCTTAATAGTTATGTGTGGAAAGGCCTTAACTCTTAAGGGGTAGTGCTTACCGCTTTACCTAGACCTGGAGGGGGGATAGGGAAGAGGTAAAACAGGGGGGGAGGTAACGAGCTCCTCGTAATGTGTTTCTGATTGCTTCACCACCTTTCGGCCTCTGGAACTGACTTCAGAATCTACTAAATTAAATATCGATGGCAACACTAGCTACTGCACTTAGTTGCAGTGTCTACGGTCTGGTTATTTTAAAAGAGTTTTAAGTTTGTCTGCGCCTTTTTATGTTTTTGATAAAATCGTGTAGTTTTGTAAAAATAATTACAGCCAATTGTTTTGGTCCACTATAGGACTTTTTCAAAATTTTGACAGTCTTGCATGTGAGTTTTAGTTTCATGTTTGAGCAAGTTCTTTTTTTAAACGGTAATGTGCATTTACAAGTTACAAGTACGTTGCCAAACCCTTTTTTTAAGTTAGCTTAAATAGATATTTCAAAATTAATACCAGTCGAAAATCCATTACTTAAAACCTCGTTGCATTCAAAGCTAATCCCCGCTCGCGGACTGGCTGAAAAAGAAAATCAAATTCGAAAATGGAACAGTAATTTTGATTGCCTGCACTCACACTCACACACGGAGAGCTCGCGCACACTACAGGCTACAGGGCGCGTTCAGAAATTCAGAAACTAAAGTTAAATTTGCAAGTGATAGATATGCGAGTCTCTCTCGGAATGTAATTTTCACACGCTCAAGCGACGTCACTGGTCCCCCCCTTGCCGACTCGCGCCCCCTCCATGCCACCGCCCGACCCCCACTAGTCTAGGAGCTAGGAAATGTTTTTCTTTTATTTTTCTCATTTATATTCACTTCTAATATGTAACTTTTAAACCTATCTAAGTAATATAAACTTAGATAAAATAATTTTTAGACCTACATAGTCTGTTGGTTTAAAATTTTAAACATAACATAAGCTCACGCCGTAATTAATCCCTCGAGAGGGGTAGGCAGAGGTGATAATCACCGCATTTCGGAGGTTTATGTTGAGTCACAGTAAGACAGGTTGCGAAACTTCGCCACCATCCGGGCACAATGATCAACATGGCAGCTACAACGTACGAACGTCGGTAGGTTAACCAAGGCACATAATAAACCGAACTACCACGTCTTCTCGTTCTGTACATAAATCCAATATCAACTCCTCCAAGAATGCTTTGAAGTATCCATTAGTGCGAATATTTATTATTACTTCTTATTACAACAGTAATGTTGCCTGTTCTAGAGTTCCTTGTCAAAAGGGTATAAAATGGGATTCTATTACTAAGCCTCCGCTCTTCTTCCGTCCGTCCGTCTGTCAGCGTGCTGTATCTCATGAACCATAGCAGCTAGAGGCTTGAAATTTTCAGAGAAACTCTATTTCTGTTGCCCTACAACAACAAATACTAAACATATTTTTAAAAATTAAAGAGACAAGAATACGAGTTTTGTTCTTGTTCATTTAAATATTTAAAAAAAAAGTTTTTATTATCTCACCTGACGTTACGCGACGACGCGGCCAGAAGCGGAGCAATCTTTCCTAGAACAGTGACGTGCCTAGAGTTTTAGAACAGGGCAAGCCGAGAGATACGTTATTGTAGTTTTTTAAATTATAATTAATTTAGATAAATATCCTTGTTGCCTCATTACTCTTCAATCTACACTTCATTCTTCCGTTGTGGACTTGCTGGCGTGAACGAGCTCACCAAAGCACACGGAAGTTTGCTAACATATCAGCAAATCCAGACTTTCGGTGGCTTTGAATAAAAATGACTTAATAAAATATAAGATACATATTGAAGTTGAATGGGTGAATATTAATCTAACCTTCTTTCTGATTGGATTGTTTTGGAATGATACTAGATTTGTAATATCTAATGATGAATGAATAAATTCGTAATAGAAACTTGTAGTTCTATATTCGCGTTCGCGTCGCAATTGCAATGGTAGTAGTGCGACAAATTATTTGGATATTTCCATTAAGAGACATATAAAAAGGAAATAGTGAGAAACACGTGATGACCTATGCACTTTGTCTAAACAACTTCAGAAAAAAAGGTTCAAGATTCAGACCTCGGTAGCGCAGTGGTGTAAACAGCCGACCGCTACGCTAGAGGTTCCGTGTTCGAATCCTGGCGGGGGCGAGACTTTGTGTTATTTGCAATACGCATTGTTTCGCTTACCGGCCTTGGATGTTGTATTCTTATCTATGTAGTATATACCATATCGTTGCTTAGTTCCTGTGACACGGGTTCTTACGATACTGCTAAGTCAATGCTGAGTCAATGTGAATGACGCTATGTGGTTATTATTATTATTAAGATTGTATTATTTTGTTTTTCAAGCACTAGCTCCTACACTAGTGCCCCCACGGCCTCTCGACGGATGCTCCGGAAAATTGCTACAATGATTGTGAGCGAGAATACCGAAATGAAGGAAATGTACTTAAACAGAGCCGATCTCGCATTCTGTATTATGTACTATATTACACTATGTATCTACTGATTCACTCACCTAGCTGTATGCGATATTTTCTTTGCTATTTTTCTCTTTATTATATATTACTAATGTACCTACCGGTAGCTCATTCCTTGGGGTGTTCTTTGATATTTGATTTTTGTTTTGTTTTTGTCGTATTTGCTAATAGTTAGTAGGGAAGTAGATGGAGAATAGAAAAAAAATAGGGATTAAGTAAGTATAGACTCTAGAAAATAACCGGTCAAATATGAATAGTGCTCGCACATGATCGGTTCCGTACCATCTTGTAAGATTAAACATTACGTAGAAGATATTTTTTTTAAAGAAAAAAGAAGAAGCAAAAAATGACACCCAGCCCAGTAAAATGTTTAACTTTTAGTTTTCGTTTTATAGTTTTTAGCGACATTCTCAAAAAAATTTAAGACAAGCAATTATGGTTCATGAGCTAAAGCCCGCTGACAGACTGACGGACACGGGAGGGTTAGTAATATGGTCCCGTTTTTTACCTTTGGGAATGGAACCCTAAAACACATTAAAAGTACTGTGTATCGAACACTGTGTATCGATTTGGTTGTATTATTGTAATTGCGAATTGAAATTCAAAAGTATCAAATTTTATTTGCTTAACCCAATGGGTTGAGAAAACTAACAGGAGGTATATCTACGTGCGAGATCGTCTGGGTTGGTACCACCCTGCTTTCAATTTTACCGTGAAGCAGTTTCCTGTGTTTCGGCTCGAAGGACTGGAGAGCCAGTGTAATTACCGGCACGAGAGGTATAACATATTTACCTCTACATGGAAAATGCTTAGAGGATGCTCTTGGTGTTTTACGACATAAGGGGCATCGTCGTGTTAATAGGCGGCGGTATCACTTTACACATTACCATTCCTCCAAGTTTGATAAAAATATAAAGAAACTAACTGTCCTGTCGGGTTGTTGCTATTCGAAAGAAGAAAATCCCTTACAGCCCTTCTTCCTCCCTATATTCCTTAAATTGCTATGCTTTATTGGTATGGTGGCCCTTTTGCCCTACTTCAGGTTTTCCCCTTTCTAGGGCTTATTTGGGCAAGGTCCTAGCAATAAAAATAAAGGGATTAAAAAAATCGGTACTAGGCTATCATAAATCACAGGATGTCGATATCTTTCAATAATCCAATCAAAGCGGGTCCGTATCCCAACTAATGTTATTGTCAAACCGACCAACCATTATCCGACTGGAGCGAACATCGTAATGTCCAGTCACGTATCTGAAGAACGAGACAAAAATATAATTCCGCCGTAATGAAGATAAGGACGCGGCTACGACGTAAGCAAACTATGAGGCTTCACTTCGAACGGTCGTAATTCAAATTTGGAAATTCGGAACTTGGAGCTTTATTTCTTTTATTGAAAGCATACGGTTTTGATTGGCCAATGAGAATGTTTTCAAATTGGAATTTGCCGAAATTTTGTCGCTCAGAGTAATTACGGCCTTAAGTTAGGTGTTTAAGGTTTGATTTTGACTGTTCTTCCTTTGTAAAGGCTGTTTTCATTAGTCACAAAGACGAGAAGTGGCGACATCTATCTTGTGTTTTTCATATTGACATGGCCGTCACAGGCGGAATCGGAATGAGGTAATAAAGAAATTGCAATTCCTTTTATGTATCGTTTTAACATTGCTGATGTGGATTGTAATGGATGCTGCTTAATTGAATAATCTCTTAAGTCGTATGCCGCCCTATTTGTGCGGCTGAGGAATAAATAAATGGAGTCTGGCTCGAAGGACCAGCTTTGTTCGGCGACTCTACATTGTTTTTGTATGGATGTTTGTATTGATAATGCTGATTAATTAAGTACCTGCGTTGAGATAACCTTGAGCCCACGAAGAGTAGCTTCTAACCTTACTTCTGCCAGAACTGATTCAACTATTTGTGTTTCCATTGTCAAAACTGTCGCAATTCGATGTGTAGCTTTAATAAAAAAAAGCTTTTCCTTTTGTTTAATGTAATCGGTCGTAGGCTAAACCGACAGGGGTAATTCGGGGAATCGCGTAAAGAATGACGGTGTGGCGACATTACCGTTAAATCAAATAAACCGCGGTTCTAAATCGTTGTTTCGCGTTGGAAATCAGGACGCATTCATCTGGCGTTTGTTTTGCTAACTGTACCTAACTTGTCCACGTTGACTCGGCTATTAGGTAATCTGTAACAATGCGCATACAATTATTCCTTATACCCGCTGCAAGCCTGGTACCCATGTGCATATTGTTTGCCTAAAAAACAGATAAAATAATTTATTTATGTTCTACCAAATGTATATAAATAAACAGATAACTAACAAATAATACCGGTGTGGTAGTATAAAACCGGGAAAGTGTGAGCCGGACTCACAACACTTTATGGGTTCCGTACCTTATAAGATTAAATATTGCATACTTTTTAGAACGATTTGTAAAAGATTAAAGAGCAAGCAAAAAATCCGTTTCTTTTATGGGAGCCCTCGATTATTTTTAATTTCTTTATGTTTTTAGTATTTGTTGTTATAGCGGTAACAGAAATAAAAAAAACCAAGAGTCTAGCTATTATGGTTTATAAGATACAAGGCGCTGATAGACAGACGGAACCTAAACGGAACCCTAGAAATGACGATTTGAAGGTGCTTAAGTCTATCTGGATTAAAACATTTTGACTTTGACTTTTTTATTTAAGTGTTTTTGAAGACCAATGTCACTTTAATTTAAGAAATGTCAGTCTTTGGAAATCACAGACAATGACTTCAGATTGATTGAATTTTTTATGAATGTTAAATAATGTATAGAAGGTTTTCATCTGTTGTGTTTTAGTTTTTACCTTTAAATACATTACTTCACGTTTTACGTATAAAAGAATTATTTAAAGCTGTGAAACAATACAGTCAAAGAATTGTTGTTTTAAAGCATTATGGTCGTACAAGAGGTAATAAAAATTATAGACAAATGGCAAGACCAAGGATGTCGCGAAAAATCGTTAAAACTGCAGGCCCCATGTCCGGCAGCCGATCACAGCAGTTACACGGTCCATTTAACTTGAAATACTTGCGACGATGTATGTGCGCCTGGTCATAGAATTGACCAAACGCCAGATTCAGGACTTGGATCACGCGTTCTATAGTTTGTTGTATCTGTCTCGGTGCCTAGAGATAATTACGGATTTACTATAGTATAAAATATTGACATGATCTAAAAAGCATGAAACTGTTATTTACTTTAGCGTCAGTAAATGATATCGCGATGTAGACAACAAGCAACGACATCTCTGAAACATTATTTGAAATAAACGATTTTGGTAAATTAAAGGTAAATTTAAATACAGAATTCAAACGTTGTCATTTTGAAAACTCGGAATAACTTTTTTACTCATTTGGGGATGTCGATTGATTAGATTGTCAATCTCTCTACAAACCCAACCCACGTACAAAGAATTAATTACTTAATAAAAATATTTTAATTTTAAGTGACGCTCATGTCATATTCATCATGATGTGATGTTGCGATTTGATGTGTGTGTGTATCCATTATCCACATCTGCTGGTATTTTTTTACGCCTTGTTAAATCATCCTTTGTCTGTTTGTTTTTTTTTTTAATTTAAGACGTCTGTACCTCAAAAGGGAAAAAGGTAAAGTCATAAGAATCGCTTCAGGATCACCAAGGGAATAAAGATGCTTCCCGTTGACATAGAATACTAAAATTTGTCAAAAAGTTAAGGGATATTCGAAAACTTTTTTGTAGTCATATTATAAAAAATATTTTTAATACTTTTAATTGTAATATTATTGTTTCTTAATTTATTGGTTTATCTAAATACAAAAATATATTAATTCGTGTTTTTTAATGAAGACAAGTAATTCTTGTTCATCCTCAGCGCAACGCGGTCTACTGTTCTTGTCTCTGCAATAGCAATAGAATAAGGTTTTAACTAGGATTTATTGGCGCACGAGGTCTTTAAACGACTCCTGCTGCGAGCCCATGGTCTCCTGGTAGTGCCGCTCCATGCCCAGCAGGGCGCGGGCTTTGAACCGACCCGCGTTAGAGTCAATACACACGCTGCGGTTCATAAAACGCGCCAGCAAATGTTGATGACATCTATTTATGTAATCAAATTATTATTATTTTGTTGGATTTAAATTTTTTCAGCTTTAAAATTACGCAATGAATCGACCAATATAACATAAATATGTATTTTGATACTTATAGTTAGTCATACAAAAATAACTTAACAAAATGTTCAACAAGCAATTAAAAAGAAAATGATTTGTAAATGGTTTCTTAAAAGAAACGTTTAAAAAATCGCTTTGAGTCCAGGCGCGATGCGAAATTGGCATTCAGACATGGACTCAATTTAATCAAGTTGATTACTTTTTTCTATGTTACACGACAACTAGCGGAGTATTTCGTCTCGCGGGCTGTGTCGGATATCTTTACCCTGCTAAGCGTTTAAAAAACTGTGCGGTGCGTAATAACAGTGCTATAGGAATTCTTATCTAGCATGATTTCATCTCATACATCTGTTATACATTGGACTGAAACGGGTATATTAGTGATTTATGTAAAAATATAGAATAAAAACCAGTCAAGTGCGAGTCGCACTCGCACATGATGGGTTCCGTTCCTTAAGATTAAACATTACGAACCCTTAAGATAATTTCTTAACAGAAACAAGGACAAGTTGCTATAGTCTCGAAAAAAATAGATATTCTCCATAAATGTTAAGAGTCAAAGGTATTGGTTCATGAGATGCATGCTGCTTATATAATGACCTGTTCTATGTGAGTAGCTTGCATGTTACGGGCTAGTATGGTACATATTTGTTTTGTCACTACAAGACGTTTATTTTAATTCGTATGTTGCGACATGAGCTTTATCGCATTCTCTCACCCTAGATTGTAAGATGTATCAGTGGCTAAGTATAAAAACATGTTCATATACTAAATTACAAAATTAATTGACGACCTCGGTGGTGCAGTGGTGTAAACAGCCGACTGCTACGCTATAGGTTCCGGGTTCGAATTCCGGCGGGGGCGGGACTTGTGCAATTTGCAAGGGGCAATGTTTCGCTTACCGGTCTTGGATGTTGTATTTTTATCTATGTAGTTTATACCATATCGTTGCGTAGTGCCTCCGATACAAGATTATATCTTAGTGCAGGACTGAGTTAATGTGTGTATCGTGATGTTGTTTTTATTAATACTATTACAGAATCTGGGGTTTCTTGCCGGTAGTCTGGGGTTGCTGCTCCAAAATAAATTTTCCGAACCGGTGTTCGAGTAATTTTTTATGAAAAAAAAATTAAATTATTTTGACGATTCTAAGTACTTTTTTAGGTTTTTGAATAAAGTTTTTTGATTTTGATGAGGCTGAGAGACGGATGTACATCGGAGGCTTAGTAAAAGAGTCCCGATTTTAACCGTTTCAGTACGGAACCCTAAAAATAAGGATAGTGAATTTATAGAAACGCACGCGCGTACTCGCGTGTTGCATTTAGGTTAACTTAATGCGTTTAAAGTTAAATATTTCATCAGATCTTGTTAACTTGCTGCACGGTATGGTCTTTCTTAATTACCTGTTCCTACATATCTATAACGCGTATGATACTTAACTCTTCTCAAAAAAAGGGTTCCGCATCCAAAGGGTAAAAACGGGACCCTGTTACTAAGCCTCCGCTGTCTGTCCGTCAGTCAGCGCGTTGTATCTCATGAACCATAATAGCTAGACTCTTGAAATTTTCAGAGAATGTCTATTTCTGTTGCCGCTGTAACTACAAATACTAAAAACACAATTAAATTAATAATTAACGGAGATTCTCATACAAGACACGTTATTTCTTGTTAATTTACGAAAATTTATTTAAAACATAATTTATTTCAGTAACTATCGTAGAAAGTGCATATTGTTTAATCTTTTACAATGACACGGAACCCTTTACGTGCGAGTCCGGCTCAGACTTGACCGGGTTTTTAGGTTTCTTTTTCAAGTTGTTATTTTATATTTAATTTATATTGTGTTACGAAAATTTAAATTTTTTCAATTAAAAGTTTATCAATTTGGATTTTACTTTTTTCTTTCCAAAAGGTTGCCAACGGGACACACACAGCGTCTGCTGTACGTGCATCCATCCGTCTGTTAAACCGTATTAAATAGAGAGTTGTCAGAAAAGTTCACTCCAATGCCATTAGAGCAACAAACGATAGAATATAAAAAAAGATGTTTCAACGACCTCGGTGGTGCAGTGGTGTAAACAGCCGACTCTCTTGCGTAGCAATTTTCATTGTTTCGCTTACCGGTCTTGGATGTTGTATTCTTATTTATTTAGTATATACCATATCGTTACATAGCACCTGCGATACAAGTTCTTACGATACTTGTGGTTATTATTATTATTTACGTGCAGAATACGTGTTTTGGCGCTTTTTCCTTTATTTATGAAATTTTGTTCTTTTGATACGGAACCCTTGGTGTGCGATTTCGACTTGCACTTGATAAGTCTTTAATTTTTACAAATACTATGCGATCGAATTCGTAGGCAAAAGCTAGTCAACAATCGGGAACAATTCAGTCAAATAAAAATGCATAAAAATCTACATAAAACTCATTATTTACTTCAAAATTTCATAATTAAAATGTATCCATAAAATTAGTTGGCCAATTAAAAAAAAATCTCATTAAATAACCAAATGGTTCACCTAATGGCAAAGTGATCACACCAGGATATTGATATGACGATGCCCTTGTCCCACAATGCCAGGAGCACCACCGATACGTGCTCATCTTGAGAATGTTTTGTTGCTGTTTTTTTATAGGACAGGGGGCAAACGAGCTGACATATCACCCGATGGAAAGTGAATTCTGCCGCCCATGGACATTTGCAACACCAGAGGAGCTACAAAATGCGTTGCAGGCCTTTTAAATAAGAGTACGCTCATATCTTGAAGGTCTGCAGGTCGTATCTGTCAAGAAATACCGCATGCGGCAAGTCATTCCACAGTTTTGTGGTGCGGGGCAGAAAGTTTCTGTTAAAACGCACAGTAGTGCTCTGACAACTGTCAAGATGGTGGGGAGTGGTAGAGTGGTGTAGATTTTATCTGTTAATAAAACTAATTAATTAATCAACAGTGAATTTTGTTACTAAAGATAAAATCTGGCGACCTCACATATAACTTGATACGAAAGTCAAAAACATTATACATAAGATTCAATGTTGCTTTATTGTTTTTTAGGGTTCCTTACTCAAAGGGTAAAAACGGAACCATACTACTATGCCTCCGCTGTCCGTCCGTCTGTCAGTGCGGTGTATCTCATGAACCATAATAGCTAGACTCGTGAAATTTTCAGAGAATATCTATTTCTGTTGCCGCTATAACAACAAATAGTAAAATCATAATTATTTCTAATGTAAGTTGTCTCCCATTCAAAAAACGTTTGCTTTTTCTTGTTTCTTTTACGAAAGTACACAATGTTTCGTATTATGAGTTGGAACGGAACCCATCATGTGCGAGTGCGACTCACGCTTGACCGGTTTTTAATGATATATGAATAGTTTCACTGCCAAGCGATTACCGTCGCGTAAGAATCGATATAACCGACAGACTATCGTACAATTTGTCTTAGTTGATAACGTGTTTGAATGCTATTATTGATGCTTTAAGCTCACCGTTTTTAAATAACTGTTACGTATGTAGTTATGCATACGAGAGAAGTTGTTGTTTGGATTTTTTTTAACCCTTCGTTATTAAAGTTTCGATGGCATCTAGACAAATGCCCATTTTCACGTTCTATGGCCTCCAAGGAGTCCGATCCGGGCATTATTCTCTAGAATTGTCTATGAATATTTTGACAGTTGTCAATACGTTTTCGAGCGCGAAAGATTTAGCCACTCTGGAACCTTTTTTTTTTTATTTGCGTTAATTTAAGAATTTCCCTTCATGACTGTTTAGCAAAAAGCATCCCTCGTCCCGTCAATCTTAACTATTTGCTGTCTATGTCTCATACAAAGTTCGTCGAGTACCTTATTATGTTTATAAAATGCAATAGTATAAAATTGTGAAGTCTCTGTGCTGTCCTTGTGCTGTCCATGTGCTGTCCTTATAATGTAAATAATTGTTGTTTATATTGTTACAGATTCGGCAACTGATCACAAGTCAGAACACCGATCATTTTCTAATTGATAAAATTGTATGTTCTCACCACGCACCATTGGCTTAGTTAAATAAAATAAGAATTGAATTGAAGATTTAGCCAAGATCGGTTGGGTGAAGTAACCTATTAGTGATTCATTATTAATATCCTCATTAATTCATTCTTTGTCAAAACTTGATAGTAAATATTACTTGACACCGGCAAAATCCTTTGCCATAATGATGCTGTTAAATGAAAAAGAAAAGATTTAGCCAGAACTTTTGTGTATGACATAGTAGAATAAAACGTATTCGTTCCATTGCATTTCTACATATGGTCATTCAATCGAAGCTAACATTTAAGTTTTTTGACGCCATGTTAAATTATGTTTCGTTTCCGCAAAAACGATTTTGAATAGTCTCATAGTAATCATATCTCAAGTTATTGAATGTCATTTGAAACATTTCTGATGTTTCTGTAATTATTAGCCCCCTGTTTGTACATGCCATATTACAAAATACATTCGCTTATCATTGTTTATTTTCTGCGAAGAATCCGCCGGGAACCAGTTTACTCTTTTCAATATTTTTCATAATAATTTTGTTTACGTTACATTAATTTATATTTTGGCAGTTTAAATCGCGAAAAACTCATTAAGGTTAGGTTGTCCATTATATTGTTAATTACTAAGGTACCAGGGTAGCAGAAGTGCTGAGCGAGTGCTCGGTACTTGGTAATCGAGACCGGGAATAAATTCACAACTTAGCTTATTGTTTCGTAGGGCCTCGCCTGTTTCAGGTGTAGCTTGTAGGGTTAGCAGAAAATGCGATTGCTTTATCTAATTGTTCTAATATAAGTGAATGAACAGAATTATCGTAGACAACCGTTTTAAAAAGTTAGAAACCTGAATGCTATTCCCTTGTTTTGTTAATTAGATAATTAACAAAAGTAAGGCTAATGAAATAAAATATTTCTGCGAAATGGATATGGCACAGTTCTTTAAGGTTCACCTGATTTAATTACAAGCTACATTCGCACGATACCTCTAATGTTGTATGAGGGTATGGTAATAGTTAATCGTATGTGTGTATGCAAAATCATCACTAGCATAGCTAGCATTTGTAGTAATTTAAATGTGGAAACGTAATGTTTATCTCTCATAGATTATTCACAACAATTGCATATCAATTTCAGGTTTTCATTATTTCGAATTAAAACTTACACCAAATTATTGTTAAACATACATAAAAGAGCTACTACGGAGGTTTCCCGCTACATTCTACCCTGTAGATCAGCATTGTGAGCTGCTGTTACCTAAATTTCACTTTTCAAAATAATTTTTATCAAGTCTAAAGAGTAAACTACTTTTGCCTAAGGCTATCAAAGATTTTTCACTTTTTAGGGTTCCGTGTCTAAAGGCTAAAAAATGGGGCCCCATTACTAAGCCTCCGCTGTCCGTCCGTCTGTCAGCGGGCTGTGTCTCATGAACCATAATAGATACACTCTTGAAATTTTTAAATAATGTATATTTCTGTTGCCGCTATAACGATGAACACTAAATACATTTTTTCTTGTTCTTGTTTACTTTACAAAATTATCTATTATCGATAAAGTAAATGTTTGATCTTATAAAATGGTACGGAACCCATCACGTGCGTGTCCGACTTGACCGGGTTTTTTTACCATAGTTTTGTTTACAAATGAATTATTACGGCCGGAGCTCCCGCCATACAAATACGTAGTCTCATCTGTTACTTTAAGAATTAAAGCATAAATATGTTGAATAAAACGTATTAAAATACATCGCGAATAGGCTACTTTGGGACATTGGCCGTCATTGTTAAATCGTCCAGTAAAAAAAAAAAAAATGTTACCGCGGAAAGAAACGGATTAAGCACAATTTGAACATAAACAATTCTTTTGACATCTTAAATTTTGTCTCAAAAGATACCTGGGGTTAAATGTGAGTGTTATGTATTTCTCAGCAAAGATCCCGAAAATAATTTTAAAATAATCCATCTAATCCCATCCTAAAAGTACAGTGTAATTACCGGCACGAGAGGTATAACATCTTTACCTCTGCATGTGCAACGCTTTGGCGGTGCTCTCGGTAGAAAAGTTGAGATCAGTAGGCGGCGGTATCACTTTCCATCCATTGCAAATGACGTTATATAAAAACTGAGTTAGGTGAAGAATGTTTAATATAGGATGAGTAGTTTAGGCGATAATTCATACAAACTCCATCGGGTATATGTTTTTCTATGTATTCAAGAATAACTTGTAGTAAAATAGAATTCCTATCTCACAACTTTAAAATGGATAAAAGGTAATTTTTAAGTGGGGTTCTCTGTTGAATCTGCTTCTATCTCAAACTGCATCAGTGTTTGTTTTCAATTACACTTAGTTATCAAAAAGATTTTGTATATCATGATTGATATTAAATAGTTAATGGTGTGGTAATCCCTATTTCTTTTTAAGATGTTTTCTTAAGGTTCTATATTATATATAAAGCAAGGAATACGAATGAATAATTTAAATCGTTAAAATAACGTTATCTCCGAATCGTTTTGTGAACGCTCCTGTTATCCGCTGCTAGCCTGGTACTTTGTTTGTTTCCTTAAAACTTTAATTAACCAATAAACATGTCGCCGTAGGGCCCGTCTTAAATCCAGCCCTTAGCGAAAATCATGCGATAACGGTACCACCTCCTTTTGAGGTATGACGCCCTAGTCCTTTAAATTAAGCTTTGTATAATTAAACTTCCCTCTAAAGATAAACTGTAAAGTTAATTTTGATTTCGGGGTTAGCTTTGAAATTATTGAACTTTGCCTACAATGGCAAAAATATGGTAATCCTGTATTACTGTCATATTTGTGGACACAGCGATTGTCACTCACTTACTTGGGTAGGTATTAAAAACCAGCCAAAAGTTTTCATGTCTTGTTTTCTAATCTGAAATCTAATTGACCCTAGGTATAGGTTTTCAAATTAAGCGTAATTCCATTGTTTGATCATGATAAGTTCAAAATTACCGGTAAACTTGAAGCGCAGACGTTTTGAATTCAAATAAGGCAAACCTAATCAATTAAAAATGAATAATAATTAAATTGTACCTTGTTCCTAAAAACAGTCACATTTAAATATTGCACACTGCATGTATTGACTTTGAATTATGTAAAAAGAATAGTAAATACTCAAACAAAACGTAGTCATTTTAATTGTAAACCATAATAATAATAACTACAATACGACGCACACATTCTCAACCCTGCACTAAGATATAATGTTGTATCGCAGGCGCTAAGCAACGATACGGTATTAACTACATCCATGACCGGTAATCGAAACATTTCGTTTTGCAAATAACACTAAGTTCGGCCCCCACCGGTGTTCGAACTCTGAACAGCAACTAGCAGTAGCAGTCGGCTGATTACACAATTGCGCCACCGAGGTCGTCTTATCCTATATCCATTGTATTCCTATTCCAGGAATAAAACACTTATTTAATTTTCAACAGCTGACATCAGAAATGATTACTTTTCTTTTAATTCAGAATCTGAAAGTCATATTTCATTTATTTATTTGGATTACCAACGAATAATACACATGCATGCAATACAACTTAGAGACTAATAACATTCCCTGTGTTTATCCAATGTAAGGTAACCACTGCTTACATAAAAATAAAATCTGACAAAACACAAATTCTAGTTGAACGTATTAAAACAAAATTAAATTAAATTGCACCATGTTACAATTAAATAGTTACATCGTAAAAATGTAAAAAGTCAGCAACGTTAATGAAATAGTAGGTGTCAGAATAAAAATGTTTATTGATTTTGTTAGTTAGGATGTAGGTAGAAGATAATCTTCGAATTTATTTAACAGATTTTTTATTCTTTTAGCAGTAGAATGCTAAGTAGGTATAACTGACTATTTATTATTTTTCTCTTTATTTTATTTATAAATTGAACCTCTGCGAAGCTGGGGCGAATCGCTAATTCTTTTTCTACCCGACTCCGGTGAAGCAAAAATGAGGGTTATGATTTTGATCAGTATGTTTGTATGTACGTATGTATGTCTGTTTATCTGTATCCTCACAACTTCTAAATAGCTCTAAATATAATAGTCGCGGGTATAAGTAACTTTTACCCGCGAATTTTTTCGGTTGGAATTTGTATTTTTTTTTTCTTTTTATGAAATTCCATTCTTGATATTGATAGGAGGAAAAGGAAATTGGACGAGTAGTTACGGATTTTATTTTCTAAATAATTATAAAAGGCCCTTTTAAGTCCATAGGCAGTTGTTAGTAAGAATATAAAAATGTGCCTCTGTGTCTACCACGAGTTAGCACAGTTTTTCTATAGGTCAGGTAACAAAGATTACTACAGTGTTTTTGTATGAGCAATGTAAATACCTCATCAATCCGTTAGAGGCGCTTTACAAAGATTCGTACAAATTTGTAACTGCAGTCGCAAGTGGCAATCGATAGTAAAACTCAAGGTAGGCACACTGTAGTATAGTACCGATAAAAACAATAAAGAATTTGTACTGATTGTCTCTTTTTAAAATAAAATAGGAAATCCAGTAGGAAGGGTATGCATCTGTAGTCATCGGGGCAACATAAATTGACATAGCTTGAGTTTCATCTGGAGCTCGCGTTTCTTTTGTGGTCGGGCGGGGAGGTCACGGGATCTGGGGGGTTCTGTGGGGTGGGGTGTGGGAGGGCGGGGGTGAATGGGGGTTGGAAGGGGATGGGGGTGAGCTAAGGTTGACAAATGGGCCGCTCCGAGCATCCGCGGGCGATACAATCGGTGCGTTGCTTACTGTGCTCCGTCGAGGAAAAAACCAGGGGTGCCGCTGAATTGAACTTTGAATTTGTAGGTAGATATGATAGTAATAATATTATTGTATTATCAATATGTATTATATAAATTTTAACAGTGTATTTTGTAAAAAAAGACAAAAAAAAAAAAAAAAAGAATATAAAAGCAGTTACATATTTTCCATTCTTTAATAGTGAGGTTTATCATTATTAAATGATATTTTCTATGGTTTAATATGTTTATGTATGTGATTGGTAGCCCTATGGCACGCGTCAGTGGACTCGTCCCAGTTTGCCATTACTCAATGTCGTCCGCCATTTTCGAAGCTCCGCCCGCTACTACGGCGCTACGATCCGGCTACGAGCACCGTAGTCACAGCTACGAGAATACTACGCTTTTTTTTTTCTTTTGTGTTGGTTGAATTTTTAAAGAAATGCAAGTTGTGGTGTTCCTTTAACGCATTTTAGAAATGGCTCTTTGAATAAAATATTTTTATTTTAGAAGTGAAATAAAACCTTTGATTTTAGTATTCGTAATGTTTATGTTCGAATGAAAACATTTATTCTATTGTAAATGAAAATCTCATGCGTCATTCCCTTCCATCAGACTTATTCTTTCCAGACTTAACCGAGGGATTAAGTCTGGAAAGATACGAAAAAGTTTTTATTGCATTATTCAAATTTTTAGTGAAAATTTGAAGATCCACAAACTGTAAAGTTGTTCACGGTTCTTGGATTTATTCACAAAGTTTGAAACTATCCGAGCAAACACCTCCCGATGTTATGTTAAGTGGTTTTTTTTTCGATAAATTTACAAAAGTTTTCCTTTTATTTTTAAATATAATATCTATTAATGTTTAAAAACTCCAATTTTTTTGATTTTTAAAATTAAAATCTAGTGAAATTTCGAAAATAAATCATTATCATTAAAATAGTATTTTTTCTATAAATGAAACAAAAGGGATTTTTTTTTTATGGTTTTAATATTTTTTACACAATTCGTAGCATTCATAATGCCGACACAGTTTCATGTTTTCGTCTCACTCGGCGTTAGTTTGTGTTTAACATGTCTGAGTTGCCGCTAACGCCTGCGGGGAGGGGAGAGGTCATTGTTCTGAGTAATCATTTTTCTATGGTCTTAAACTAAGAAGTTTAAATTTACAAAGTATGGTCACATTTTTTTTTTGGGTTTACAAACAAAGAGGATAGTCAAAATACGGTTGTTATATTGCTATTGAACCAAGTATCTCCACCCCGCAGGCAGTCACTTGACATAAGGCTTATACCCCAAAGTTGGCTAATGTGTAGAATCCTTTACAAATGTACCTTTCAATGAAATTATATAATACAAATATATATATATAACAAACATTTTATTTATCGAACTTTCACTTGTATATAATTGAATTCATTACCGGTGAGACTGTGTGTGTTTAATTACAACTATATTTACAGTAAAATGATGACTTTGAAATCATTATGTATAATTTTACATATACATATATATATTATAGAGAAAAATCAAAATAAAATTCTTCAATTAATACATTAATACTAAAAACTACTATTTAAGATTTTTCTCTTAATAAAAAATATATTACACGCAATGTAAATAACAATTAAAATAGAGAATTTTTAACAAACACCGGTTTATCTGAAAAGACCTCTTTCGTTTTTTTTTTTTTTTTGACAGTTTTTCTTTTAATACTGCGACATCACTGAAAACGAATATTCTGTTTTAACAAAAAAAAAGAAAAAAAGGTTACTGATATATTTACATAGGTTTTTCTTATTAAGACAATTCATTCACTGACACGAGTTATCATAGAGAGAAAATTAAAAAAAGAAAAAAAAATCGTGTCGAATATTTTTGGATGTTTTTTTTTTCTTTTAGGGTAAAGCTTTTTTGGATACCTACTGAGCTATAGTTATAAAGTAGCTATTAATAAGACCAATTTGACTTTCTTCCTTTCGTATACATAGCATAAGGCTGTAATGCGAGGGCATTACTTAACGTATTTTTTGTGCTTTTTTATGTTAACACAAAAAAAAAAACGGTATACATATGTATCAAGACATTCCTTTATAGAAGTGACCCCATAAGATAATGGTATTAAGCGAATCGTATTTTTAAGGGGTTTCCTAAGAGGGATGTTTTTTTTTTAGCTTTTAATTAAATTCGATTTTTATTTTCAATAATTAAATTTGTAATTACGAAAAAGGTTAGAATAATAACTTAGATTGAATTTGATTTTGTTTAAACATTTTTTTTTCATTCCAATTGATCATTTCAGAAAGCTCTATATTTTTTTTTCAGTCGTAGAAATTATATTAATACTGTGTATTATTTGATTATACATTCCTAGGTGGCTTTTTCAATATAATGCTCGATAAGTTGTTATTTTTCATCCAAAACTTTGGAGTAATTTATTGAAGTAGGTGATTTCATGCACTTTTTTTTTAATAATCACATAAATAACAAGAGTCGTATTGAAAAAGCCACGTAACAAAAAGTAAGTCAATTATTCCACGAATAAGAATGTCCGTTTAAAAATTAAAGGTGCGTCCCCACGCCGCAAGTTATAAGATCAGGTATGTAAGACAGTTGAACTAAACCACAAAAATACAAAAAGTAGGATTCTAATTTCCTATTTATGGTCTCATGATAAATTCAAAGGCAATTAAGGTCGATATCTACTAGAAAATATAGACCTAAAAATCTCATTTTTTTTCATCAACATTGTATAATTTATATCTGTTCGTATACATCGGTTACTAGTCGTGCTACATTAGTGAACACCAAGGCAAAGTGAAAATATTCAGATTTTTTCATTATATTATTTTAATAATAATATATATTTTAATATATAATATTTCAAAGATATGTATTACACCTGTAACGCAAAATCACGAAAATTCTACGAGGGTAAAAAATAATTTCGAACAATTGACGCGTCTGGTTAAGAAGTACATTTCTTTGAGCTCATGTTTTTTTATAATAAATTAGTAGGTAACAGATGCTTTTTCTTTCATATAATTAAAACAAATTGTTTATTATACTAAACCATTTTGATGGCTCGTCTTTAAAGGTTGCGATAAACGAGAGTAGTACTAAACTTGAAACTTGACTGTCCGCTTTTTATCGTTATTTAAAAGCAAGCTTCAAGTCTAGCTTCCAGTCCTTGTTTAATTGAACCCATTTAAATGTTTTTGATTACGTAAAATAATAATATACATAATGCCTTTACAAATGTCCCATTTCTATTACCATCTGTATTCTGCGACCCTAGTACTTCCAGTGATAGTTACATTACAACTTACAACTATTCAATTATTTATTTATATTTACGTAATAACAATACACAATTAGCTATAAATATTTATACGATAACTATCAAACCATTTTATTGTTACATCCATCGACTTGCTCCTATTTTTCGAGTGATAAAAACCGTTGTTTTATATATTTATATGGTGTGATTGCACCAGTTTTTACATCGTCCGCATTTGTCACTTGGCGTTAATTTTTACATTCATTTAACATTAAAGTTGACTTTAAATCTTAATTTAGGAGATCGTATACTGTTTCAAATATTACAAAATGTTTCGGTTATGTACATTTAGCATCGTTCTCCTGTTAGTTTGTCCCGTGCCAGTGGTATCACAAGTTGCCGCGTCTAGTCTTGTCGTCGTGGCACTGGCCCCGTGTGTAGGCCGCTTTAGTTTTAGTATCGCAGGCGTCGGCCTCTACTCGACGAGGTGAGGCCGAACGATGTCACCGTTATTCATATCTGAAATAAAATTTGCCCAAATTAATAAACGGTATTCAAAATGATAAATTTATTGATTATGGTGGAAATCGTTTAATGATAGTTTATTTTAGGACTGAGCTGATGAAGAAGCATACGCCTTGTTAAATAATTATTTATCATAGACAAATGCACGCAACACTGCAGGACTCTAGAAGTTTTAGAACTATTATTTACCCTGGTTAAAAATAAAATAAACAGCCTTATAGTCTTTTGTAAAATATAAAAGCTTGCTCAATTATTTCGATTTATAACCACCAACTGACAGGATGATCAAATCCGTTGACCAAGCTTTTAGCAATTCACGTTCACACACAGCTACACCCACACACCTCAAATCACACACACTTACACATAGAATTAATTTAACACTGAGTTTGTTTTTACGTTGTTCAACTTTTCAAAAACCCAGTTAATATTTTCTTTTGTTTATGGAAGTTGAACGGTCTACTTACATGTACAAGCTAGCAATGAGCATTAGAGGTGGTGGCCGTAGTACTCGGCGGGGTACTGCGCGTACCCATGGTGGAAGGCGGGGTCTGTGGGGGGCCTGTGCATCATCTGCTGGCCGTCCATCATGTACCCCATTGTCGCCTCCGGGCTGTACGCGCCGCTCGGACCCGCGTGCGGGAACACTGCCGGGTACAACACTGGTCGGTTAATTAGTTTGCTTTTGGTATTTAGCATATGCCTAGATTGTCGTTGAAGAATACTCTTTGGTTCTTAATTCAAATGGGTTAATACTGAAGCTGGCAGACAACAAATGGTTGATGCACTATTTCGTTCTTAATTCAAAAAGGTCACCATGGAACACAACGTTGACTTTAGTTTCGATGTGATCATTGTCAGAGTGCAAATAGGCAAGATAACTCATGTTGAAGTCTCCGGCGGACTTACTGCTAGTTTTATTTGTATACATAATATTATTTTAAAGAGTTAAAGGCAGGCGTAAAGTTAAAAATACAATATTATCCAATTCTACAATTATTTACGTTCAAAAACTGCCCTTATAATCTGATTGCCTGAATGGATAGGATCAATTCTATAATTTGAATCATCGAATCCGGATGTCGTTACAAATCAAACGAAGAAAACTTTCACCGTTCCTTTCGGAGACCATCTCTCAAGTCGCTGACACATCTTAAAACTAATGAGTTAGCCAAACGGCCTAGTGAAAAAAAATCACAATGGGAACTGTTACTTCTCTCCCAGATAAAAAATATAGGAATTCGCTCAATTTTACCACAAAACTGTTATGGCTTCCGATGGCAATATTTCCAAGGGATTATCAATCGAAAAGTAATGGTGTTCGTCGATTACAGACGTCCATTTCCGCCTTCCTCGTGGGGCCTTTATGGTGGCACGCACCATTGGCTCACGAGAGTTCGGGACAAACACTGTATCCAAGCCTTAATGCCCTTCTTGGGGAAAAACTTTGCTATGTAAATAGCTTGGCTATTGACTTGCGTGGACCATTATTGTTTTAATATCAAAAGGTTTAGGCGTTTTATATACCGGTTTGTTCTGTCGAAAAGAACTAGGGAAATAAATTTTTATGTTTGACTAATAATATTGTTATCGGTGTCGGAATCTGTCAGTCAAATTCAAAGGAAGGTAAGTATACTAATGTATAAACGTGTCCCCTTACTTCGTCCATTTTAAAAGTATATACAATACTAGATAACTTTTAAACTCCCCTATAAATAATAAATTGAAGACTTCCTAAGTTAAAATGTGTCCAAATAAAACTGTTACAAGTTTGACAGAATTGCTGACACTTTTTTCTGGGAAGTTGTCGGGAGAAAGGAAAAGTTGGTGTTATTGGGAGACCGCGGCAGTGGAGCATGGCTCGGCAGGACAACAGGAAGCAATAACGGAGCTCCCGCCATGTCGGGGGCGCAGCCCTACACTAGCAGGAAACTATGATTTACTACTGCTCTATAATCTAGGGCACACTTACTGGCTTTTCTTTTAAGATCTAAGACCTAAATCTTATTGATGGTTTGGTAACATAAAATGTACTTATATTGTAGAACGTACGAACAGTAAGATTGCATTTCGTTTCTAATACAAGATTCGAGAATGCACTTAAGTCGATAACACAAAACATGGAGTAAGTAAATATCAGGCAGCCAGCCCGACGGATGCGAGCGCCGCCAAGTTTGCCGACGACGGAAAATGGAAAAACCGGAGGGTGGAAGGATAGATGGAAAATTGTTTTGGCAATGGTCTAAAGAAAATGGCCACCGCATTTCCTGTGGTCAAGCCAAAAGGCGCTTTTCCAATCACTACATTATTCGTTGTTCGAGCGTTTATGTATTCCTGGTGCGTGCGCTGCCCATTCCCCGGCCGCATTTGGCGAGCTAACTTCGCTTTTTCTACGAGAAACCCGACGACTCAATCAGTCGGTTTTTTTAAAGTCATATACGGTTACATTGATATAAACGACGATAATTTTTCTTTGAGCTGCATTCCTTTTGTCATGCGAAGCGAGCATAATAGAGGCGTCGTGGTTTATTACGGCGGCGACAAGTGTGCGTGTCGCGCGACACTGACAGAGCCGTGTCGGCCGTCTGCGAGTGGACATAGGGGACAGCGGGGGACCGTGGGGGGGGGCAGAGCGGGGTGAGGGACGACGACGACGACACCAGCTAATGAATTTATTATAAGGGCATAAATTGCTCTCTGATGCGACGCCATTACCGTGCCAGCTTGTAAATTACAATTCGTATGAGCGCAGCCTCGTGCTATTTTCGACCAATCGTTTATCGAGCTTTTCGCGAGGATTAAATCGAGCCGCTCATCACTGGCATTCATTGCGAGATGTATATTAAAAAAAATTAAGGTCTGATTCAAACGATGTCCCTGCAGTCGAAATTTACGGTTCGCAAAAGGCGAAGATTCTTAATCCCGAATAGTGAGGCTCGAATACATCCACACATCTAGATAAGGTACGAGTGAGCATACATCGGCGATAGTCAGCGGACGGAGGGGCGAGTGATGGATCGCCCGGGACGGGTCAACGAATTCGGACATTATTCTTTTTTACCCTTCTTGCGTTCCCGGCGTTCGCAAGAGTAAGCCCTTTTTCTGCGATGTCCTTTTTTCCAGGGTGGAATTTTTGTTAGCTATGTGCGGGGCTCGGGAACGTTTTATGGACTATGTGCCGCAATTACAAAGTAAAAATAGGATTGGCCGTTTGTAATTCTATTGCGTATTGTCGACAGGGTACAGCGATAAAAGTTTTTATTTGTCAGGGAGCATCCATCTAAATTCTAACGTTATTTTATCTTGCCGCTAGCTGTTAGCGTGTTGATAGTGGATTTTAACTGATAGCATCGTAGCGCATCTGGGGCTCAGTTACCAGCAGCGCATAACTCGTGTGACGGTCAGCGCTAAAAGCTTTGTGAAGATGGTTCGTTCTCGTGGGACGTTAGTCAGGTGCGGGCGGGCTCCTGCATACTGTATGAAGGCACTCGCCGTCGGGCTGTGGTCAGCGAAACTCAATTTTAGACTTCAAAGTCCTTCGGTACGTGCCACCTCGAATATTAAGCGTCTACACATGACCCTCGGATATTGACGGCTGAATTGAAATTATTTGCGGCGTTTGAAATGGACAAAGAGGTACGTGGCAAAGGAAATACTATCCTTTTCACAGACCTTGCGGAATCCTTTTACGCTAGTTTATTTTATATTTGAAAAGATCGAAGACTATCTTGGGAATTGATTAGGAATATAGAGTGAGCGTAATTTGGAAGGTCTGTTGTGTTCTTACACTAGTTAAATGTTGCAAGTTTATTTTATAAGATACAGTACGGAGAGAGAGCAGGAATCGATTAAATTTCACCGGTCCCATTCCATCATCAGGTCGTAAGACGCAGGCGGAAGTTCCATTCTTTTATTTGTGGAGCTAAACGCTTCGATTTTTTTTTTACAATGCTTACTGAAATGGAGTGAAATATTTGGACTGGAGAAGTATTCATTGATCAATATAACCTGGTGTTCTTTAAGGTAAGAGAAAATCGGCTTCTCCAGGGTAGGCATGTTCCACCTTAGACGTCATCGCCGCTTAACATCAGGCGGGATTGGGGTCAAATGCTTGCCTGGTCTTTATAAAAAAAAGAAGTTAAACTAAAAAGTTTGTATAAGAAAAATGTTACCTGCTCTATTTGACTGGTCTATCATTGGTTGAACTATTCTACGTCTCGCATTGATGAACCTGAAACAAAATACATACAATTTTAAACATTTCCCTCATTCAACGTACCTAAGTAACAATTTTGATGGAATTACTTTGGCAATATGTTATTTGTCTCCTGAATAAGTAATAGCGCGCGAAACTCCGGTGGGTGCATTTCCAAATTAACTGTCACAATGAATTTTGCAGGAGCACCCAGAAATACATCTGATTGTTTTATTATTCGATTAGCTTTTACCGAATCGGAGACTCATTGTGGAGTTACATTTGTAAATGCGATAACAGCACAAAAAGTTCACGGGCAAACAAGCTGATGGAAAGTGATACCGCAATGCCCTTGATAACTGGAACGCCAAGAGCAAGCAAAGTTATTTTTTACATGATGATTAAGTTTTGTAACATGAATAAAATGGAGTTTACAATAAAATTAGAATTGTTCCAAAGGAAGGGCCGAACTATCCCTCGCGAGGGTCTAAGTAATTATTGAGAGGAACATGGCGGATGTGCCCGATGCGCCTAATGTATTGTTAATATCGCGATTAGTTCATTAACTCTTCATCCAGGGGCTGAGGGACCGAATGCCCCTCCATCCTCCGGGATCTCATAATAAATCGCCGGTAATTTATATTTTATGGGAATTTTCAGTTTTTAGAAAAATAATGATTCTCGAAATTTTGTAGGTGGGAATTATAATAATAATATAAACCATATAAATAAATGCACACACACACATTTCATCTCGACACACACACTGACTCAGCCCTGCAGTAAGATTATAGAATCTTGTGTCGCAGGTGCAAAGCAACGATATGGTATAAACTACATAGATAAGAATACTACATCCAAGACCGGTAAGCGAAAATGCGTCTTGCAAATAACACTTAGTTCCGCTTCCTCGAATATGCTACACGTATCCGTTCGATTTATGGCAATAGATAAACATGATCATAGGATTACTTTAAATATTTAAACAAAGTATGGCAACACAAGCATAATACGTTATACAAACAAACGTACCTACAACGGATACCGAAATTTACATTTGTATAAAAATTTATTTAAAGCATAATGGCCGTCCCCAGATAACCAGGGGCGCATAAATCATAACAACTGATCTGGATTTGTTAATTCTGCGCCGCCGGCAACCCTTCTGGTTGACAAAGCAGAGTGTCAAATGGTCATGGCCTGTAATACCCTCAAATGCTGCAGCGGCCGATGCATGCAAAAATGCATTGATATATCTCTTCTGTATGCAAATGCGGCTAATTGTAATAAGATTTAAGCATTACAGTGTCAAATGGGACACCCTCTTTTAGGGTAAGCTTATGCTTGCAATTTTCATTAACACGAGATGTGACGCGCCGAATACGTTATGGTGATATCGAGCCGGGCCCATGCGTCCCTGGTACACGTCTCTATTATTATTATTGTCAGATTTCCCTGGCTTTTCGTAAATAGGAAAAGTTAAAAAGGTAATTTAGGTCGTAGGGCACGTCCCAGAGTTACCCTGACGCATCTCGCAGGGCTCGGGCGGGATCCAGCCATCGACAATTACCCAAGCCGGGAGAGAATAAAATTTAATTTAGGCTAAAGTTTTTAGATTTTAATTACCTAAAAGCAAATTAAATAAGGAACGAGGGTTGAGCAACATCGCTGAATGTAATTCCAAGTTCTTCTCGGCTTGGAAAATAACTTAAATGTTCGCAGTTTATGAATTATGTATTTTATCATCTGATGCTATTATCATAATGAGACTGCTCGCCTATGTGGTATTTTTACAAAGCCAATTAAATTGCTGTTCGCCAGCAATGAGAAAACACCTGTTTGTACTTGCGGATGTCTGAATTGCATGAAAAAAACATCTTAAATTAAGTCCTCGAGTGACGTTTATAAAATTTTGACAAAAACTCCTGAGGATATAATTAAGAGATGAATAGGTTAGTAAGGATAGATGTAGTTGAAAGTTGTCTTGCAGTAGGCAACTAGTAATATTTATTCCTGGCAATTTTCCCTTTAGGGTGTTCAGGCTGTGTAAACAAAGGGCAGGTGGGCGCAACTGAGGTATTAGTGAAGGCAATAAATTCCGTTTTTCCCTAATTAAGGTTTAATTTTGGGCGGATCTCCATGGGGCTAGCTGAAGCGAACTCTACTGAGTTTGAAAACAACTTAAGTCTTCATTTTTAGCTTTAACATACATTTTTGAATCTCAATAATATCCGAGGACCCCTTTCAACTTTTTATCGCATTCAAACGATTCCCGGTGAATCCCTAAATCGTAATCCGGGTACTAGGGTGACATAGCTTATCGGGTGGTCCGGGCGTCCGGCAAATGAAGGCATTAGTTTTCATAAAGCCAGACTGGAGATATCCCTCGAGCCGGGTACTCTCAGGTAGGTATGCTAGCTTGGTATTTACTTATCACAAAAAGATTTAGTACAGGTTGAGCGAGTGATTAAGGTCGCCAAAGTTTATGATGGGTTTAAGTTAAGGTAGACATCACGGCAATGTAAAACTCCTTATGCTGTTACAATATCAAACAGAAATTGCAGAAACACACCAAAAACATTTTAGCAAAAACAACAACGCCAAGTATATCTACTAAAATAAAGCTAACCGTAGTTTGTATCGACCGAGGCAGGTCCGTGAGCGTTTTTGCCACCACATCCACATAATTCATTATTAGTAACTTGTTTTTCCGGCGACTGTTTGCGGGCAGCGTAGATGTGACGCAAACTGTTTTGGGTCAGTTATTGTGGTTATTGTACAAAGTTGTAGTTTAGTTTCCACCGAGATAAGACGCGTCGTGATCAATTTACTTATTTCACTTGTCTCGGTCCCACATTGACTCAATGGACTATTAATAGTCAGAAACATGGCGTATTATGATTTTCGTAAGAAACCATGTTGAGGTTCCATTTCAAACAATAGCCTTCAAATCTCCAAGATTTGCTGCTTACAAGCGAGAGTTCTGAGGCTTAGGCATCAGTAGAAGGGTGAATAATCGGGACGTCTGTACAAATGTTGTCCAAATCCTAACAAATCCACTGCGGACAGACGGATAGAGGCTCGATGTCTTACAGATCTGAGGTGTTTGATCGATTACTGCCCTTTAAAAGCCATCACTCGCTACACAAAGACCTTACCGAAAAGTTTTATGCCTTCAGATGCTTAATCAACAAAGCAACGAATTTAAGAAAAACGTGCAGCGAAATTGTCGGATAATAATGTCTATCAGAATTAGTTACTTGGAGATAAAAATTCCGTCGGCACGCCGTAAAAGCGTACAAATTCGTCTAATCCATACGGTCCCCCATTGGACGACTGGACGATAAATATTTTTCAGAAAATCCGCCGACTGCCGAGGCGCATAGAAAGTGCCTTAAATCAGGCAATTATAGGTGCGACCAGTAAATATTATAACCAGGGGATCAGAAGTACGGACGTGAGGACGCGAATACTGGATTGTATTGAGACATTGTTATTATTATTGTCCTGTAATAAAAACCATCCTGATTAAGGAGTCCACTGTTTCTCTAGCTATCAAGAGAAGTGTTAAACTCATAACAGAATTCTTAATAAATTTGAGGTAAACTAGAAGAAAATACTCAACATTTTCACTAAATCAATGATTTAGTCAATTAGATGGAATTTATTGCTGAATTTTTAAAATGAAGTACGTGAAAAGAATTGAAGTAAAGTAGAAAGTTGAACTTAAAACAATAAACAACAAACAATTAATCTAACAGACCAGAGTAACATAAAGTCGAAAGCAAAAATCGGGACCATAAATTACTTTACGGCAGCGGAAAATGCTTCATTTTAAGGAGAACGGTTTCTTAATCCGCTGCTTTCCTGGTAGCCGGTGGTTGTAATTAGAGTGGTTGTAATATATTACTGCGCGCCCCTGGGCCCTCCCAAGGACCTCTCGACCTCCAGGGGTCTCGTCGTCACATAAAATGAGTAGCGCAACACATGGTACCCACTGCGTTAATTGTAGGGGACCAGATTTGCCACTGTTTTTATTCTTACAAGTATGGGGAAAACGAACTGGACAATATTAGTCGATTGTTCCATAAATCAACTTCAACAAAATTAATAATATTGTATGTAATTTCAAGTGTTCGTTGTAATTATTCCAAATTGAAATTTTCGTTTTTTTGTATGATTGAATACATACAAAATAAATACATTTATATTGCCGGAAACATGTCAGCAATCAATTATATTGACAAAAATTAATGAACTTGCAAACATTTTTCGATTCAAAAACGGGTTTTCGTAGTGGACTGATCGTTTATTTATGCAGTTTTTTGAAAGCTGATTCTATAATGATGTGAAATTACTTTATGGTACAAGCGTTCAAGAAAAATCTATTTAATTGTGTATTTATGCTTAAAGAATTAAAACACAAACAATTCGTCCGTCAAGACAAACGACTCATAAAGAATTCTGAGTCTTTTGAGGCAAGGAAACAGTGAGAATGACAAATCTGTTTTTTTTTTCCTAAGAAAATCCGTTGCTGATGACTCATTGTCGTTTCCATGTCCATCGAGATGAGGTCGGGACCCTCACCAGTGCACTGGAGTAATTAGACACTAGGCGGCATAAATCCGTTGCTGATGACTCATTGTCGTTTCCATGTCCATCGAGATGAGGTCGGGACCCTCACCAGTGCACTGGAGTAATTAGACACTAGGCGGCATAAATCCGTTGCTGATGACTCATTGTCGTTTCCATGTCCATCGAGATGAGGTCGGGACCCTCACCAGTGCACTGGAGTAATTAGACACTAGGCGGCATAAATCCGTTGCTGATGACTCATTGTCGTTTCCATGTCCATCGAGATGAGGTCGGGCCCCTCACCAGTGCACTGCAGTAATTAGACACTAGGCGGCATAAATCCGTTGCTGATGACTCATTGTCGTTTCCATGTCCATCGAGATGAGGTCGGGTCCCTCACCAGTGCACTGCAGTAATTAGACACTAGGCGGCATAAATCCGTTGCTGATGACTCATTGTCGTTTCCATGTCCATCGAGATGAGGTCGGGACCCTCACCAGTGCACTGCAGTAATTAGACACTAGGCGGCATAAATCCGTTGCTGATGACTCATTGTCGTTTCCATGTCCATCGAGATGAGGTCGGGACCCTCACCAGTGCACTGCAGTAATTAGACACTAGGCGGCATAAATCCGTTGCTGATGACTCATTGTCGTTTCCATGTCCATCGAGATGAGGTCGGGACCCTCACCAGTGCACTGCAGTAATTAGACACTAGGCGGCATAAATCCGTTGCTGATGACTCATTGTCGTTTCCATGTCCATCGAGATGAGGTCGGGACCCTTACCAGTGCACTGGAGTAATTAGACACTAGGCGGCATAAATCGACGGTAAATATCTCAAAGTGTCGCAGACGGTGTCAAAACATTGCCCTAATGTTGGGGCCATGAAATAATCCAGTGTGTAAAAGCAATTTTTTTTTCATGTATTATTTGACTTAAACTAAGACAACACAGTAAGAAATTAAAACTATTACAATAAGCTTTTATTTCAGATAACATCGGATCGTAAGGATTTAACAATAAAATTATAATTCCTGTTTCATTTCCATTCAATATTTATAGTTTTTTTTTTTTTTTCTAAAATATAAACTTATTTTAGGAATCTCTTTGGTAGGGTGGATATGCCTTGTACAGATTTTTTCCTTTCTTTTACTGTCTCTCTCCACTTATTTCGGCCTTTATTTTGCCGTCCTCCCAATTTTTAACAAGACGAAATAATTTGATTGCGTAAAACAATAATAACAAATAATTTAACAAGAAAGACAAGTAATCCTAACAGCTCATTAAATTTAAAGGCAATCATTATATTGTAGATTAAAGTTATTACTTGTAAGAAATTAATGTTTAAACTTATTTGAAAAAAAAAGCATTTTTATTTACCGGAACTATTTTTTGCAACAAAAACTTAATAGAAGATTATTTTAGATGGAAATTACTAGAATTCCGATGAAAAACAACTTACCATTAAAATTGATATTAATTTTTTGCCGACATATAATATATATCGCAAATATATCGCAAATCGAAATCTCTTATAAATATATAGGTGTTAAATATTTACTTGAAATGGACAATTAGTAATCCTTTTTAAATAATTTAAGAAGTTCAATTTAACCATTTTTTCATTACGCATTGTTTATTTTACCGGTTTTGGATGTTGTATTCTTATCTATGTAGTTTATACCATATCATTGCTTAGCACCTGCGACACAAGATTATGTCCATGTGCAGGGCTGAGTCAATGCGTATGTCGTGATGTGGTTATTATTATTACATAACACTGACATTTATTATTGAATTAAAATTCAAAATTAGAATGACTGCTTTCTATTAATCTTAAATTCGATTTGCAAACTACATTTTGTGTTAGTTTGACAAACTTAAAAAAAATATACGGATATTCTGTTAATATCACAGGATTATCCTCAATCCCCATGTCTTATGGCCCAACATTAAGACGGGGTCGCGAATAACATGCAATTGCTATAATAGGTCGGCCCTTGCGCCATATTGTGTTGATTGCTTGACGTCCTGGCTGAATTTATTCTCTATTAAATACAGCCTTTATACGGCAAAGGGTTGAGGTGCGAACGGCTCGTAACTTATTAACAGTAGCTTACGTTCTGATGTCTTTTTTTCATCTATCAACACTTTATTAATAAAAAAGGTATCTAATAGGTTATCCAATGAAACGTGTGCTGTAATTTTCAGTAATAAAATTAATAATTGTTAATTTATGTACACCAGGATCGCATAAACGCCAGCAGCGCACCACTAATGAGAGACACTCGCGCCACGCGGCTGCTGCGGCGGCTGCGCGAACTAATTCTCATGCTGTGATGGATCACTCCGGTCGTACCTGACATCCAACAATCTATACGTAAGCAAACGTCACTTAATCATAGCTTTTAAGCCAGGAATAATCCAACGTCATTTCTAATGCTATCTCCGAAACATCTCCAACACGGCGATGCATTTTTGTTTATCGAATTTCTCGAATTTCTAGTCGATAATGGGGCCTTTGCGTGCACCATTAAACGGCATAAAGACTGTCTTTTTGCTTCCTACACCTCTAAAAGCGAATGTTTAAAAGTCAGTATCGCATGGCCGAGATGACAATGTATCGTAAAGTTTGTTTACTCAAATTAGCGTTGCACGCTCGCGTAATCGCGCGGCCGCAATCGGAACTAACAATGTCGGAGCGCTGCTTTTGTTTTTTCCCATTCGTTTTTCGAAAGCCCAGCCCCGGAGATAAGGCCTTTGATTATACCGCATTAGGCTCTAGCAGGCATCACTCTTTAGGTCAGCTAACGAAGTTGTTCACATGCTATTCGTGTGTTGATCCGATTGCAAAAAGGTGCCTAAATGATTAATGATGACTTCACAACGTTCGAATTTAGAATCGCCTTCAATGTTGCCTGTCGCTGATAGAACTTTATTTATTATGTTTCAAAATGAGAATTCCTTTGATAAATGCGTTTGATTGAATACAAGGATTCTTTGACTTTTTCTCCGATGTCGTCATCTCATTTCAATGCGCTCGCTTCGCTTGGATTAAGATAATGAATATATCAAAACAAGCCGGTATCAAATACTTGGAATGCAAAGTATGAAACTTGTCTGCTAAGTAAACTATCATTAAAATAAAGGACGAATAATCCGTCGATATAGGTGTGATTGAGGCAATAAAACAGTCATTAGTTTTAAAGGCAAATAGGTCGCATTAATTTTTACATATCGCTCCATTAATGTAATTACACCGGTGTCGTTGGAAACTTACTAATTGCTAATGAAATATGGTGTTTAGATTACTTGAAACTCGAGTAATGAGCCGTCCATAGACGAGAGAGATGATCCGATAGCGGCCATAGACAACTATGTCGTACAAATAAATCAAGCGGCTATTAACATTTTATAAAAGAGATTTATCACTGGTCTGGCAACAATAAAAAATTACTCATAGAGTTTTTAACGGAAAATCAAAAGGCGAATCATAAGGAATAGATGTCGGAGTTAGATAACAGTATCTCGGAGACAAAAGCCACCATAAATAAAAGGATGGTTAAAATTTTAAGGGCCCGGCCGGGTCGAGGCGGCCATTAGAGGCCCTTAGCGATCGTAACGAATGTGTCTCCGGCTCGAGATGCCACCGCAGATCGGACAATTGTTACTGGCCAGCGTGAAATACTACGCAATGTTGCCACATTTAAAAGAAAATTTGATTCCATTTTCGAAACGCGGAATTGAAGCAATCGCAGCCATCTTCACTCCGATCTCAAACGGCCCGAATCGCCAATAAACGAGGTGTAAATTAAAATGACTGTTTGTGTCAGTGCAATCTTCACCGTTTACATTTAGACAGTTTAATGGCCAAATGGTTAATTACATGTAGAGATTTGACACATATTAATGACATTAGAATATAGATAAGATTCAAATTCTACTTAGACAAGATCAGTCTCGGAATATCAACGGGGCTAACCAGTTTCCCGTTGAGTGGGAAGAATTTCTTTAATCGGCCGCAATTAGTCAAACTAAATATGCTTTTGCATTTTGACTTTTACAGAGTTTATTTCGGTGTATTTTCGCCATGGAGACGAGGCGAGGTCAAATGTTTTATTTATCGAATTTAATTTATTTATCTGTTAATGTTCGCATGCAGTAACGGAACGCAGCCGGATGTGGCCGCCGCGTCTTCCTGTCACAATTAATTTCCGGGCGCGTTGAAATTGGCGCGAAAACTGTCGCGACGGGGCACGAGGCAGGGGGGACGAGGGGGGAGGGGGGGAGGCCACCACGGCGGGAATTTTAATTACGCACTCGTATTCCGAATACCAATGTCGTCTTGTTTAAATTAAATATAAATTATTCCCTCCTAGGCCCCGCTGCTGTCCTGGTATTATGGTGCGAATTGCAAAACGCTGAATAAACAAACAAGAGCTGGATTTTAATTAGTAAAGCATTTCGGTAATGTCGAGCGTAACTCATATTAAATTCCGCGGTTCCATTACCCCGTATTGTTATTTGATTTATAAAGAGATGCAGCTAAAGAAACAGTAAAGTTTCACAAAGCGACGAAAGTCGTTTAGTTCTTAATAAAAGTTTCCAAATGGGAAGTCGAAAACGTAATTACAGTCCAGATGAGGACCCTGCATCCCAGACGGGTGCACTTCTTCCAGCATTTAACAAACTTTGATAAAAAGATTAAGTATGACAGTTTGAAATATAGCCACCGCAGCAGTCGGTGGAAAAAATAACAGTGCAAAAGTTTCGCCGGGCGGGATCTTGCTCCATTGTTGGCAACTACACAGAGTTAATTTTGTTGGAAAGAAACAGGCGGGCCGCAGGTGCGCGCCCGCTCGCTGTATTAATTTGAACGTCCCATCTAATACCTACTATGATTGTGTTACGAACAGACGCAGCTGAATTTATAAGCAAACTTCGGGCAACATATCCGAACGACGCACGGGATTATGACGTCTTGTGACGATTCCGTTCAGAAACGCCCGCCTCTCGGATGCAGGTTTAATTGTAAAATATTGCCGCTGGAGGCCCGCTCGCCTCCTATATTACCATAATTGTTTTATAAGAAAAGTAAACGATCTATTATAGATGGCAATAAAGATATTTGTGTAATTAAGTGGTGTATTTGCATAGTGATGTTACCGCGAGGTCTCGTGACATTTCCCCGGTCCGCCATTTTTGCTTTTATCTCGATACTTGTCTCTTATCATTTTCTTAGAATAAAACTAAATACGAAGGCTGCGTCCATTAACTAGCCGTAATGTTTTTATTTTATAGTCCCCCGTTCTACCTGTTTCATGCTGACACGAATAATATTACCTATGTGTGCATTTCGTCGCATCAAAATGCCCCTTTATCCAACTAAAATTCTTTTCTTGCTTGTTCACTGCGAGTTTAGCATATAATCTAAACCTGATATTCATTAGAACTACTATCTTAATTCTTGGACCAAATAACGATTGTTTTATTGCCATTAAATAAAAAATGCAAGATGTAAACATCCGGCATAAATAAATCGAATCCTAATGATAAATTAGTTTCAATATAAAAAGTATTAAACATTCGAAAAATAAAATAAAAATCTTATCGGGTGCCAGCGTTATACCAATTTGAGTTTGGAACAGCGAAACACACAAGACGAGCGTAACCATAGAGATTACAAGTTAACTTTTCCGATCACAACACCATAGACAAAGGCTTAAATTATACACGGTCGGATTGGCAGAGACGGATTTACCCTTTGACAATCACAGGGAGAAATGGGGTGACAAATTGTTGTCTGTTATTTCGCTTACAAAAGCTTTTGCTTTATGTATATTTAATTCAAATTGTTTATTTAAATTGCAAATTTTGAAGTGATTCTTATAGCGAATATATTTTATAATTTTCTTTTCGCTATTAACTTGAGATTACGAACACACTTTTAATCTTCGCTAATAAAAAAGGAATACATTAAAAAATTACGTACCTTAAAACACAACAAATTTATTTTTCAATTCGTACATAAATAAAAGATATCAGTATTTAAACCAACTCCGTGAAAACAATGGATTAACTGGTATCCAAAATAATATAACGCCTTCATTTACTGGAGATTAGAAGTTTGTAGTCTATGGTCCAGAAAACTGGAGGGAAAATGTAAACAGTCGGGGGCCATATTTCAAAACAAGAGGCGCGCTGATAAGAAAGTTTCATTAGCCAAAATATTTCGAATTTAAAACCGAGCTTAATCAACTTTATGGTAAGCTTATCGAAAATGCGAACACAAAGCCCACTTGTGTACTTAGGTCTTAGATTACTACGCAGAATTTTTTAATGATTCAACTGACTTATTTTTTCTTAAAAGGGTTCAGGCACACGGTAGTTAATACCGAAAATTTAATGAACATCCGCTGTTAAACACAATAAATTATATCCTTGAGTTGAATTTTCCCCAGTTTTCCCAATCAATATTCAAATTGACGACAGTTTGTGTGTGTTTGTTTGTTTGTTTCGAACAAGCTGTTTTCCGCGTGCCGTGAGTGGTATAGTACCAGGGCGGCAGAGGAGGTAGGAGCTAACCTAACCCCTTCGCAGTTTGATAAATGGCCAATTACAGAGCAGCCCGCCCCGTCCCTTCTGTTAGCTTGTTGCCTATTTTGAATTGCTTTTGCTTTTTCGTTTAGATTAATATCTAAATAGGATAGATACGGATCCCGGTTAGGTATTTAGGTTGTTTTTAAACGTAAATTTTCGGTGGAAAGCCGCCTTTTGTTTCGTCCTTTTTCGTGCCTTTGTTTCGGGTCTAAATGCGAATCTTTGTTCGGTTCCTCTTCGGTTTAGTAGTTAGTGTTTCTTTGTTTTTCGTGTTAAGAATAATGCTGCCTGATTATGAACGCCTGGTTGTTTTCAGAATTCATCGAGAATGTTCTTCCTTCTATTATGAAAAGTACCTTTTTGTGTTAATATTCGTTTGACAATTTCGTAGCCTTTTTAATTTAATTTCCATTCCTGATTTTTTTTCTTTTAAGACTTAGCCGAAGTATTTTTTATTCCATCCCTAAATTATTTAGATTGTATTTAAACTTTTTATTAATTATTTAAAGTCTCAGGTGCGAAACAGCTCTGAATTCTTAACTCGCGTCATTAGTTGATAAGGGTGGCTACCCTTAAAAATTACCCCTGAAAAGACCCTCTGTTTATTTTCGCCGTATTCAAAACGGGCATAATTGCGTACAGACTTAAGCCTGTTCAAATTTTAAATCAACACAGATCGAGATTTGAAGCGGTTAATATAAAAGCGTTATATAACGTGATCAGCAAACATTATAATAATATTAACGTCTTGATTCGCATCATAGAAAATCAGCAAAAACAACACCCGATCACAGATCGTTTTCACAAAAAAAAAAAAAACATGGCCGCTCCGTTTCAAAAATAGAACGTTGTTTTTACAGACCATAATAACTATCATTACCGGGGCTTATTATTGTGATTGTAGCATTTGTAAAGCTCCATTATGTTGAAGCTTAATGTAATAATATCATTTCAATTGGGTGAGCGGAACCAATGTAACTGTAGGCGCAGCCCGCAGCCGAGCGGAACTCTGAAACAATGCCTTTTATTTTTAAACAATGAGAAAGTATGTAGCTTTCTTGTCGGGGAAAAATTGAGGCTGTCACGGAGAGAGCGCCACCTACCCGCGGAAATGGAGAACTAATCGGACGAAATGTTTTCAATAATTACTCATTCATGTCAACGCCTACAGGCGATGAACACGATTAAGTTTTAGGATTTTTTTGCTGAAATCGAATTCAATAGATTTCTTTTTAGGGACTGTAAGGAAGGATCTATACAAGAAAATTGAATAAATTGAATAAAAACGTCTATGACACTATGGGAAATATTTAATCGATCACTTCTGTCCTATAGGAAACTGAACAGGTCGTAAATGAAGAAAAACCGATGGAAATCTAATCGAACTAAGCGATATTAGTTCATTAGTCCTTTTGAAAAGTTGCCTGTCTTTATTCTAATAGTTGGCTAATCTGTGCTCGGCCAACATTTAGCATTTGATCGATGTTTCGCCATTAAAAAAAGTTAATGACATGTCATGGGAAACATTCGTTACATTGTGAGCTCTTGTTTTTTTTTTATCGTATGTAATTTGCTGTCATTTACGTTTTGTTTAATAAAAATTTGTGATCGGTTTATTTTTGTAGCCCCAAAAAATTGTGTAGTTTCTTAGAATTTCAATAAAAAAAAATCTAAATTCAAATAAAAATTTCAGTCTCTTTATGGTAAATAGTTTAGATGTATTTTTTTAGAAAAGATAAATAACAAGTAAATAAGTTAAATTAATGTTAACATAGGTACCAGGGTCCCATAAAGTGAGTGTGGGCGACATGGCCACTGGCCGTTGACCTGGCGATACGAAAAAGATGGATGGGCTGAGTTTCGGAGATTACTTTCTTCCTAACATTAATTCAAGCGATATTGTTTGGCTGGGAACAATTCTGACGGTTACTAGTTTATTTTTATTCATTTATAGCATATAACAAGTTGGAAATCATTTTCGAATTACAAATTTAGACATATGGATACACATTGAACATACCCTATAGGTCAGGTATTCGGGGAATATAAAAGTAAGTATCGCATTATTTATTTTCCAAAGAGCTTGTCTCGTTTTTTTTTTAAAGATAAAGGTTACATACCTATACAGCCAAGTAAAGAAAGTTTTGTTACAAACAAAAAAAAAAACATAATTAAGTATGAGTATTTTAACTGCAACAGTTTTCATTACAAAACAATATTATTAAAACTTGTATCACCTACTCATGGGGCAAGCAATATCGAAAATACTTGAATACCTAATTGAGAATGTATTTTTTTAAAACCCACTGTTGCCGATAAAAACATAAGAATTTTCGAATCATCTGAAAGGTATTACGATATTAGGGGAATTTAAAAATGGAAGATTTAACAGTGCATAGATAAAGTCACTCAATGTTTCCTTTTTTTTTCTGAGCTAATCAGATGGCTTACAGTTTGAATATAAAGGTGCTTTAAGTTCAGGAAAAGTTTTAATAGACTTCAGAGCAATCTGATTGTTTCTCGTGACAAATAAGTACCTTTTTCTGACTCAATTTTAAGGTGTCGTTGTTTTTCATTCACTTTATAAAGATGGCTTCAGAGATTATAGATTTATTTTTATGTTATATAAAATTAATGTTTTCGTTTGGTTTTCAATTAAATAAAATAAAAGTACAAACATTATTGTTCAATTAAAAAACAAAAGTTTTATCAAATGGTAACGAAAAATCGTAGAGTCCACCACATACAACGCTACATTGCACATTGCAGGATTTTAACGAATGCCTCACTAATACGTCCGTTTGCTAAAACCGAAAACTGGCGAGGAAATGGCAATCCAATATTTCACTCTCTCGTACTTGACTGATTGTTCATTCGTTAGAAAGTGACAGGTATATAGAGCGTCGGGAAATTTTAAATATTGACGCTTCTGTTACTATCGTAGTAAAAGTTATTTTTCAAGTGTTTTTCATACTTTTTCTTTTGCGTATATTTTCTTTATATTGTAGAGTTTTTTTTATAAAATCCACCCACGCCATCTAGTGTGGAGGTTACGTCAAAAGTATTGGGACGTTGCCAAGCGTATTGTTAAAAGCCTTCGGGGTCGTGAAAGCTTTGTGCTTATTCCATATATGTAGTAGGTAAAATATATCTAGTTTTATATATAGAGGAATATATGAGTAGTGAATGTATTGAATTGAAGATTCGAGGAATAGACTCGTAGTTGATTCTCTAAGTGAAAAATTGAATCCACATTGTTTGGTTAGCATTAGAGATTGTGTACAATTTCATTTGAAAATTTCCCATAAAATGTGAACTTAAAACTTCATGTAAATAAGAGTATATGGTTATAGTATAGTGACAGCTACTACACACGTCCAAGTGTATCGTTTATATAGGCTTAGGGGGTTAAGGCTTGATTGACAGGTGACTTGGCATTCGAGTTGACGCCTGAACATGCATAGTCAAGTTTACTGAAGACCTGATAAAGTTGATTATGTAGTATATAGAAGGTAGATGTGATCTTATATGGGCCCGTACATTTCTTTGACAAAAATTTAATCAAAAACTCCTGGTTTGAGATTCCAAAATTATCATATCACCCTCCATCAAATCCAAAGTCTGATCTCCAATAAATCTAGGTTCAGTTGGACAATGCAGCTCAATAATGGGTTCGGTACATTAACAGGGCATCGCCACGGCGACACAATGGAACCCTGATTTATCGCCCAGGGTAAGGCACACACCAGAAAAGAGCTTTCCACGGAAAAAGATACGGAACCAAGCTTATTGGATTAACATTGAAATCGATCAGAATCTTATTTAGCTTCTATGATTTAAACGAATTGCCTGGTCGGAAATAGGCAGATTTTTTATGCCTGTGTACAAAAATTATAGACTTGCATTTTTACCGTCTGCGTTTTGAGCGCAGTGCAGTAAAAACGGATGATTACTCACGCCGGTACCGCTGCAGACATTTTCATATGCGTTGATCTCTTGCCAAATTTTTAATTATTCAAATGAAACGCCCTGAACAAGGCAATGGCTCCCGGCCTACCGGCATCCAGCTCACACGTCTCAATGCGCAACAAAGATCACTAACAAAACCCCTAAAGGAGCGCCACTGCGATCCTATGTCAACGTTTGACAGCTCAGAATGTAGTCTATTAAATTTTAACCGTCCCTTCTCACCTTCCGTATTTTTTTATTCAATGTAACTCGAAAACAGAAAGGATACATTATAGATACGCGGCGGAGCAGACACGTACAAAATGAAAATAGGGGAAGGGAGCGAGGGTGGGGCGGTATGGAAATGTTGGTCAAATATATCATCCAGCGCCTGACAGGCCAATTCTCTTATCTCGCGCGAGCGGCGGCAGCGCGATCTAAGCTAGCTTAGCTAATATAAAATGGTTTTAAATTCAAGTTTAATTCGGGCTATCTGCAGCTCTCCGCCGCCTCGTAAATACGACCCCAGCCCACATACAAAAGGCGGGTGCGATTTACGGTTTTGACGGATTCCGAATATTTTAGCAGGTCCCAGGATCAGTCGGAGTTACGTGCTACGTGCCGGTCGCTCGCTCACTTGGTGTCAGCCTCTTGCTTCGGGGGGTGCACGTTTTAATAACGCAATTGTAATTTACCGACACAACTAGTCTCAGGATCACAGCTGCAGCGCTCGTTACCGACTCGCGATCTTAGTTCACTGAGCCAGCTGCGAAATATTGCAGGACAAACTTTCAGCCTGGTAATTATCCGTGGTAGCTACACCTCGCTATACTTCAATTTTCGGCATCGGCTGTGTGCGGGGGCATCCGCACAGCATCAATACACAACACGAGGACATCATAAAGTGTAAACAATGACGGCGTTTTCCATTACAATATGTTTACCGATCCGTGGAGCGGGGCATTATGTATGTTATCCTGGTAGGACGAGCGGGGCGCCGCCGCTGAATTTATGAGACTCTGGCAAATATTTGGCGCTCGGCGTTCGGACGCTCACTTTCGGCTGACAACGGGAAGATTGTCGGCAACTGTTTACACAACGGAATATGGTAATTTTTCAGTTGCCTCGCCTCTTCCTTTAAGTGTATTCCGTTCATGTCAGCTCTCGCGCGCTGTTTGCTGAAGCAGCAGCCTCGATTGCGATTCTCGGCTCTGAACGGAAGTATTTCCGGGCGAGTCCCGTGACTGACGACGTAAACAGAGATGGCTGACGTTTAGTGTCATTAAATCTCGTAATAGGATATCATAAATTGCGGAGGTCGGCGGTACCAGGCTGGCCGAGCGCCTGTCATCGTTTGTCAGAGCATTTCACGCATTGTTGGACAATAACGCAGGCCGGGGCGACACATTGTGCGAGCCCGCCCGGCTGGGCACGCGACCGCCGCCCGCTCTATGCAACCCTGGTCGCTGCTCTCCTAAACCTCTCACTTATAAACATGTAACGAAAAACAAAACCGCTCACGGATATCTCCGGAAATATGCTGACAATATTTCGCGCGCTTGAGTCGTATTTACGAGACTCCAGCTGTAGTTAATTCGCACTTGTAACAATGCAGTGTAAGGATTTTAAATTTCCTTAAACCAGCTCCCGCGCTCACCGTATGCATGCATGCAGCACAATTAAATTTATATCGGTGTCCGATGGAAAAAAGGTATCAAGAATAACATCAAATATGTGCGGTATGCGACGTCCGTGAGATCACATCAGAAATGTAAGCTTTGGAGAACCGGGCTGGATAAAAAAACTAACAAAAAACGAACATTGAAAAAAAAAAAGTAAAGCGATGACCCCGGACGCGACTCGGACGCGTAAATACGAATCAGGAGAAATCAAATGTCACAAACGGATATTTAATACGATTTTTTTTTACGGTGTAAGGGCTTTTTTAATAAAAGGTAGCGAACAAGCATACGACACGTCATTTAGTAAGCCAGTTCATCTTTTGGACGTTCGCAACAGAATTTCTGAACTTCTTTCGCAACAGGCTGAGACGAAGCGAAACACATATTTTTACTAGTACTTAATGATAAGATCTGAGTCTCATAAAAATACCACTTCAGAACCTCTCCAATAAACATTTAACATACCTGAAACAAAAGGAAACATTGATTAAAACAAGTATTTTTAAAGATAATCATATTACTGGATTTTAGTAGAGATTTAAATCAAAATTATTTTTGACGAACTCGGTGGCGTAGTGGTGTAAACAGCCGACTGCTACGCTACAGGTTCCGGGTTCGAATCCTGGGGGGACGATACTTTGTGTTATTTGCAAGACGCATTGCTTTGCTTTCTGGTCTCGGATGTAGTATTCTTATCTATGTAGTGTAAAGTTTACAATATTTTTTCTTAGTGGCTGCGATAAAGATTATACATCTTAATGCAGGGCTAAGTAAATGTGTGTGTTATGATGTGGGGTTGGGTAATAATTACATGTTACATACTTTCAACAGACCTATTTTTAAGAGGTTTCTTTCAACATACAATAAACTTCCATACCTAATGGTTGTGATGTCTTCAAGAAAACTTAAAACGCAAAAAAAAATGTACAAATTAAAATCACATACTAATTTCAACTTCCCACATAATGGCCAGTATTTTGCCGTGAGGTAACGCTATAGATTGCCAGTGGTGAAAATTTAAAATGACATTAACCTGTCAACTGCCTAATCGAACCATAGACTTAACCATAGTCAGTGGAATCCGTAAAACAGTAATTTTGATTTGATACGCCGATGATAGGTTCTCTCTCGCCATATGTTATTTTTCACTTTGAAAGGGGAATTCGAAATCATTCTAGGCTGTTAGTATGTAATTTTAGTGTTTGGTATTAATCGAATACAATTAGTTTCAAACGAATAAAAAGGGGGTATTAATCCGATATTAAAATTTATGCAACCCTAATTCGAAATTATGATTCTATGATTGAAATTATGATTCCTATAGATTCTACTAGCGACCAGCCCCGGCTTCGCACGGAAATAATGCATGTCTAAACATATAAATTTCCTCTTGAATCACTCTATTAACCGCATCAAAATCCGTTGCGTAGTTTTAAAGATCTAAGCATACATAGGGACGGACAGCGGGAAGCGACTATGTTTTATTACTTTGTTCATAATATCGGACTAGGATAAGAACTATAGAAAAGCAAAGTTTTTAGTCTACTCTTGATGACTTATACATGTGTAATAAATTTTCAATTAGGTTTTAATTTTTACTAGGCAGACATGCTCCACCTTCTACCTCTTCGTCAATTACCATCAGGTGACATTGTGGCCAGATACTAGCTTTTTATACTTAAAACGTGGCGGAAAAAGGTCACGTCCATGATTCGTGTTTTTGACAGTTATTTTACCGTATAATATGACAACAGATCACGTTACATTGTGTTCGTAATTCGCTGCAATATTCAATGACAATAATTGTCCAATTAGATTCGTTTCACGGAATTCAATAGTGTTTTGCTTCTGTACCCACAATTTTATTGTTGTGACTCTGTGTAGAGTAATTTTAGAATTAGGTGCTTATTTACATAGCTATGATATTATATACCGGTTCATGACGGATTTATAGCTACCTATTTTCCTATTTGGAAAACATTTATTTCGAAAAACGGTTGAAACTGGGTTCTAATATTAAAATACTTTGTCTATGGTTTTTAAGATTACATTAAAAAGGAAAAATGCTTAATTTTTATGTACAATGTATGTCATGTACAAGAGTTAATAGAAATAAATAGCACGATATTAAGTTAGAAAGCATTTAAAGAGGGCTTCGTTTTAAATACCTATTTATAGGATAGTTCCCTGTATCGGTGTATTATTATGCTGTTAGATGTTAATACAACTGAGACAGCCAGTTCACTCGATCCTTACATTTTCTTGCCATTTCCCCGACCGCCTCAAAACGTTTCTTGTAAAGAAAAAAAAAACCGGCGGTTCCATCCTACTTCCACTTATTGCACCTTGCACCGAGCCGTGACCTCCTCTTCGCACCCCCGGGCCGCAGATGAGGGCATCCCTCTCACTCCTCCCATTTGTAAAATCGACTGCCCGCGCCGGCCATCCACCTGTCTCGCTCATATACCTCTGATTTATGTGAGAGTGAGCGACTTGATCGACGAATTGACGATTTGTATTTCCCGCTTGGAATATTTTCACGGGCTTTTTTTGCGCGCTCTCGACTTGACCCAGGGATTAGGTTATGTGTTATTGCCGCGCGTAAATTCAGATAATGCGCGTGATTGCGACGCGAATTCCTGAGTGTCGGGTGTCGCGCGATCAGAACACAGGATTTTTTTTTCTCGTTTGCACGGTGGGTGCACCGTTTTGTAAAACTATATTTACGATAATGTTATCTCGCGGGGCGTATTACATTACCTACCTACACTACGCCCGGGAATGAAAGCGCTGATTAATGATCGACTCACTTCAGGCGGAACCTCGCGGTTTGAATGGAAAATAAAACAATTCTAAGAAAGGCAACAGCTACGGCCTCGTAATGCATAATGTTCGTTTGCGATACCTCTGTATCGGGCTCGATGAAGTAATATCCCGCGCCCCGCCATTCTCTGATAGAACAAATCACATTGTCAACGGCGCGACTCTATAAATCGGTAAATGTTTATGGTTTCCCTAAAAAAAGCGTTCGGAATTAAGATTTTAAAGCGAAGCACGCGAACCGCGGCAAAAAGCCGGGCCGAGTTGACAACTTGAGAAATGTCATGGCGGCAAGTTTTTGAGGTTAAGTTTTTGGCGGGAACGCCATTCTAATCAAAATAGTTTACGCGTCGATTCGAGGCCGGGATTAGGTGGGTTTTGTTTGTTGTGTTTCGGTCGATGCGGCCGATCGTGGGAACACATCATTTTATATTCAATGACATCAATCGCTTGAGGTTCTTTTTTTTTTAAATCGAGATTAGTTTACGGCTCACGCGGAGAGAAGCTAAACGTTTATATAAAATTTGGGATATGAAAGGTACGGATGGGTAGAAGTATCACCCAACACGAACTCGACAAACTGTTATAAATCAAAAGAGTACAAATAAAACGCTCGACGAGGTGAAAACGTTATTATCTTTGTAATTGCACGTCAAGGCGGGAAAGGGGGGAATTTGGCGGGAGGAAGTTGGCGTTGACTTTTTCTTTTTTTTTCCGAGGGTATGATATATCTGACTATGAATACAGGATGCCGCGACACCTGCTTGTTTTCTTATGAATTCGAAATGGCGGCTGTGACGTCATTACACAGTTTGGGACCTCCATCCGACTTGTAACTTTTAAATTGGATGCTGTATTAGAATGGATTGCTCCCAGTTGTGGGCAAATATAATGTTGTACGCAAAATGTTTTCAGTTCACTTAAGTATTCACACGTTGGATGTTGCCTTGTCTGTGTTCATAATGTTCATGAAAACGTAATAGTAATTTGTCATATTGGAAACCATTTTGTCAGATCTATCCTGACTAAGTCTACATTTAAACTTAAACGCATTCAAGTAACTGTTACCATACATTAATGTACCGTTAACAAAACAAGTAACAATGAACTTACAAGCCTAATTCAAACGTAAACCAACAGAATATGCGATAAGACGTCAGACGGCGTGCGCTCCTCTAACGAACAGCTTCACTATCGATGTCTGTGTCAAAAACCGTCAAAAACTTGACAGGCGCCGTGTCAGCCTAACGAGCCGAGCGGCCCTAGACAGTCACGCTGACTCAGCACATCTCCTACCTCAACCTGTTACTATATAAACAGCGCCATCTACCGACGAGTAGGCGAAACGAATCGATAACCCCGAACGGTTTAATAAGCACGTACAAATTAAGGAAGATACTATTTTTAGTACCGAATGTATAGAAATACATAAAGATGCAAATGAGCCGCGCCCCCGGGCGGCGGGCGTTGAAACGAATTTATCGCTGCGCGCGCACCTCATTACCACTAACAAGCATTCGAACTCTTTCTTTACCCCATAAATATTATATTTTAAACACCTGCGCTGAAATAAAGTCTGTTATACAAGTTACATTCTCATTTGAGATCACTACGGGGAAATAGTACCGTTTTTTGGATAATAGATGGCGCTACTTATAACGCTTATCACTGTAATGAGGGAACACGTTAATAGAGACATTCTGAACTATTAAGTAGGTATATTCCTACTGAGTATTTATTAGTAATTTTCTAGCTGTCTAGATAATCTTGTGAGGTCTGACGTTCGTGTCTGGAAACATTAACAAAACAAAGGTATTCTCCTGTGAAACGGATCATTGAACGCAACAAATGGGGGATTAATACCAAATGATTAATAAATAGCTTTTTAAATGCACTTTTTGTTATCATGTGATCTGAAAATTATAGAAGACGTTACATTGGAAAGCCGATCCAGTGAGTCGTGAGCGTTTTTTTAAGGATGGAAGCTTTTTTGCGTTACACAAAACAACTTTCCATTGATCTTTATCTCATATCTTCTCACATACTGAACGACAATAACAGAAAAATTGCTTTACTAGATTCCAATGCGTTTAACATTTTAAAATTAAAAACCTACATATCAAAACAATGTTAATGATTAAAAATAAAGTTTTCCATTTTGTCTATTTGGTTAAGATGGAACAATTCTTTCTATAAAAACTAATTTTTTTTGGTTGGACTTTTTCTATAAAATAAAAATATATTTTAGACAGAAATCGTGTACCAATACAGGTTGTGTGATTTTGTATAGTAATATTTAAATTTAAACAGTGGGTTGAATTAATTATGTAATATTCGATACCAGGGTAGCATAAATGCTGCGCCGGTGGTCAGATGTTTCAGTTATTTATACATCGCGTGCGAGCCGGTTACTTATTTTAGTGAATTATTTAGTTTCGCGCGGCGCAATCCAACCAATTATTATTATATGACATTAAAAACTTTCCTAGAAAAATTACTTGAATTCATTCAGTCGCGTGGGCGTAATCGTTTTTCATCCACTAGCATTAAAGATTTGTTTTTTAAAATGAAAAATGGCCTCTGAAATCGCGAGGGACGTTTGAAAAAACATGGACACATTCATTGAAGGGAGAATACATGTTGTTTCTATCAAATTACTCAATTTTATATGAGAAAAAAATCTAGTAGCTAGTTATAACAAACAATTCGAACCCGAAGATTATTGTCGGATATAAGGAACCGAATATTGGCGATTGATACCGCAAGATGGGATCCCGAGGGACGTTATAGAAAGAAAAAATATCAACCCAACTACCCCCGTACCTATACATATTTAATGGACCGGGGCGTGGTATAGCATCTACGGTATTAGGAGAACAGAAATTGAGAAGCGTTATCGTATCGAAATCCGGCGTATCTGGGCCGGTGGTCTCCGAGGAAATCATTGGGAAGGCATCCGGAAAATTTACCGCACATTCCGGCTCACGTGGCGTAACACACCTGCCTCTTGCTTATGCGAACCTGGTACGTGATCTATTTTGTTGCCTCCATTGCTTTTTCCCTTTAAAAAGAAAATAAAATACCTAAAAGGGCTGTGAGGAACGGTAGGTAATAGGAATCCGTTCTTTATTCCCACTGAAAACCATTAGCGGTGGCCATCGATTGAAATTGTAAATATTCATAAAGCATGGGGTTATTTACTGAAGTATGTCTAGCAATTTCAGCTGGGGCGCCGTAATGGAAAGTCTTGTTAATTATTCAAAATGTCGACACTATAATGGGACGTGCGTTTATAAATATTCAATAGTCGATCGGTTCGGATATCTACTCGAACAGTAACGTTGAATATGGGATAAAAATAAATGCCTAACCGCGAAAAAATCGTGGAGATAACGATATTTAATAGAACCGAATAATCACTGAGTCATGTGATACCGGAAGCGAGCCAATTAGAACACATTGTTGAAAATTTCGAATTTGGAATCACGACAACCGCAACCGCAAAGCAGTCAACAAACAATTCCCCGCGCCCGCCGGCCGCTGTGACGCGGGCCGTTTAAAAAATTCACAACGACTTGACATTTGGCTGGGACAGTGCACTATTCGGGCAATAATGAGTGCGGTGCCGGTGTGGGTCAAAATAGGGCAATTTGCGGTCGCATTGAATGACTTGAAAACATCGTGACATTAACGCAGGATCTCCGCTCCTCGCCCGCTGATTGGCCAAATTGTTTTTGATTGCGCACGCGTTTTGTTAAACTCTGTTCTCGTTGTTCGACCATAATTGAGTATAATTTTCCAACGGCGAATGAGCTAGAACAATGGGAATGCTTGGCGATCATTCCCATACAGAATTTCTTAAATTGGACATTATATCTGCATCAACGTTGCTATAAAAGCGGAGGTGTCTTACAAATTGCGTTACTACGTAATAATATAATTCTGTTAACTATACTGAGCGATAAACGATTTTAGATACATATAGACGGCTACTTAAATAAGCTCAAGGTATCGGGCCCCCAGCGGGTAATCACGATCCAAAGCGACGATATAACAGTAATTACAGTAATTGTAATAATTCCTTGTAATTCGCGGTATCGAGGCGGGCAAAATCAAGATGGCGGCCAATGACGCGGTAATAGTTAGTTTGGCGTTGAATCGCGCATGAACGTGACTGGAGGATACCTAGGTTAATCGAAATTTTAAATAATAAAAACTCGTCGACCCCGCCACTCGGATAACAGCCGGTTTTCGAAGGCATGGCGTTAAGTTCGAATGAGAAACACAATTTATTTATACACTTGATTATTGTTTTATGCATCTCTTTCAAGCTAATCCAGAAATATCCAAGGATTAGGTCTTCCTTTGAAAGCAAAAAGAGGGGCTAATGAAATATGATTACAGATATCTCACACTCCTGCTAACTGGGTGTTTTAGAGGAGGAGGGGGTTAATCTGTCTAATCAATGTAATTACGGCTACAATAGCAATACATCCGCATGTCGTTCCCTAATTACACCTACATGCATCTGGCAACAGCCCGGTAGATACAAACTATCAGATCGGAATGGTCGAAAAGATGCCTTGTGTGTGTGTCTGTTTTAGCTGAAATTTCAGTAACATGTTCAGAGATGCACAGGTTGTTTCCGGTCGAATCGTACAATTATGATCGCGTCAAAAAATAGCTCAGTCAGTTTTTGCCCTGACGTTTGACATGATGTGATTACACCGTCGATATAATTTTTCAGTCAACATACAATGGTTATCGTTGACGGTGAAATCGCACAATGGTGCATTTTACACTCATCTCCCAGCCCGAGACCGGATCTAGAGTTCTTAACATGTAAAATATGCGAAAACACGGCATAAGTTGTACCTACCGGGAGCCCTGTAGAACCCTAAATGGCCAGGCCGCTGGGCTTGCAAATTGCGACAACTCATTGTTCGCCAAATATATACAGATGAACTAAGCCGAGCAAGTATCGTCATGTAGGTACTAGAATTATAGGAATGAGAGCGTTTAGATTAGTATCTCTCCATTCACCAACTAGGATTGGTGATATAGAATTACTTCGGAATCTGTGGCCGCGTCCATAACCGCTGTCATTGTTGCCTGATTGCTTTATTTCTCCGTTGTAATAATTTTATTACATTCCAACTTATTACATTGAATGATAGTTTATATATTTCATTTTTTTTTTTGTATTCAAACAGAAAATAAAAACAGCATACATAATAGGGGTTATACCAACTTTAATTAAGACTAAATTGTATCCCACTCACTAGTATACACTACATAATCTTAATAATGGAATACGTGCAAATTTATTTATTTATGTAAGCGAAAAGTTTTTTTTTTTTTTTGACACTTCGTATTCATATTTACCAATTTTATCAAATATGTATTAATCTCTATTTATTTACGAGAATTAATTAAAAGTGCGGCACATACGTACAATGGGGTTTTAATAAGACATATTTTTTTTGTACGAGTGAACGAGTTCTAATAATAATAATAACCATATCACGACACACACATTGACTCAGCCCTGCAGTAAGTATCGTAAGAACTTTTGTCACAGGAACTAAGCAACGGTATGGTATATACTACATAGATAAGAATACAACATCCAAGACCGGTAAGCGAAACAATGCGTCTTGCAAATAACACAAAGTCCCGCCCCCGCCGGGATTCGAACCCGGAACCTCTAGCGTAGCGGCTGTTTACACCACTGCGCCACCGAGGTCGAAGTTCTATACTGGAAATTTGATTTTATGAATGTGCATCCTTAAGTTTGTAACGTCTTTTCCAATGAAATTTAACAAATTCTCTTTAATTTTCGTCATCTCCAATGAAAACTACACAAACAGTCTAAGTCATCTTGCCTATCATATATAACGACCGTTCGAAAAAACGTTTGATGTCCTATGAAAGCTTCAACAGACTCATCAATATCAAAGTCAATCATTTAATTATCCCCTAAATCAAGGAGAACAGTAGTTATCTAAACATTATTTCAACTGACTGTCAAGAGTTCGATCAAGTCTAACTATCTTTTAAGAAAAGTGTTTAATTGTATAGCATTTTTTTCCCCCTTACGCCAGTCGTAAATCAAGGCGTTTAGGAAAACAAAGATCCCTTTGTAACAGTATAGCCCATTAAATTTGGAAACGTAAAAACGTCTCGTATATAGAACTCTTATTTTGACATGTGGCGTGTTTAACTCGAATGCGTTTTGACTCGAGGCGCCATCTTATTTGGAAATGATTCAATCAAAGAATTTGTAAATTTAGAAAGCTTTGTCACTCGATTTAAAATAGAAACGATTCAGATCATCTCGTGAGGAGATTCCTCACGAGATGATCCGTTCCATCTGGAACGGCTGTAAATTAATGGAGGCGAGGAAGAAAAATGATTAAGAGCGCCCCGACCATTTGTCAGGCGCAAACACATGAACAGACAAACGAACCCGAAAGTTACAATAGTGAAAGATCACACAAATTACCAGGGCAACATAAAGCGCGACGTGTTTTACCGTAGTTTGGGATCCCATGTGGGGCATTACGCTCAAGACGAGTATGGTCATTAGGCAGCGATATTAGCTATTAACCGGCGCCCCGGCGAGCATACGTTACCAGGAGGTGTCTCTGTACCTATGCGGGTACAACTCCTACTAAACATTTGTCTTTCAACGGACCAGCTCTGCTAATTACTGGTACATCCATTGTTTGTAACTACATTTTGAATACAACTGTGAAACGATTGTTCGAAAATTAAAAATTTCACTGGCAATCACAAACCTCGAAACATTAACAATGTCAAAATTCAAATTTAGAAAACGAACAGGCCAATATGCCGTTGTCTTATCTGCGAAATGAGCTAGCACTTGATTTTTGTTTGCATTCCGGGAACTTTGGGCTTTATTTATAAAGAAATACGAGTGTCAAGTTAAAATTTGTCTTAGCCATAAACTCAACAAGTGAACAGAGGTCGGTTTTACGATGCCATAAACGTCTGCCGTTGTGACATCTCACTAATACGTCATAAAGTGAAATCGCTGGGGTGAATCTTTTCTAGAGTCGATCTCGGTTGACAACTTGTTATGACGTCGTTTACATCCTAGTTTATGGTATCTGTTATTAACCATAACGTTTTAACCTTAATTTCTTGGCGTTCCCTTTCGCCCTACAAGTTATCTTTCGGTACCTATATATATTGTACGAATTGAAAAGATTAATAGACTGGCTGTACTTTAGTTTTGTACATAAACATGGTTTTTTTACATGCAAAGGATTCTGTAGACCATTTTTTTTAATTTGTATGTAAATTTATAGAACAAACGGCATCTGCAAATAATTGGGAATCCGTTACTTTGAATACAGTCTGTATATAGTCTTAGTCTTAGTCTTATAGAGTTACATTGCTAGAGTAGATATTTTCATTTGGAATAGCTTCTAAATTTCCGACTGCAAACAATCCAGTATCAACCGCTTTCACTCGCCCCCTCTCGCCCACATCTCGACAATTAATCATCCCCCCTTTCCACCCCCCCGCCCCGACGCCCGGGGGAGGGGGGGATGCAGCATTGTCACAAGGAACACGGTCAAAATACATCACAAATGAACCGATGCTGGCTGGTATCATTATTGGCTTCATTATATTATATCTACGTCCTATTTTTGAAATCTTATTTTTAAATTCGGAATGATTCGATCGATAGAATTTACTTTTACTGGGGGGATTTTTTATTTTATAGGTTTAATGTTTAGTTTATATACGGATTATTATGGAAATTAAAAAAAAGGTTGGCCATTTGGTATTTGCCGGGAGCACCCGAGCAGAACCGAAAGCTTCCGAACATTGCCGCGTGGGGCGACACAGGAAGATGTAATGATGTTTGTCAAATGGAAAATGAGATAGGGAAATGTAGAGAGAAGCTGAATTTGCGACCTTTTTGCTGATGCCACGTAAGGAACCCCACAATTCGAATCGCTTACATTAAAGCTTTATGCATACTTTTACATACCTACCTACTTACATTACACTTCACATTTATAAAGATTACTTCCAATATATTGTAAATTGAATTCGAATTATTAATCGAATAAATGGTTTACATCAGTAAGTAAGAATTAATTAAATGCTCTAATAATCGTTGCCCTTTTTGGTATCGGAATGTTGACATTTAATTAAAATTGAGCGTCGCGTCATTTCTGTACGTTCTGATTAAACGGTTAAGATTAAACTGTAGATAAAAGCTACACTTTTGTATTTATTCTGAGAGACCACGAACGGCCACGGGTAGGATTACGCATTAAAACTTTTTGCGTTTCAAATTTGAATATTATGATCAGATACTGGCAGTTTAGAAAAAAAAAACGTGAATATTCCAATTTCAAATGGATCCTAGTCGAATGGGTCGGGCTATAAATCTCGGGTTCTCAGCAGCTGATGTTCGAATTCGAAACAGCGGCGACGGCGGCGGCGCTATCGGCGCTGTCGGACAGCGTGTGGTGCTCAGATAAAATAAATGGAGGAACGGTGAAAAATGATGACGCGCCGCCGGTGCGGAAAGACATCGCACTGTGAAAGGGGTCGAAGCTTTCTCTCCACTGGGTCAAATGCCTTTTGTAGTATATTTTTATTTCACGTTCCTCGTATCGCTGAGTAATAATCGATGCGAGTTTTGAGAAATCACGGCTGTTTTTCTGCAGACCCTCACGGGGCACCACGGCTGACATTACCAGGGTAATAAACACGGCGAAGAGGTCTTGTAATAGGACGTTAATTGGGCAAGAAACTCCTAGCGTTTTCACGGAGCCTGGTTGCAGAAAACTGTTTCAGTTTCCTCGAAATGAAATATATTTGTATGGAAATAATCTACTTACGGCATGATAGACAGGCTAAACAATTCCGATGCTTAAAACAGCGCGCCCATCCATTTATATCAACGAAAATACAGCAAAAGCCACTTACCTGAAACAAAGAGCAAGGAAAAATTTAATTAACATTGCAAAGAAGGAGTGGCTCCATCATAATTTATTTACACAAAAGGCCCTTTTAATTAAAATTAATATTTACAAGACGAGAAAAAATTGGTGGCGGTGCAGCATCATCTGCTATGAGAAGAAAAATCTCGAGCTGCCTGTACCGAGATACTGGACATTGTATAGCGTGTTAATTCGACATCATTGCATCTCGGTCTGATCTCTTATGCCAGAGGATGATAGATATATCCAGATTAGGCGTAAGTACGTTCAGGGTAGGAGGGTAGGGTTGTAGAGGGGCTAAAAATAAGAGGCTTTAAAGGGAGTCCCCAAGTTATCTCGGGTACTAGGCTCGTAAAATAAAGGTTTACTAGGTAGTAAAGAAAATTAAAATGAATTATTTTGACGAGTGTAAGGGGGTTTCTTGAGGCTTAGGTCCTGTTTATGGGAGTCGAGGTGGATTGTTATGGTGCAGTCAGAGGTAATTGTTTTCCTTGCGTTCTGTTCCTCTGTGACGCAGTGGTGTTAACAGCCGACTGCTACGCTAGAGGTTCTGGGTTTGAATCCCGGTGGGGGTGGAACTTTGTTATTTGCTACTCATTGTTTCGCTTACCGGTCTTGGATGTAGTATTCCTATCTATTTAGTTTATACCGTATCGTTGCTTAGTTCCTGTGTCACAAGTTATTACGATACTTACTGCAGGGCTGAGTCAATGTGTGTCGTGATGTGGTTTTATTTCTATCCAAAGGTTTTACCCGACAGTCAAAGGAGGGCTATGTTTTTGGAGTGTATCTTTTTCCTTACAACACTATAGTCTCGGTTTCATAGGTTTCTGCATATACGCCATTAGATTCGTCTCAATTGTCGGATTGACAATGACAATTAATTTAAGGTGGGGCTAGGTTTATGGCGTTTTAATTAATTAAATTAGCGTAAACGTCCCTTTACTCCGCGATAAACACGCATAATGGAAGCACCGATTGGAAATTGTCTGCTGTAATAAATTTGTTTTTATACTCGTACGTAGGTTTCACAGAGTGAAAAACTTAAAGCCATAGTTATAGGTAACTAAAATTTATAGAGAAGATTATTTGAATCCCTGAGGATTTTTTTTTTCGAAACGCTAACACAATCGAGTCTAAACTAGGCAAGGAGGCCCGATCTCGCCTGATTTTATGTTGCCATGGTGTCCAAGGTGGAACATGCCTACCCTGGACAAGCATATTCACTCTTCCCTTGCACAGGATTCGAAAGTTAATAATTAAAAAAAGTGCATATTTCTTAAGAACATATTTTTCTATTCATTCATTCATTGGATTACGATGGACTTTTGTCAGAAAGTTGATCAACACGATCGCTTAGTAACTGGCCAATAAAACCGAAAATCCTAACTTGGATTTATTCACACATGTTTTATGTTCCCGGATACAAAAAATATTTAACAAATAAAAACGAATATCCCGGAAAAATCAACTAGGAGCGAAGAAGTTGCAAGGAGTGGAAAGTGTTGAGCGTCACTGAGGTGGTCCCCTCACGATACGCATCTCGACTAAAAATTCAGTCGGCGATTACAGCAAGGAAACGGCAGTTTTATCACCGAACGACCTCTCGCGGTGTTCTGATAGCCTGGTTATTCACGGTGCCGGGTCCCACCAAGGCATCAGCGAACTTGGTTGTTTGTGGAGATTTTATTTTTATTTTCCACTCAATTTAATTAGGAATGTGAATTGAAAAGCAACGTCCTTTTACGATTTGAAATTTAATGTTTGTCAAAGTTATAGTAAATCAAGGGCATGTTTGAGGTGTTTTGTTACATGATGTACAATTGTCTTAGTCAAATTGTAATATTAACAAGCAGATATTCGCATAATTGTTCACTTTATCATTTTACGTTATTCGAGACTATAATTATAACTTAAATTTATTTGGCTGAAACGATAAAACGCTGCGTTTGTCGGAGAGAATGAAATGCGTGTGTTTCCAAAATTTTTAGGGCATATATTCCGTAAAGGGAGTGACTACCGCGCCTCTCATGATGGCCTGGTAGCAAACGTTCGCCGAAGGTGTAGTAAACGCGAAAGTAAAATGCGAAATAGTGTGTTTTCCGTTTTATGGTATGGAGATTTCGCGCCAGGGGGCGTGTAGCGTGATTTTATTGTTGTTTCGGTTCAGGAATGGGCTTCGACTGTTGTAACAGCTTTTAAATGGATCCCTTTCCGATCGAAACCAAGTGAAGGTAAGAAAATGGTGCGAGATCGTCTGCGTTGGTTACCACCCTCCTTTCTATTTACAACGTGAAACAGTCCGCTGTGTTTCGGTTCGAAGGATCGGAGAGCCAGTGTAATTACCGGCACGAGACGTATAACATGTTTACCTCTACATGGGCAACGCTTAGGGGTTGTTCTCGGTGTTTCACGACATCAGGGGCATCGTCGTGTTGAAAGGCGGCGGTATCACTTTCCATCAGGTGGACCGTTTGCTTGTTTGCACATGAAGTTGTATAAAAACGGATATTTTTAAAGAGTTCTCAGTGCCAGCGGTTTGAGCATTACATGTACTTGACTTAGGTCTAGACTGTCATTGAGTACACCAGCCAAGAGTGGATCGAACTCGCACGTGAAGGGTCCCGTGACATTTTATAAGTTTAAAATATATAATTTTATAACTATTTCGTAAAAGAAACATGTCCAAAAAAATTACGTTTCTTGTATGGGTTAATGTTGATTTTTTATTATTTTAATAGACATTCTCTGATTATTAAAGTCTAGTTTTACGGTTCTTGAGATAACAGCCCGCTGTAAGACAGACAGGCATGCCGACGGATAGCGAAGGCTTAGTAACAGGGTCCCGTCTACCATTTTGATACGGAACCCTAAAAAAAAAATCCACATGAAGGTCTATTATGACCTCTTGCTATAGGTAAATTAAAAAAAAAACTGTCACAAACAAATAGGGCGGGAAAAGGTCCCCTAATAAAAACAACAACAAACCTAACAAATCTGGAGATGCTATCAAAAGTTTAAAGCACACAAAAATCCAGTGGTATTAAACTCAAGAGTGGTTAGCAAGTTGTTTTACGGGACCGGGCGGGGGTCGTAAACCGTTGGGCCCGGTCTGTCAGTGATTCTTGATGGACAATTTGAGAGTCTTCAGTGTTGTTCAGGGGACGCGAAAACCCTCGGGATGACTTCGGGTATTGCCAAGAGTTTTTGGGTATTTAAGATGGCTTTTTCTTTTTTTTGATAAGTTAAAAATGTTTGTATCAGGAATTTAGGCAGGGATTTTTATTAAATTCGAACACATATAAAAATGAATTAAAAACTTTTTACTTACTTTTATTTTAAAGTAATTTGTAGAAAAAATGTACAAACGAAAAGTAATTGAAGTAGTAGAACTAGGAGAGCATAGTTTAAATACGTAACCGGGCTCGTCCCAAAAATCATCACAAAAATTCGAAGAAACTTAATTGTAATACGACCTCATTGAAATATATCTAAAATAGACTATAAAAATACAATGTAATATTTACCGGACGTATGGCTAACGAGTACTAGGCGATCATAGATTTGAAACACTTAAATGTTCTCTATCAGGCTGGCATAGAGGTCCGTAGTAACCAAATCTTATAAAACATAATCTCACCAAAATCGATGATAAATGCAACTAAAATCGTTTAAAGAACCGAAAATCTATTTTAAAAAGCACCAGGCTAACAGAAACTGAAAATAGTCGCGCAAGTACTAGGCGAGCATACTTTTGAGATTTAACGGTGGCTACCGGGATCGCATAGCTCGGGAGCAGCGTCCCGACCCGTCGCGAGCCTCTGTCGTCCTGGTATTTTCATTTGAGCGTCACAGGTGAACTTGGAGCGTAATTACCACAGTAACGTTGAGTTTATTGCTGTGCCGTCTGAGTTAGATACATTGAACTAGGAACTAATATGAATTGTTTTTTTTTTAATTACCTACTATTTAAAAAATAAAATCTATCAGTAATTCATGTTTCACTACATTATGTTGTATAGTTAAAGCAAATTGCAAATATCCAAAACAAATTACAATTAAATAGAAAACAAAAGAAATACGTAAGCAAATCCATTAACATTGGTGATGTTACGTCATAAAGCCTTGTCATCGAAGAAAACTACCCTTAAAGAGTTGTAAGCCTTGTCAATCAAAATATCTGCCGTTTTAATGTCATTTGTGTCTTGGATTTTTTTTTTTTTTAAACAAGAATTTAATTGGAATATCGCAGTGTTTTTTTATTTTATCGATGTTTTAATTCTAAAATAACTGATTTAATTCTAGACAAGCTAAATATTTAGTTTCAATTAATACTTTTAAAAGCAACCGAACAAACGCATCGCTGTCGGATTAACTTTTTAATCCTATTTTTTCAAAGCTCTGCCTTCTCCACAAGCCCTAGAACTTCGTACGTCCATGTTAACCCTTGTAGTAGATACAGTTAACCCGAGGGTTTATTGTCGGCGTTATGTTATGACTGATGCAGGGACCTTCCAACCTTGGATGGTGTGCGGCTGACTGACAGCGGGGATATGTGGTACAGACATATTTACGTCTTAGCAGGGAGCATGGTTAATCACTTGTAAGAAATTAAAATTGTGCAATTTTTTAAATATAGGTAAGCCAGATAAGAAGTGGGTAGTAAAATTACAGAGTATGAATTAAGTTCTCGAATTGGACAATTCAAATTAGAAAGGATTCGGAAAGACATTTACGAAAGTCCTCTTTAAAGTTAAGAAACAATATTTAAGATACAATTTAATGTTAGAACATATTTTGTAAGTAAAATGGCGGAAGTTAATCTTGGTAAACCGCTCCGCTTATGCCCCCGCTGTTAACGGGCCAACGTGTCACAGTAGGGGTAAATTGTTATTTTCGTCGACACGGCCCGGGATCCGTCAATGTGTTTCATTGCCCGTTACGCATTGTAACGCGGCTGAATGTTGCAATTGAAGCCTTCACGTCACTACGGTATGTCAAACCTTAATTCAGAGCCAAATTAAATTTCTGGTACATCCTTACTCGGCATATTTAAATTTCGAACCGAATAGAATCTCGTCAGAAATAACAAGGAAAAAGTTTCTAAAAATTTCTACGGAAATGATTGACGCGTTCGAATTTAGAATCTTCGGTTTTTTAAATCTACAACCGGCCGGTATTTCCCATTTCTTTGTTTCCATCTAATTCAGGCCAGTCCAAAGAGGTTTGCCTTGTCTCAGTTTGTAGACATGTGCCTGTTTAGTAACAATAATCAATGCAATTTCCGCACGCCCTATTCTAATCTATTGACTACTAATCAATTGTTATCCCAGCTAAGCTCGTAAGCTCTGTAATCTACACTAGCGATGGACCTAGACTGGATATTATAAGCCACGTTGCCTATTGTACTGGATAACTACACTGTCCAATTTCGATGGGAGAGTGGCTTTTGTTGAGGTGTATTGCGGTTGGATTGATATATGGAAGCAATACAGAGATTGTCTTGGAATGGAACTTGCTTCACATTTGTAAATTTATTGATTTATTTATAATTAACCACTCAATGGAATGTCATTTATCTGCCAGTGAAGTTAGTTTAAAATTTAACCTTCGTTAATAACTGTGTCTGATATATGTTAAAAAAACGTATCTCTTTTTTTTATTCAGATAATAAATGCCAAAAAACCTAAACCCGATTCTGTTAATTTACCGAAATGATTTCGCAAATGCCCTCCTAAGTTGAAATGTAAATTTAAAACATTACCGTACGCCTTATCAATTACAAGTACCAGGAACCCAACAATGAGAGGTAACGACATTTCCTCGTTCCTATTCTTTGCCGAATTTGCATCTCCATACAATCGCAATTAGGGGCAGGCTCATTAATTCGACAAGGTCCCAAAGGCGCTCCTAGCCTGTAGCCGTTTCAATTTGATAGAAGCTCGGATACGACCTCGCTGGATACTGATGTAATTATGGGACATTTGCATCAGTGTTATGTTCGCCTGGTAGGTAAGGTGAGTGAACGCTCTATTTGCTATAGTGTAAAAAAACTGTCGACTGTAAAGGGAAGAAATATTTAAGTGATTTTTCCTCATCTCTTTACATACGTGAGTTTATGTTACAGAAATTTATTACGACACTGAATTATAACAATTAAAAAATGATTGCTGGCCCAAGTTAATCTTATCATTATTATTAAGTTTAAATCAAAAAGTACACAAGAAACTAACACATTGAGATAGACACTTAACATTTCCTTGTATAAACTCCTCAAATTCAACCCCTTCCGACGAATCAAATCAAAAATTCATAAGTCGAGATTGTTTTATGTTTACTGACACCTAACAGTAATGAGACTAATATTTTTAGTGTACTGAAACCATTAGAAAGGGTTTAACATAACCCTTTGTGTAAACAGGTGGCTCTATCCCTTGATTGCTCAGCGTATGGTGCCCTCCAGAGAGCGATATTTGACTTTAATATTTCATTACATCTCCAGATGACCCCTACAATTACTTTTATTACAAGGTGCCATGGTTTATTGACGTTTGACTTGAGTTTTTTAAGGTTTGACAGTAAATTGCATTTATAATTCTGTGCGATGCTTGTGAGGTTCAGCTTCTATGATAAGCGACCGTTTTCTGTTTGTTTATGGGTTTTAGTTTTAGATTAAAATATTTCTGCAAATATACTATGGTTTAAAAGTTTTTGAAATTTAAAATTAAAATAGAAGACGAGTTATGTTCCTAAAAAATAAACAATAAATAAAATAGCTGTACCAGGCGATCATGGCCATCAAAGAGCTATCATAGTACCGTAACACGATAGACAATGAGAGCCATCAACCTTTGGCCCCGTCACTCAAGATGATATATATCATACATTTTATAATAACCTTCTAATATACCACGGCGCTGTGTAATTAAAGAATTTTAGCCCGTTAAAATTACATTTTTTATTAACGTTTTTAGCATCAACTAGGTATTTCATTCGAGGCTCCGATGCGTTCTATCAATATCAAGAGAGAGAAAAAAAACAAAACGTTTCAATACCATTCTAAATTTAAATTTGTAATTGGAATCGTTTAAAAAGTTCTTCAAAACATCGGAATACAAAATTTGAAGTCAATTAAATTTCGTTTGTGCTAACTGCCAAGTCATTGGAGTTTCTATAAATCTTTGTATTCTTTATTCAAATATTTTAGCCGTCAATCTTATCGACAATGGGTCCGTTGTTACTGTGTAGTGTACATTTAATTGTAGTGGCGAGTTGCTTTCATCAAAATTATATCTATATTATGTCTGCCTTTCTGCTTTTTTCGCGGAACCATACAGTTTTATTAACAGCTCTGCATTGTAGCAGAGTTCGAATCCCGACTCGGGTAATTTGCTTCATAAATACGAAGATGATCAAAATCGGTGTATTCGTTTTACTTACGAAGAATATTCGTTTAACCGTGTCTTAATTTATCCTATGAAGAAAAAAATGTACTAGGCTCTCATAGTGTAAAACAAATGTCAACTTACATTAAACGAATAAATTTAATTTAAAGAGTAAAACTAAATTCCCTTATTTATTTATTTAAATAAGCACCGCTCCTCTATCGTGCTATTAAGAAATTTAATTCAGATGTCGCGCATAAATTTCGAAAAAGAAAAAAAAAAAAACAAGTAGAAAATCCATTTCGGTATCCGACTGCGGCATAACGAGACGTGGTCAATTCATCCGACATTTTATTGTCGAAGAACGACAAAACATGCGCAAACGCATCCAACGTACTGACGCCTACTTTTAACATACTTGCGCATATATTACTGCATAGCTATATAACTATATACGTACTGATTATTACACAACCTCTGATTAAAAAAAACTTTAACGTATCGAAAAAAAATTCGCAAAGCGCCCCGAAGAACGTCTTCTCTACCGTTTTTCCACTCTAAAAGTACATCCTCGTACTTTCAGAGTAGATTTTTAGTAATTAGTAATTTAAGTAGTATTTTGGCAGATTTTTTTTTTTTACATCTTAACAAAACTACCACATTTGCGATTACAAATAATCATGGGAACTTTCATCATCCAAGCCAACACACAACTAGGAAGAATTCTAATGTATCATTCCCTGAGACAATTTTTTAAGAAATTCTACTGCATTTATGGACGTTTTTTGTTTATATTTTAACCATCTACGAAAAAAAAAAAATGTCATAAAAGATTTTAAAGTTTTGACAGAACATTTTCTTTTTTTTTTTTACTTAGTTCAATCGAAACTAATTTCTAATGTATCTCCATTCAATTTGACTTTAAAGTAAATCAACAGCATCACAAACAACATCTGTGACAGCTTTTATGTCAAATATATTCTGATGATCGTCACGTGACATTGGCTTAGTAGTCGTCGAATACGATTGTCGCCAAAAAAAAGAAAAAATTGATTGAATATTCTGATGATTTTTCTAGTGTACAAATCGAATACAATGAAAATTTGAAAAAATTACTCCACATATTGGTCAAGTGTTTGATATTAATTAATCTTTAATGTTATTGATTTATATTACTATAAAATTAATAATATTGTACTCACCAATTATTTACTTGTAGTATCGTTAACCCTGTGTCCTGTGCTAATTGCTTCTTCTGATCTTCCGAAGGGTATGGATGCTGGAACAAACAAAAAAACACGTTCAGAAACTTCCCAAATCGAATTTGCAAGGAGAGATTCAATCCGGTACGTTCTAAATCGGTACTAATTAAATTCTTGCCACTTCCCTACACCGATTCAGGCTAATGTTAATAAAACGGAGTTTTTAAACGAATCTCGCACTGTCAGTCCTGCCCCAACGTAAGTGATTCCTTTTGAAGAATAAATTAGGTTTGTAGAAAGTATTTTTTACGTGTACCTCTTTAGTTGAGTTGGTTTGTTTTCGGGAAGATATTGAAACTCTATGGATTGACATTTTATTTTAAATGTGGCAAGATGTTTGGTTTACATATAAACGTGTAAGATAAAATTTTATCTTCATTGAGAATAGCAGAACATGTTTAATTTTAAGGTCGGGTTTTGGAAGGCCTTCCAAGATAAAGTCCGGTACTTTACAGCCTTTTAATACCATAAATGGCAGGACGCCCACCAACCCCCGATGGAGTTGCTTATCCAAGTACCAAGGCGACAGAACCTAGCAGCACGTACATTCCTAATGTTATTGGTTTTTGCCGTGCAAGTTGGAGGGAGCCGCTTGGCCCCCGGAGACCTCCTCTATTTTATACAGCCTTGCTACATCGGACGCAGGTACGGTACGTGTGTGTAAATTATTAACTTCGCTTTAGTTCGATTCCCAGGTCGATACCTTCTATTCAACCGCCGTAACGTAATGGCCTCAAAAAAAGGTTTTATATTAAAAAGAGAAAAAAATGGTATCCAATTGCCGTAAGAGAATACTTGTAAAAACAAAGCTAAAAGTATGGTAAAGATTATTCTGGATAAGCGCGAGGCAGGCGTACGACGAAATTGATACGTTATCCATTTCCCAGGTCGGGCGCGTAAAGCACAGCCGCCATTGTTTCATGTTTACACCACGTTTTATTGTTATGATTTATAAACTCGAAAATCCGGTAGAGAACGTGTCCTCTAGCGGGAGATACGTCGCGGAACAATCTATAAACACTTCAATTTGTTCTGTTATCATTCCAAATCCTTTCGATGCGGACATAAATCTAAATGAGGCTATGTCGCCGCGACTCCGCCATTTTGACACTCGTAAAAATATGTCATAAAAATAAAACCGTATGGAGCATTACTCAAGCACGGCTCCCTGATGCGCGGGAGTGTCTTTAAATAATATATTCATAGTTAAAATTACACGTAAAAAGGAGCCTGCAATCCTATTCCTGACAGAGGGGAAGGTTATGAGCAGAAATTCGTGTAGGGAGGGGCTTTATGTAGCGGTTACGATATAAACTCTAATCTTTTTGTTGATATTTTCAACTCGAGTGTCTGTAAAACTGGATCCGTAATGGCGGAGACATTTTATCAGCTTTAATTAGGATAATGTTTTGTTGCAATAATTTATACACTTTTATGACACGGAGACCTCCACAGCGGCGTGATTACTTATTCATTAAAGGTAACATTTGAAGTAACGTCGAAATGGAAGCGAAATGTAAACTAAACGTCACCTCGTGAGTGATTCGAATTAGAATCGAGAATAGACGCGCGGTAGGTCGGGCGGCGCGAGCGCTTGTTTATTATTACTATCGCATTATTTGGCTATTGTTGAATTGCACTAATGCATTCCTAATATAGGATATTTGTTATAATAACTACAGGATGCGTTGTTTATATTATCGAGAGGGCGACTCTCTCGGATTCAGTCAAGGAATGAAGCGGTAAATCCAAAAAGCAATGTCGCGCAAAAAGTAGTCGGGACAGTTTGTCGCGCTGCTGTTTTATTAAATCGAATGAATTATTTTTTGGTCGATCGGACGTTTTTCGACGTCCGTCCGCGCAGTCGCCGCGTTGGAAATCGCAAAAACGATATCAAAAATTTATGGAGCCTATTACGGTGCACACAAAAACCGAGAAATGATAAACTCCCGGTCGGTCTCAGCCATGGTAACGGGATTTGTCAAATTTATACCGACCACAACTTTTTTACCGATGACGACCAATTATTTTTAATTTCCGAACGTTTCGCAGTGGCCGTGGCCGTGGCGCATGGAAATCTGACGATAGCGCGTGTCGTGGCGACTCCGTTTGTATGTACGCACGTATGTATGCACCAGGGCCTCATAAACGATATTGAGATATCAAATTTCGAAAAGCAATCCCGTTCCGCTCTCATCCGCTCGCTCGACCGTTATAAATCACCGGGTAAGCATTAAAATCACGATTATACTGGGCATAAGTTAGCAATAAATCGAAAATCGAGAGAAAAACGCACGAACGCGATCACCCCCACGAAAAAAGGCCCGGAGCGAAAAATTCGCCTTTCAGACTATAAATTTTGTTTCGCTATGTGGAGGAGAAACAATCCATTTGTTGGCACCTAAATCTATGGGGTGCTTGGATGAGAATATGTAAATACGCGCTATGGGACCAGAATCAAGGCACGAAACAAATGAAAAACTCTTCTCCAACTGAATTATGTCTTGATCCCGCTCCGAGAGTGTCGAATGTTCCTTATTCGTGTACTTTATCTTATGTCAGGGAATTGAAATTACTCATCCGATGTGAAAATATTTGATAGAATAGTATATTATAGCGTGTTATATGTTTTATTCTTCATTTCGCTGCAAAAAAAGCTCTGTGTAACGTGTTTAATTCCACAAAGTGAGTAAAACTCAGTGAAGTTTTGGCGCTGAACAAAAAAGGCGATAAAAAATTCAGTCGACAGCGAGATCCGATGCTGTATTCCCTAATGATATGCGTCTAGAAGCATAATTCTTCGTGCATGAGAAAAGTGTATGGCGTATTTTACAATTTTCCCAGCGTTCGGTGTTGCCATAACAATAATAATATATTCAGAGACCCCGGTGATTTCCGGACGCGTCGTCGTAAAAATCATGCCGTCTCAGAGGAGCAACGTGTTATCTAAACAGAAAGGGCGGGAAAAACTTAGTTTCCGAACGTAAAGTGTACGCCGTGTTATAAAGGAGTACATGATGGATTAAATATTTCGGGACGAGGACGTGACTGCCGCGGATTCAACTCTAAATTATGCATGTTTCATTCCGCATGCCTTTGAGCACTTGATAACGGAATACGGGAAACTTTAAATTTGTACAAAATACAGTCTTTATTTACAGTACTGTTACCGGGACAGGAGTGTCGTTAGGAGGGCAAAGGCCGACCACAAATAGATGTCAAAAAACTAGGGTCCCATAGTTTGGGGCCTTTATTTCTCACTGGGGAGACATAAAGGTACGGAGGTGGCCCTAACCCTATCGAAGAGATGTGACCGGCTGATGGATGGCGCTATCACAACCCTTCGTGAGTGTATCCTTCTGTTTCTGCTGGCCTGGCTTTTTGTTTATTTATTTTATGCCTTGTTTATGTGTGAATAGAGATAATGTCTTCCTCAGAATCCTCTGAGCCCCAGAATATGCGTTACACACGTTTACTATTCAATAAAATATAATGCTTAAAAATTCGCCGACCGAAATGGAAAAGTAGAAAAAACGTTGTAGCAAAAAAAGGTAATTGAAAGACACCTGCCAATTTTGTCGCCGGCCTTTTATTTTTACTGGAGCACACATTTCTAGAAAGGATAAAGAATTCAAATGTCCAATTCGGGAGTAACCACTACAGTATAGCTTTTAAAATATGCAGATCTGTAATGGACAGCCAACGGGCGAGCATTTAACCTGAACGAAAATAGTTTCCAGGGGTACACGCCGCGCTGTTTAAAATATTCCAGAATAACAAAGTACCCCAGCTTTGATTGCGTGACTCTTATCCATCATGTTTTTAAATTAATTTCGAATCTGAAACCTAAATCCTATTAAGGAAACAAATGTCGGATTGCGGTAGCGTAATTCGAATTCCTAAAATCAATATTGGATTTTGATCATGCGACCATTGAGGATCCCACGTCAGTGATGCCATTTGAATCAGCGAATGGAAACAAAGGCAGCTGTGAGACGGTAAATGGCGTCGATACTAATCTCTGGAGCCGGAAAAGGCCGCGTTGACGGCTGTTCGGAAACCACAACTGGGCTAGGAAATGAGATAGGTGCGTTCCCAACTCCTGCCGCTCTCTGTTACCCTAGTACCCGGCACGTCACGTTTGTTAGGCTTTGATGGAATTGGGACAGTGTGTATCCTCCACACTCAAAACAATAGCCATTGTCATTCCAACACTCAACTTTCACGGTTAATTCACCCTAAACGCAAAACAAAACGACATAAACGATCTTAAGACGCAATGCGGTCGTATATAACCAGTGTTAAGAGCAAACAGTATAAGATTTTGCATATCAATCGAGACTTCAAAGAAGACCGTATCATTAAATGCAGAAAAAAGGATTGTGTACAAAATAATAGTGAAGGATCGAGCGCTGGCGGCGAGCTCAAACAGTTGCTAATAAATGCAAAAAAAAAACATATTCATGGGGAGCACCTCACTACCAGCGGATGCGGAATGAAGAAAAACTAGGGTTGTTAAGACTTGTACTATCAGGCTTTACTTTTACATCCAGTAAATCCAGGAAATATTAATCTAAATCTAATTGGTTCACAGTTGAAGTAATTAGTGAAACTTTCAAAGGGTTGTTTGAGTTAAAGCGCTTTCAAATTGTGAACATTCATAAAAATACTTACAAAGCAATGTTCAGCCCTGGATGTAAAATGTCAGTGTAGTTTTGCATAAAGCCCTGAATAATAAATAAACGGGAGAGGCGGTGGATCGGCCCATTGTGCCTCTGTCAATGGAGATACTTGCCCGAGATTACGTGAAAACGGCGAAAAACTACCAGATTGACAATTAAATTGACAGGACGCGTTGTCAAGTCCGCCCTGAAGGAAGGAGCTGGATTCTAAGATGTTAGGTTCGAATTTATAGCCTTTAAAGCAAGAAACATTGCATCTAATGCGTGTTCTGAGATTTTATTGATATTTTAATAGTGTTCTAAACAAGAGGACTTAGGATTTGATCTGTTGTATCAAAAATATTTTCCTTTTGTTGGGAAACAAAAACGAAAGCTATATTTTAAAACTAATTTCCGTAATAAAGCAAAACAACAGAATCCAAAAGCGAGCATCGGTAAAAGCACACAGCAAATGATACACGTAACGAATCAAACAACGTCATAAATTAAAACAGTTGTCATTCATTGATTAGTGCCGCTGGCGAATAAATAATAATCGGCGCGATGCGATTGTGGATTGCACGAATCGATGCATCGGAATCGAGTGAAAAATAAACCGAACGTTCATTGCATTTACACGGTTGGCAGAATGCTGTGCAAGATGAAATGGTATGGACGGATTTTATTTTTAAACAGCTATGGTCAGCGATATATTCACACTAGAGTTTATTCGTCTGCTTTAGTTGAAAAAAGTTCTAGATCTGTTCAAATAGTTGAACGCATAGCAAGGAATCGACTGCCGAAAGTAAATATCGGAGCCATTGATTTGATGTAGATGTTCTCTCATGTACAGTTAACCACTAGAGGAAGCTCTAAAATGAGCCTACACGTCATAGGAATAGAGATGATGGTATAAGTTTAAATGCATCCAGTGGGACGTTGGTCCGCATAAACAGGGCGAGTCGATATCGCGGCACGACTTGACAAATTCCATATCTAACACATATCGGTGTGGCGTAAATCATCGAGCGGTATATGCCAGCCTTTATGTCGCCCGCGTGAGTTATCGAGCTGGAGGCAGATCTGTTTTATGATCAATGCAACGTTTGAGCGATGCGGTGTAAGATGCGATAGTTCATGTGTACTCCTTCAGAACGATTGCTGTTCCACTGTACGTAGTGATGTTTGAAGATTCCAGCTTTTTCTCGTATATGTGCGAATCAGGATTTCGTATTCTTTGTTTAAGCGTTATATGTCTTCATTTATTTGATCAGTTCCAAGTTCATTGAGATGACACTCCAATCATAAATGCATGAGCGCAAAAAGTAAAAGGAATTAAGTTCGAGCTATGAGCAACTACTGAAAGATTTTCCTTTTCAAGTTTCAGACACGTCATTTTTAGGGTGCCTGCACATAAAGAGTAAAAAACGCGACCATATTCTAATACTCCGTTCGTCCGTCTGTCAGCGAGCTGTAATCTCATTAACCGTAATAGACTCTTGAAATTTTCAGTGAATTTCTTTTGCTGTTATCGCTATAACGGCAAATTCTAAAAACAAAAAATAAAGGTGACTCCCATATAAGAAACGGTTTTTTTCTACAATTTTGCTTGTTCTTCTACGAAATCATCTAAAAAGTGCATAATATTTAATCTCATGAGATGTCACAGTCCCATCATCCGTGACATGACCTGTTTTTTTTATTTATACTGGTCAAAAATATTGTCAAAACATCAGATCCATGTTACTAAATCTAAAAATTTAAATAGATACCATTGCCCTCAATTGTCGATCGCCTCAAATGAAAATGACACTGCGTTTTCTGACTGCACGTCATTAAGTCCAGAGGCCGCGTGTCTGGGCGGGTGCTCCGCCCCGGTCCTCGGGCTCCGTTTGCGACATTGTTTTGGCGTGTCACTCCACGTGTCGTATACTCGGGGACTATTTCCCAAGACCTTCTAACCTATCCCCGTTAGATGGAGAAGCAATAGTATCGTATATAGCGTTGTCTTTGTCTTCAGATTTGACTGTTTTAGTACGGATGTCATGATCTTGTTCTTCTGTAAGCGTCAGAACAATGATATTTGTAAGTCGCGTTAGAAGTGTTGCGGTTCATGTATCACGCCTCAGTGATATAGAGCGTGCAGTGGACTGGTGTTTATTGAACTAGATAACATTGTAATTTAAAAAAGAAGTATGTATGCATTTTAATGTTCTATCTACTGATTTATGAACTAAGGATTTGTCTTGAAAAATACAAACGTGGTTTTTTTCGAGGAAACTGTTTCCTCCATTCATGAAATAGTAACAGATGTAGTGACACGTATTCTTCTATGTTTCTGTGGTTAGTTCCAAACGGACAATTAACCTTTATCAGTAACCGATATCCGACGCTGAGTAATCCCCGTCCGAAGACATTGTCATTCCCTTGCCCTTTGATCCGAGCCACGGGAGTGACGCCCGCTTGTCCGATAAATCAAACGGACCCGATCCGACGTCGGGATCACACGACACTAAATCATGACCTTGTAGATACAGTGTCGACACCGATCTAGCTAGAGCAACGGGACATTCCACCGGAATACTGTTGTAGACTTTCAGAAGTTTTTAATAGACTCGAAGTTCAAATAATGGATTTCGGATGTACAGTCAAGATATAATTGTAGAATGTAGATATTTATATTAATAACACAGTGTAAACTTTGATTACTTGTCCGTAAATCAATGCCCTCGTGAATGGCAGAGCGAGCCTTCGCTACGCTACGCGCCAATTATAAAACACGAGCCGATTAAAAAAACGTCTAAACATATCTTTTTCTAATCCCTTCCCACATACAAAGCTTGCCAGTAATTATAGGTTCAAATCGGTAATAACACATCACTTCAATAAAATTGTATATCATTTCGTTCTTTTTCCCGCGAACACGTCGGGTGATTAGAGCGGCCATCTTGTGGGCGGTAACAGCCGAAGGCGACACGATCCCTGATTCCATTTTCAAAAATAACACTAATCGGCAAATCGAGCACGCGCGGGAACTCAAAACGTGTGTTTTTCAAATTGGGAACGTCCTTACCGTTATTACTGGGCGTGATTTGACTACTGTCAAAAATGACAGTTGTGATTGACGTTTATAAATACCGCGAGTCAAGTGCGAGAGCTTGTTATATTCCGGCCTAGAATGAACAATGTTTTTTTACTAAACGAAGAGCTTTTTATGTCATTGCTATTTTCTAAGATCGTTTCACGGATTTTGATCTCTAAATTTCCAAAGTGAGGGTTCGAATTTGAACGACACACCTCTGCGGCAAGACTTCGACATATAATGTTAATTAACTGCCCGTTCCGCGGAGGCTCGCAGATGAGTGCATATTGAAATGTCAAAAATCAGTGTTTCTTTTAGTTCTCATTTTCGGCCAATTCCAATATCCTCCACGTCAAGAGGCAAACAGACAGCATCGGTAGCCGGTGAACGCTGGCTTTACAAAGACAAAATAGAAAACCGCCTGTTTTGCCAGGAAATAGACTCGAAACTCGACTTTTCAATTTAGTTTCTATTCTGTGTTTTCTCAACCGTTTGCGCTGCAAATACGCTTATTTCAATACAGCTGCGATGGAACATAATATTTCGGATGCAAATATTTTAAATGGTAATTATCTGTAATCATGCGAATTCCCTCGTCCGCAGTCTGAGCAAGCGGAGCGCAACAGAGCGGAAGTTTTTGCGAAATGCAAACTTTAACGCTAGAATGCATCTAAAAAGTTTAATCTAAGAAACGAACGGAAAATCATTCATATTCATAGTGGCGCAACGGCGAGGCTTTCACGAAAATGGCTCCGTGTTCTCCAAGAGGAAGAGTAGGATGAGATGCATGAATATTAACAGGATACGGGTACCAGGGAACCATAACTATGTTAGAGCTAGTAGCATACCGCACACTGCACGGTAGGGGCACGTTTGAAGTTGCTGCGCCGAGCGAGCTACGTTCTGAAATTTGACATTTTGACAGCTCTCCGACGTCGGCTGCCTTCCACCCATCTCTTCCCACCCGGGGTGGTCCCGATCCTACATCCCATTCGCACAATAATAACATTACCTATATGAGATTCCAGTTTCTGCTACGTCTGACTTCTGATATGAATTGTTAATGCATCGGTAATTGATATTATAATTTTGATAGTCAATTTTGTTCTAATGGAGGCGGCTTTTAGTCTAAGATAATGTGTTCATTGTTCTACATAAATAATAATGCCGAGTTGGAAGTATTCAGAGTTGGTGAAATCCATCCGTTTTTGTTTGTCAATCAATATTTAGTTTCGCTTACCGTGCTTCATCTGTGGAGTCAATGAGAATGGAAATTGTTTGTGCTTCTGACATATGTTAATGAGTCAGAGGGTTTTCTTTAACTATTATTTTGACCTCCTTGGTAGAGAATAGTTGAACGGTTGCGTGTCGTCGCTGTAGGTCGGTGGTCGACATCTATGCTCGCATGACTTGTACAAATAGAATGTGCCTTGAGAACAATAACACGCGAAATATTATTGGAAAGAAGCTATGACTTGAATTAATGAAAAAAATTAAACATAACATACCTACATCTTTACAATCACATCGAAAGGTGATCTATCATACGTAGATTCTATATTTTCTAGACCAACCAAATAACCAAAGAATTCTGTATGTCGTATTAATTTTGTACTTGATAAATCCTTTTCAGCAGAAAGGCGCAGATTTTTGACAGGAAAAAGTAGCTACAAGTTCTGTAACTAGAAGCTCGAGTTCAGATTAACCCGTTGGCTGGTGGCGAGGCGTGAAAGCGACGAAAAAGACGTCGAATTTAGACGAGGACAGTGAACACATGCTGACTAATCACTGTCTAGTCTAGACCCGAAAATAAAAGCCTCAACAGACAAAAACCGACGTGACAGCGCTGTCAATCGCGTACCTACCCGCGCGACGCTCGATACAAAAAAAGAACAAAAAAAAGTCACTAAAAAGTGTATTTAAAGCTTAAAATAGCACGTCAGTCAACCGCTGCGGCTTCCTGTAAGCTGCCTAAATTCGCACTATTCGTGAAAAATCAGGGATGGTTGGGGAAAAACGGGAAAAAATCGCGTCCAGGAAATAGTGACATCGTGCGAGGACGGGCATTGTCCGAAGGAGGGATGCCTGATGGAATATTGAAATGAAACGAGATTGAAATCAGTAACTAAAAAAAACTGACTGGAAACAGGGCACGTCACTTACTGTTTAGTGCCTTTGGATCTCGTTTAGGCAAATGTTTCGCGTCGTAAACCAGATGAAAAATAATTCTGTACCGAACAAAGGGCTCGATAGTTGGTACATCGCGCGTTATCGCGTGCCGCGTAAACATTAAATTTTATTGACAGCGCTTCGGTTCTTTTGCACTGACGCCATTCCCTACTAAAATAACTTTTTTTTATATAACAGAGGTTACAAACAAACATGCGGTTTGTCTGTGTAGAGATAACCTATGGCATTGCTCAGTGCTGGGTTTGGATCCTTTTTCCCAAGAAGTTCAACCCTATTATCTAGCAACTGCGTAACGCTATTCAACTGTTAATGTATTTTCTTCTTCATTAGGGCTGTAGCAAGTTAAAAAATGGCTGTAACAATTCTGACGAGACTCCTTGATATCAAAACGATATCAAAGCGTTTGGTTGAACGCTTAGCCCGTTTACAACAAAGGTAGAAGTAACAAAGCGTACCCGGGGGCGGGCGGGCCATGTTAAGAACGTGCCTAATCAAACGTACAAGTCCCGTTTTCACTTTGTTTGTAGTTTCTTTGATGTTCCAACGTTTACATGATTCCCTGGTAGCTACGCCTTGGATCTCACAGATTCGCTTCTTGATTCTTTGTCTGTATCATTTGTGATAGACAGTCTAAAAAATAAATGCTATGTTTACGTAAATCTTAAATGAATGAATAGACTTGTCATACAAACTGCTTGCCTCGAAAAGTCGAGGTCAAAACGAACGAGGAACGAGGAAATAACGATTACAAACTTATATTAATATTTTTAATAGTAATTACATTCAGAATTTACTCGTATTCTCACTTCACAATAACATTTTACCTAGCGATGATTCGAACCGAGAACGGTAGGATCCATCGACCTTTCCCTGGCCATGAAATTATTTCACAATAATTCAAACCGGAAATCGAAACTATACGAGAATCAGTCGTTTGTAATTTCGCTGGTAAAAATCGTCGGTAAGTTCCACCGGGTGTCGGCGTCCGCCGATAACCCTGTCAGCGTTGTGACGGAGTGCGCGGTTATCTCGCCCGCCATTGTGTGAGGCTATTGTTGTATGACTCCTCAGTATTTCTGTACGCCTGGTGCCACCACCCGGGTGGCGGAGTCTTATTTTATTAGAAAACTCTATTAAAATCGAGAAAAATATAATTAAATAGACGTAAAACCTGCATTAAAAGTTTAAATGGTTTTGTAAATTTTCATTAATTCAATCTTCAATGGAGATTTGTTTTCGTCCACCAAACAGTACATTTGTATTTGTATGTTTGACTATTTAGTCTACTTCCAAAAACGAGGAGACAAGCTGGCCGATACCGCTTCAACACAAACTCCTTGTGGAATGATTTATCAAACTATTGACTACGCCTATTTTGAGTTACTACGGCCGTAGTACCGTAGGCAATTTGCCTAAGGTTTATTTAGACAAGAAAATTTTATTTGTCTAGAACCCTAGTAGCACTGTTACACTATTTAAAATTGTTAAGAAACAGTGTAAATTATTGTCGGATAAAGAATATTGCTTTGTTTTCATAAGTGAGTAAGATCGCCGTAGATTGAAGAGTTGAGGGGAAATCGAGGTATACTGAGAATGCTTACCGTCACTGCGATTCTACTCGCATTTTTGTATTTTCTGGTCCAAATGTAGCTTTAAAGTCAATTCTAAATTTTCTAAAAGTTTTTTTTTTCATCGTATGTGAAATTAATATCTTTTTAATTTGAAAGAATCAACATATAGATAAAAAATTGATAAAATTTCGCTTACGCCACTTAAAATGTTATTCTTGTCTCTAGATATTCTCTTGATCTAGTAAATTCTAGGCTACGTGACTTGAAGTAGTAGGTATTTAGTCTAGATACATTTTGAAGGGAAAGCCTTTGGCTGTGATTGGCCGATTGCTAGACAGATGTCTCACGTTTGATTGGTCCTCGGAAACAACGTGCAGACGTTACGTTCGCTACGCTGAGACAAGAGAAATCTTTTTGTCTTTTAAATTATTTCTCTCTAATACCTAAACTCGAGATTTTCTCGATACCTACACTTGAATTGTAACATTTTTATGAATAGAACAGGGGTCAAAGGCATTTTTTTTTTCAAGCGCTTAACCTCAATCAGTTCTTAGGTTTGGTAAATATGAGGCATAAGGTTGAACAGGTCTGACTAGGAAAAACCTATTTCCTCTAACCTTTGTATTGACCAGAAAACACATTAGAGAGACTGAATTATATTGAGTAAAAGAACCATAGTGAGGTAAAAATGTCAGTCAATGTGGAGAACACACAGACCAATCCAAAACAAACCAAAAAAAATCAGAATAAGATTTTTGGAACCCTAATAGGGTGTTAAATGTAAATTTGAGTTGCATTAGTAACATACGTCCAAGACCGAACAGTACCTCAGAAACCCTTTTTTTTTTCGGCCACCTCCCCCCGAACCTAAAGTGCCGACGTTAGTTCTCTCGGCGGTTATGTTAAATAACAGGCAAAGGTCGAAAGTTGTAGATTTATTCGCGAGATCCGTGCATACATTACGTCGGCAGTGCGCCTCCATAGTTCACCTGCGAAGATTGCATCTGCCTCAATTGAGACGTCACGAGCGATGCCTCCATGCCTCCTCGACTCCTCAGTTTTATTTGAATATCGTAAAAATTACAACTTTTTCAACACGCCCGCCTCAAGTCGTGGATCTGATTTGACGGGTCGATGTCGTGGAATAGTAAGATTGAATGTTTTTAGTGTTCCTCGATAGATACTATGAGTTATTAAATAAATAAATAATAAAATAAATAAATAACCACATCTCGACACACACATTGTCTCAGCCCTGCACTAAGTATCGTAAGAACTTGTATCGCAGGTGCTAAGCAACGATATGGTATATACTAAATAAATAATAATACAACATCCAAGACCGGTAAGAGAAACAATGCGTCTTGCAAATAAAACAAAGTCCCGTCCCCGCCGGGATTCGAACCCGGAACCTCTAGCGTAGCAGTCGGCTGTTTACACCACTGCGCCACAGAGGTCGTCGATTGGTGTATATGTTACTTGGTTCCTTTTAATAAGCCATGACATTTACCGGGGAAATCTGCAGACGATAAGGTGTCGCGTGGTTTTATGAAAAACTCATATACGCTCAATCCTCGAGTTCTGGCGGGCTTACTCACTCAGCACAACTCAGTTCTATAAAAGTGAAACTCTGATTTGTCCTACCTCTCTAAGGGATTTTAAACTTTGTATTTCCACATCCTTATATTATCAATTACCGAGCCTCTTCCGCGTTTTCTTGATTTTGAAAAATTTTAAATGCGGCGGTCATTCCTGGAACTGTGTATTGAAAAATCACCTTTACCTCTTTAGTTGTAAGATCTTTTTTAACTACCTGGCCTACCAATAGACTGCCAGCATCTCAGGCAATTATTTTAAGTGTGAAGTTTAAACTCGAGAAGAACTCGAGGTGCATTATGAAAATGGCTTCAGTTGGGGGGTGAAGCCCCCGCTTCCCCCCAGAATGGGGGGGTTTCAGACTAAGTAATTGTTTCACGAAAGACGTCTAGCTGAGTTATTACAAATGACGGGGTTTTTTCAGGTTTAAAAAAAGTTTTATTCCTACTGTCGAAGATACAAAAGTTTTTTAAAATTTTAAATTGAACTTTGAGTTAGTTTGTGTTTGATTTTCTTTTAATACTTCGCTGACAACTTGTTTCAGGCGATTGAATTAAAAATAATTATATTAAATGTTTAAAAGTAATCGAATTCAACAGCATAATACCTACACATGTCTTTCCATAGAGGTAGGATATGAATAATCGGATCACGTTAAATACAGTTACGAGTAAATGCAAGTAGCTGAGTGAAATGCACCATTTCTATTTTGTAATGTATTAAAAAACAACTATGGCGGCCATATAGCCGTCGAGTTGCATATCTTTGTTCCCGCCAAATCCGCTCTGACATCCCAATCCTGCTAATGGACGCCTTAACTTTACTTATGGACGCCAGTTATTAACCGTTTTAAAAATGGAACGGACTCCGAAACTATTTTTTCATTTGCCCAGTTGCCAGTTACAAAAATAGGTTCACTTTAGTTGAGTTCGCAACCTCTTTGCGGGCCAAGTTAAATGTGCACGACAGAGATAATGTATACAAACCTGAAACAACGGAAAACTCATAAATTAAACATTGATCGAAGGGTCTTGCGGTTTTGTATGAACTATTAACACCCTACTCATCCCTTATAATTATTTCCATCAAACTAAACTATGGTAAGACAAACAGACACCCATATCAAAGTTTGGTAAGCTGCAGGTATACCAGGGCGGCAGAATGCCCGGGGAGGTCGGTGGTCAGCGTGTCTAATCGCGCGAGAGGCATTATCGCGCGGCCAGCCCTGAGTTAATCGCTCGGCGGGCTCTGATTAGCTAAGCTCCCTGGCCCCTTTAGCCCCCTGGTGCCCGGAATTATGCAGGCACGACTTACTGTGTACTTTGACCCCTGGCAGGGAAATGAGATAGTAGCAAGTTGATAAAAAGGTTTATTATGGTCCTTCGAGCTGGATAGAATTTATGTTCTGCATACTAAACAGATTAAGTCGCTACCTGAAAGCCTGGGGAACTGCTGTTTGTGTGCTGGACTGTGCCAAAACAGTTGAGTAACGCTTGCAATGGCGTGGCGATGGCGACGACGTCAACGCACTTTTTTCAATGGAACGTGCACATTAATGAAACGTTATGCAAGGATAACACCGACTGAACTGTCAAGCAGCCACCTGACCGATAATTCATCGGCGCGGAGCGGGATGCAAATGTTCACATTATCAGCAAACCGCACCCGACACCCGTTTGTGTATGCAAATGCGTTGTTTATTAAAATTAAATAAATACGGCCCTGTCCCCGATGTACTGCGCGCACATTATTCCAAGCAAACATTTATCGTTTTAATTAACTCGATACGTGCAATTGATAAGTTGAAACGTCTTAAGTTTTCCCAGTTTCCCGGGGCAGCCCATCATTTAGCAGCGCAGTCTTATTGGATTAGCCGTTGTAGCGCTCCGGCGACGTCCGCACTCGCAATTTTGTTTTTCCAAAGCAGAAAAAAAAAGTGGCAAACATCCGGCGGGAAACGCTCTCAGAGTTACCCCGGACTTCCCTAGAAGTTCGCGCACAATCTAGATATATGGCCGAGTTAAGATGTGCATCTAAATAGCCTCTGCCGCCTTGGTACCTAACTTTAGATTACTTGCACCAACTTTACCGACTTTCCGGGGAAATGTAAGTTTTCTTCCTACGGTAGAAAAATTCCCGCGCGTAACCCATTCACTTTGGCTAAAAATTTACTGCTTAACTTTGATGCTTCTCATAAAATAATAATGTTTCGTATGCAAATGTTGTATCGGTGTTTAATGGACTCGTAATGTTTTTGAGGTGTCATGTTACACCTATTTGAGATATATTCATATAGGGAATTAGTTCGTTACAATGCATTTCGATGGATGTTTTCGTATTTTCACCGGTGTCGGTATAACTACCCTAGTGAAATACTGGCTGCGGTATCAGGACACCATAATTTGAAGGGTTCATTTTCTCATAAAATATTCATCGGTAAAACACTTTGGCCAGCCGTCTATTAGGATAGGTCCCTACAGAATACCCTGCAGGAGTTAAATTTTTAAACCGGGCCTTCGGTTGTAAAATTGGAAAAATATCCCACTGACCTTTGTTTTCTACGTGTAGACCCTCGTGAGGCAACGAGCGTATATTTTTACAGCTAAAAAAACCACTTCACGACAGACGTAATTCTAACACTTTTTATTCTTAATACTCGATTATGTAATGTCAATTAAAAAAAAATTATTGATAAAACACAAGGTGTGAAACAGTATTTTTAATAACGGTTTTATCTGAATCGAATAGGAAACGTTGCGATAAAAAATGGCATTTTAATTAAGTGCTTCCTTTTATGCGTGATGTGGGATAACGTTATATTTATGTAAGTTTAATAAAAGTTCACGGAAGGAATGTTTAATACATTTCGAAACAATGTAAAATTTTATTAATACCAGGCGAGCAGAAAAGAGACTGTAATATTCCAAGTCGTTGGAATATATCCTTGAAAGCCGACAGAGCGCAGGTGTACCTCTTGTCTCATAAATAGGTACACCTCTGCCCTTTTTAATATACCCTAGATTTGCAATAACGCCTCCCTGATATAAAGGGATTTCTAGGGCAAAGAATATAAGGGTTTTTCGTAATATAACTGTGACATCCGAATACATTAATCAAACGGAAGCTCCTCGGCTAACGGGGATTTTTCGGCAGCAGATATTGCGTAGAATCTAACTTATGGTGTGCTTATGGTGCCCTGGTGGATTTTATTCATCTTGTTATTTAAAACAAAAGAAAACCAATCTATTTTTTTTTCTTAAAATGTACTTTTTCCACACAACAAAACACCTAAATCGTGCTGTTATCGTTGTGTCCAATTTAAGTTCACCGAAACTTTGTAAATAATACACAATCATCCTAGATCTAAATGAGGTCTGGATGCCTGAGATGGAAATCTGAAAACTATATGAAATCTGTTTTTATTGCTACATCACACACCACACAGTCTAGACTTGACTAAATGTTTTGAAATTTCGACCCTAGAATACATGTTTTTGTTGCTTAGTTTAATATAAATAAAATAGTACTAAAATTTCGATAAACTCAAAATAAAATGTTTTGAATTTTCATAAGACATAACAAAAACTTGCTGAAATCTTTCAATAGAAAAATAACACTAAATTTCAACCACGGAATCGATTTTTAAAATTACATTAATTTCCCTTCCACAATAACATTCAGTATGTAGAAAATCCATTCCATCCATGAAAATTTTCCTCATCGGACCCTATATCCTGTAACCCGAGATGCTGTGTCCACTTCTGCCCCCCGATACCTTATCTTAACAGCCACCCCCCCCCCCCGGCCCGGGGTAGAGGGGAATGGGGGGGGGGAGGGTCCAGCCCCACTTGGCCCGATCAAACCGACTGATAGTCGGACAATTTTGGTCAAGTCCGAGCGCCCAGGGCACCTTTTATTACTGTTGTTGTTAGTTATTGCAATTGTGTTGTTTTATTAGTCGCTCTAATATCGCTGGTGACCGTGGGTTTTCTTATGTATAGTAAATAATAATAATAAGAATTATTCAAAATCAAAATCAAATAATTTTTAATTCAAATTGACCTAAAATATATATTTTAAAATCGTCAAAATTATTTTTAAACTACCACCAATTTTCAACTGATCAACTGCTGATCCGATCTGAATGTAAATTCTATTACAGATAACGCAACGCGAAGTGATGCTTATACTTATAGCCTAAGCTAACATAGTCGCGGGCAATCAAGCAGACAGTACAGTAAATAAATGTTTTACCTCTCACTGGCCCTCTTATCCTCCCTTGTTTTTTTGGTTCGTAGTCTCCTAAGATGGGCCATACTCTGGTTTAACAATAAGCTGTTACATAAAAACCATGTCAAAAACCAGAGCAGCCCCCATAAGAATTATACTTAATGCCTGTCCCACCATATTGATTTCTCTCGTAAATATTTTCCTAAGATCAACCCCTTAACAACTAATGTTGAGTATCCTAAGCAAACAAGCAGGAATATAATACTTGCATTATCCTGGAATCGAACCCGGCTCCCCCCTAATCAGGCAAACAAGAAAACCCTTTCTCCAAAGTCACGGTATCAAGTGACTAAGTATTAATTAAATATCAGATATTATGCGTTAAGATTAATTATTTGTATGAATATAAGAGTTTATTAATTTGTTATTGCACTTGGCGATGTCACGCTTGCAACACTTTATGTGATACAAATGCGCTGATGTTACGAACTTATTTTGTTAGTTTTATTACCAAATTCATCTGTAACTAACCTCAAAATATAATCATACATACATTTTATTGGTTATTGTATCAATAAGTACACACATACTAATTGTAAGCTATGCTAATAAACTGTAATGTTAGTTGGTAAGGCAAAATAATTATAAACTGATCATTTTATTGAATGCAATGACGAGTAGTCGTCAAGAATTAGGCAGAATAACTTAAACGTCTTTTACAAAAGTGACTGTATATGACAGTGAAGAAAAAAAAGTTCCAAATTTAAATATCTTCCCCGCGCAATAGGACAGCTTGCACCGCGCACATGCAACCTACATCATCCCTCTGTAATCCTGGTTGCAACCCCATAACGTCGTCGCACCTAGACTCTATTTCCTTTAGATTTTGAAATTTCCTGTCCGCCTGGTACCTTCCTCCTTGGGACGGCATTAAATGTCGGCGACGGCTTAAAAAGTGGGTAGTTTCGGGAATCTATTCACCGGATGGACGGAAATGATTTCTGTCGACTTTTAAAGGATACAGCCAGATGGATTTCGCCGAATGTCACATAGTAAGGAGATTTAGTACATTATTCTTTACTCGTGTCACCTTAACCTATCACAAGCATGCTTGCAGCTACGCTGAGAAAGGATTTATTGAGCTTTTTAGAATGCGAATAAAAATAAATTATAGGAAAGGCAAAAGGTTCAATACTCATACAGCAAAGTGAATTTTTAAATTTTGCGTCTTATTACTTTACTTCCTTGCGTTATTTACTGCGTATGTTAAAATTCCTACTTATTTAATATTTCTGCAATTCTCAATAAGCCGTCATTGTTATATTTTGTTACTGTAAAATTTTAGCTTTTCGTTCTCATCTATCAGCTAGGAATGCTGTTTTTTTTATTTCAACATTTTTATGCCAATATTTTCAGTTCAGTCGGACACATTCGAATGGCAACACAGTAATGCGCTAAACATTTTATTTGCAAGACAGGGCTATATTTTTATTTATCGCCTCGGACACTACCCTCAGCTTATTTTGGCGAGAATAAAAAGCTTTTACCGTTTAATTCTAGAAAATTCCCTCCATCACAGCACGGTCTTCCAATATTAATAAATTCTCATTTTCTGGATTCGCTTGCAATTTGCCCTTGCCTTCTCCAAGTAAAACTTACGACTCTCCCTTTCCCTAAATAAAGATAGGGAAAAGAACTTTGGCCGAGATTTTTAACGCGGTGAAAATTGAGTCATATTTTGAAAGCGACGTTGCGTTATTGGATTAATGGGAGGCAGTGGGTAAAGGGAGTGACAAATTAGGAAATAGAGATTGTTATAACTGTCCATCGGAAACTCAACTGTTTACTACAAATGTCAGTGCGATACTGTCTTCCATTCGACAAGTTTGCCTTGTTTCTTAACAGATTCTGTTAAACTTTTATGGCAATATTTTTCAAAAACGACATACTCTAAAAATGAAATATGAGAAGTACACCATGGGATTCCCACGGACACAGCCCTGGATGTATCTATTTTATTTCATAGAACATAATATAACAAGCCGATGTAAGTACCAGGCGAGCATAAAGCAAGAGACAGTCCTGTTCATAAATAAAATATAAATTCAAAGTTTCTGCTTTGCTTCTATTCCAGTGCGGTGATTTTCAAAGGCAAGTCCACTGACGTAACTCAACACCGTAAAATAGGTACGCCGAGGAATTTCAGTATTGCCATATCGCCTGTCCCATGATCTCCTGGTGAGGCAGAAATAATTTTAGACCTAACAGATCTGTACCGGAGAAAATGAGACTAGTTTTATATTTACCTTTATTATGTGTCAATTTATGATTTAAAAAAAAGTTTATTTATATTATTATATATATTTATCACCTTAGTGCTCATCAATATATAATTCCCTTTAGGACTGGATAAAGAGAGAGTGTAGGTTCAAGTAGCGATTTACGAATATTAAGATATTTCAAAGAAGCCCACAGACAGTGTTTACATACAAAAATAAATTGTCATTACATTCGTAGTACTTAAATAAACATTCCATACAGTGAAAAGTAATTTATTGTCGTCAGCTGCACGAATAAAACGCAACTTGGTAAAGAACAAAACGAACAATGTTTAAATATGGCGGCTCCTACGGGTTCCTGTCGCGGGATTACAACCGACTTATAATTATTTTTAGCCCCACCGAAGGGCTTAGGCCGCAAGCTTTGTACAGCCTCTGACATTATTCAATATTATTCCCTCGGAAAATTTTCGGAGGGTGTCACGACTCAGGTACTAGCATTGAGTAAGATTTGCCGCCTTACCTCTGCGCAACGGATAAATTAATCATTAACTGCCTGTCATATTAATAAAACCAAAAATATACTGAAAGAAACAACAGCGAAATCAAAATGTTTATCGGAAAGTCGTAGATATCCCAGTTTTTAAAATTCAAAACGTTTACAATCCGATTGTAACCGATATTGCTTGTGCAGTTCTGAATTTAAATTTCGCAATCATGGCCGTCGATTCCAAGTTTACATTTACACGATCCCTCGGTCTCCTTTTTGGTTCGCGTTCAATAGTCAATGCCCACTCAATTCCAAATTAATGCTAACGTTTGAATCAATTCCATCAAGCATCAACAAACGTTCAGAACGCTGTGATTACAAATGGAAAACACATTCGGCCGATACACTTGCCAGCCAGTTCTATAATCTCAATCTATGCAGCAAGTATCCGAACAGTATTTATTCATTGTTTACGGCCAGTATCGAATTGAAACATGGTGACCGACCAATCAATGGCGGTTCTATATTCAAATGCGCAGGTGGCGCGCTGTCACCGCACGGCGTTCCATTTCCCGCAGCGCGTAATCGAATGAATATTACAAACGTCATGTTGACAGCGGCCATGATGCAGTTTCATGCACGATATGTGGGTCGGATGCGCTTTTTGTCGCCAATTTGATGTATTGTTAACCCGTTCTAACTTTATTGATCCCCTATTTTAGGCTAAGGCGATTAGTATTATAAGTTTGACATGGATTCAAGTAAACACGCCATTACTCTCAAGACTATAAAAATAAAATAGAGCACTTGGTACGTAGATTTAACATTGACATATCCCGATCTACAGTGGAAACAGGGAGGCCATAATGAAAGCACTTAACGCTAAGCGAAGCAATTATGAGTAATTTGGAACGCGGTAATGGGCGCGGACAGCGATGCGCAAAAACGCGCTGAACGAAAGCGCTAAAAGCTTCCTAATTCGATTGTGGATGGGTCTTACTTTTTAAACTCCAAACCGAAAGTACCTAATGCTCGGGAAATAGATCCTACAACTTAAATATCCCGAAACAATGTAATACATCTGAAATACAATCGAAAACTGCTTCGGAAAATCTGAGAACTTGTAAATTAAAACTAGGAGTTTGCGAATTTGAGAAATTCAAATAATTCCGAAGGCACCATAAAGAATGGCGTATTCTTCCTTCGACTTGGTTGTAGAGTATTTTCATTCTTGCAAACACCAGGCTCAAAGGAGTAGCGAGGAGTTGGGAGCGTCACCTGAACTACAGAAGCGTTCTTCGGTCCTAGTGATTTATGGCCGTGGATCCGGAACGGTAATGAAATTGCAACCCCCGTCGCTCCCCGCGAGGAAAGCTATTCTAGAAATTACTACGCAACAGCGGATCGTGCAGTCGCGACTGTTTCTACTCAAAAGGACTTATGCTAATGTAACATTTTTTGCTTCTCTAAATATTCATCAATCACAATGAGCTACGTCTGAATTTAAATTTAACCGTTTCATTCTGTGAAATTTCTTATTTAAGTAACTTGTACGCTGCATTAAGATTATAGAATGTTTCATTCAACTCACCGTTAAGTGCTGAAAAAGCCACGCCCGTAATATATTTGTTGCGACTTTTGGGAAGATACCTCTTTTCTTTTGGTTTTTCTTGCCATTGGACTCGTCGTCCTCCTCGCCGGTGCCTTCTCCGGAGCCGATACTCGCGTTACTGGCGTCACCTGGTGGCAAAAAATATCACTGTAGTACAAAAACTAGACCAACAACTGGCCTAGCTGAAGTGATTAAACACAATTAGTGAAATCAAGTACTAGGATCGCAGGAATGGCAGGAGGTGTCTCAGACTCGGTTATCAGCCGTGCGTCTGGCATATTAATCAGAAATGCCAACTTGTATTTATTTAATCACCTGCCACGCCACTGATTCCTATCTTTATAGTTAGGTACTGCTTAATTAATTCGTGTAAGTTGTAACTGAACTGCTATCTAATGGTTGGAACACGAATTGAATAGATACTGGATAAATATTTGTCAAAATGGCGGTCTCAAATAATGTTATGTCTACAAAGAAATGATAAAATACGGGCTTGTTTTGCTACTGTTGCATAAATTCATAGCTACCTAGATACAACTTGTACAACTAACTCTATTTTGTTTGACATTTAAATTATTTTATCTTACTTATGCTTGTAAAAACATACGTTTCTGACTAAGAATAAAACAATTACACAGACAATAATCCCGTTGTTTTTGTCAAATTCAAACCGTTTTATTGTGTCTTGTACACCCTATATCGCTAGGTGGTAGCTGTGCAAAATTTATTTCGCTTCGTTGCAGCAGTGGTGTAAAATGGTAAAAAACGTACTGGGATAACAGAAGCGTGGATAAACGATAAATAGATTAGTGTGCACTGAGCCGTAGGTTATCAAATATTCATCGGCGCAGGAAACAAATCGAATCAAGGAGTGTACATGCTCCATCTTATTTCTGTACGCCTTGTGTACTTTGTATGTCGTTAATAATAAAAAAACAATTCCCTTCTCACTTCCAACAGTTACACGTAGAGTTGGTTTGCGATAAATAAATTTTAAGGTTAGACTTTAATTTTAGTGATGTTCTCTTGTACGAAACATCGATAAAGTTGATAGTGACGAAACGGGAATATCGTATTCGGCCGGTGGCATGCATTGTGATGGTAATGGGGGTAAAGTAATAAAATTACTCTTAGACCATTACCCGTCGCCCCTCAATGTTGCAAGCTACCCCCTAGCGATATAGGGTGTACAAGACACAATAAAACGGTTTGAATTTGACAAAAACAACGGGATTATTGTCTGTGTAATTGTTTTATTCGTGTACAGAGATTTATTCCGTTTAAGCAACCGTTTTACGTCCGAACTTTATTACAGCTCGTGATGATAGAGAGAAGAAAAAACTTAATTTTAATTTTAAGCCTTTTCTGATGTACTAACGTTGATTCACTTTAAAAAATAAATATTCCGAATGAAAAAATAAACTTTTTTTACTTTGATTGGCAATATTTATATGGTCATCCCGTATAGGTATCGACTCGCAAAATCAGAGTGCAGTTGCATGATGCAGTAATCCCCTTCCCATACCAGGATAGTGGGGCACACACACACGCACAAACACACACATGTGTAATACAAACTAATACGACCCCAAATGGGTGTACAAACAAACATTGGAAGCGTGCGAAAAGTCAAGAGCGTCATTATTATAATTAACAATAATGAGAGACGCTCCTTTTTCTCGACTAACGAAAACATGGATTGTTTTTTTTTAGTAGAAGATCTGATTTCAAGAATAATATTTTATTATGTGATGTAATTTTTAGGAGACTAGTTAAGCTGTATTTAACCTATTTCTTTGCCTACATCTCATTCTGTTTTAGTCGCATTTAGATCTTTGCCATGGTTTTTGGATAATATACATAATCAGTATGTTTCGTCATTTGTAGAAACTCAAATAGAAAAGTTTATAATTTGTTTTCCCTTGAAAGACGTAAATGCTCATTTTTAAATAGTACAACATCCAATAGAATTGACTGGAATTAAACAATTTCACTTCAAAACAGACGATACCTACGCTAAACCAAAATTACTTTCCTAGTTTTTTTTTTGTTAAGTAGCTTTACTTAACGAAAGGCGAAAATTTTAGTTCGGTATAAATAAATGTCCTCGACTGACGCTGGCGCCGATTCCTAGAACAACAGTCTTTGATTTCCCATAGAAGCGAAACTGCTCATTAGATCTAATCCATCTATGGCGTTGCGTTTGTAAGCCGATTGGCAGAAACCCGACACCGAACTTGCGACCCTCTCGCGCTCAGCCCCCACGTTACGAGGCTGCGGTTTTACTCTCATTGTATGGAAAGTTTGGTGGAGATTTAAAAAATATATTTTTCTCACGATTAGCTGAAAAAAGGGTCGAATTGAAACATTATGGTTTGGATTTTGAATATTTAATTTCGTTGATGAACTTAGATAGAAAAAGTAATTTAATTATTGATGGATGCCATTTTTCTAGTGATGTAGGAAACTTGAATATGTCATTTTGTGCAGATTTTACAAACGAGTAATTTTGGAATACTTCAAAAGCTTTTTATTAAAGCACAGACGCAGAAAGTAAAATTCGTCTTAAGGATATATTACGTATGCTACTTCAAATCCCTGTTCGTTCAATCAATCGATGCTCTTATTCGAGTTCTAGAAAATTCGGCGAACGTTCAAGAATCGTCTCCCACGTGCCATCGGAATAGCTCTCCTGCGAGATTTATCGCATTTCCCGGCATTAGTGCAGGGCGCAAATGAGTGCAGCCCTATCGAGTTACGCCAATCAACTGAGAGCACGCGTCGCCCGGCTAGTGACGTGCCTACCCGGGATTCGTTATCGATCTATCGATACTATTGTTTTCATTTGAAATCTCGACTTGATATTTTTTGGTGACATATATTTTTCAATTTTATATTTTTTTTTTCAATTTTTTATATTAGTACTTTTAGTATTTATATTATAATACCAGTTTTGATAAGATTCTGGTTATTATTCTTGGCTTGTCGAGAACCGGTGGGCGCTTATCGATAAGTTAGCTCCTGCAGTCCCTAGGGGGCGACAGCGGTGGTGTCGTAATGCGCTAACCGATTTGATGGATTGGCTTCTTTGCAGTCCCTCCTATTTGCAAACACCCTTATCTGGACGAAGGAGGGGATTCCAAGGGGAGGAGGGGGGGCTAATTAAAATTGGCGCCCAAAACCGGAGCTTTATTTACGCCATTACCGTTAAAGCTTTATTTCTTTAGCAGTAAATCCCGTTTTTCTTTAGCTTTAAAGATCAATTGGCCAGAGAGCCGGTTGCATCAGGCCTAAGTGCGAATATTGTGAAATGACGTAACGTCGTAGTTAAGACATGGCAGCATGCGTCAGGGACTAAATATAATAAGCAAATAAATTCATTTAGACCCGCACTGGACAAGGCGTCTGAGTTGACTTTAATCAAACACGAACCACAGTTAAGCTGTGTGTGTTTGTATGTACATAAAATCTATGTGTCCGTCAGTCTGTTCTAATGTAACTTATAAAAAACCCGACAATCTGTATTTACATATGTCTGATAGCGTAATATTTAGAAGAGTATTTGTATGATAAAATCTCTGAAGACGCTAGAAAAATATTATTGGTAGACTATAAATTCTGAGAATGAACTCTTTTAAGGGTGTTGAAGTTAAATCAAAAGCAGGCGCGGCGGCGGTAAGCAAACTAGTGGACGGTCCAGCGTGAAACGGAGCGTTTCGTTAGCGAAAAAGCCACGCGAGCTTAATTACAGAGCTACGTGCCAACAGCCAGGGCAGCGTGGAACGGAACGACACCGAACGATGAGGTGACATCCATTGTATTCGTTTAATGATGGGTATTGATTTTTTTCGCGCTTTTTAATGGACGACCACCGAAATATTTCGTATTGAATTTAATAAAAAACAGTAATCTAATGGGGAGGATTCGATAAGAAACCTCCGTTGTTCTTTCCACATTAAAAACCTAGTAGAAAAACTTGTCAAGTGTGAGTCGCACTCGCACAAGATGGGTTCCGTACTATCTTCTGTGATTATATTTTATATAATTTTTAAATCATTTCGTAAAATATTTTTAAAAAAGCAATGAATTTCGAAAAAATTGCATGGTAGCCCCCTTTTATTTTTAAATACTTTGTTTTTATTACGTTTTATTAGAGCGGCAACAGAAATAGGCATTCTCTGAAAATTTAAAGTATCTAGTCTTTTATCATTTATACACAGGCAGGCAGGCAGAAGGACAGCGGAGGTTTTACGTACGGAACCCTTAAAATGTAGACACTACGTGCAATAATTTTCCGTTAGGCGAACGCAATGAAAATAAGTTTTTCATTTGACTGTAACCCTTCGGCGTCACGTCTCCGCGATTACGGACGCATTGAAAATTAGTTTAATATCTCAAATTGTCGATCCCGCCCGGAAAGGGCCAATTAAGGGCGAATAACACCCTGTGATGACTCTGATACCAGAGTTATAGGGACTTTATAGGGACATTAACTATGTCGTAACTCGACGACGGTTCACGAATATTCCGACGACTAGATTTTAAGCAACGGGAAACCTTCGTAACAAAGTGTCGAATTGTTTCCGTTTTTTTACTAAGGATTTTTTTTTCGGTTTTCCTAAAGCGAAAGGAATAAAATAAGAATGGGATAAAAAATCCCACCGATAGCGACCGACCAATCGGACGAACGAGAAACACTTTTATTCGTTTTTTTTTTTGTTAATACAAGGTTTCTGCAAATTTTATCACTGAGAAAATATAGTTGCATTTTTTTTGAGATTTTTATCTATGTAGACATGTCAATCTCATTGTATCTTATCTATTATTATACTCATATATTTTCTTGAAAACTGACAATGTAATAGAAGCTGACACATAGCTATGGCCGCTTCAGAAGTTGGTTGGTTTGGTGCTTTAAACGATATCTATATATAAGCCATGTATTGACATAAACAGCTTCCTTTCACTCTCATTCCGGAAAGGTACAAGGATTTAAAGGCACGGAGATAACTTAGTTGCATTCTGTGTTAGGACATAATATGGATGGAGGTAGTGTGGTGTCAAATACCAAAAAAGCTAGCCTATAGCATGTCTATTAATATAATCCTTGCAAGTCTATAAAACAGCTAAAAAAAGGCGTTAAAAGAATGCGCCGAGGGAGCCCCAGACGGCGACCGTTCATCCGCGCATTGATTTCAATTTGAATTTTAATTGCGGAATATTATCCAAAATTACATTGCTTAATATTCACCCTGGGCGGTGATTTTTGCATATTTTTAACCCTACAGGGCCATTCGGGGCCGGGTGGGACTGATACAATCGCATATATTAAGTAAGAGACCCGAATTATGGAGATATATAGGTAGGTATATATAGTAGGGTTTTCATTAAAGCAGATACGGAGATAGTTGCGGGATTTTATTGCTAATTCTCGTCTTATTCTGCTAACACGTTACTTGATTTTTTTTGCGGCAACATTAACGATTTTTTTTAAATGGAGTGAATACGAAAAGGGTGTTTAATATGTATTTTAAAAGGCGAAAGTGTTTGTCAAAATATGCATATTGAGTTAAAATTAAATGGGGTTAAAGTAAGAGGGGTGCAGTTGCAGTTAAGTGATGCTGACTGACTTGCTGATGGAGCCACTGACGAGATTTCATTATCTCTGACATCATTAAAATGTTAATGCGTACCAAGGAATTCATCTGCAAAATAATTTCGGGGTTACCATCGGAATAATAATAATAGTGGTTATTCATTATCACCGCATGCACATTGAATCAGTCCTGCACTAAGATTCTTGTGTCGAAAGGATATGTTATAAACTACATAGATAAGAATACAACATCCAATACCGGTAAGCGAGACAATGCGTCTTCCAAATAACACAAAGTTCTGCCCCCGAAACATTTACCATAAATATTATGTATTTAATTCAAAATCAGCTTTGAATGCTTAAATCTAATTTTGGCGCTGCATAAATGTTTGCATTAACGACCCGTCGTAAGATTTTAATCACTCGTTTTTCAATCAAATCCTAAAAGAATCTCCTATAAGTCTTGGGACCCAAATTGGCAATAAAAATTGACGCAGCCAGCGGGAGGTTAACGACTCACAGTAGGTATTCTCTTGATTGTGCCATATTCTTTATTTTACGTGCGTTTTAGGGTTGCCACGAGTAAATAAAGATCAATGAAATTGATTTTTAATTTCCTTATTTGAATACTTCTCCGCGTCCCGAGTGTCTTAGCTGTGAATAAAATAATGTCTCTTTAAGAAGATTCCCTCGATTAATTCACCATGTATCACGGAACAGTGACTAGTAATTCAAGAGGGGTCTTTTGACGGTTTTTTTTTAATGTTGACATATTTGAGCGATTAAAACTTGACAGTATCTGAAAAATCACGCTACAATACAAGCAAGGTAGATCGCCTACGCATACGGCACGCACTTGGTAGGAACAACCGGTTGGCTACAACCAGGAGTGCATTAATCCAGGGAACGCCGTGTGCGGCCGCTCATATCGCGTATTTATGAACACCATTCCGGCCATGATCGCCTGGTGCTCGATTGTAACATTTTACCTACACGTTCAATGATTAATCTAAATGTCCTTTGGTTGGTCCGTGTGGCAGCCTCATCTTTAAGTATAAAGTTTCCCTGGTTCTCATATAACTGTAGATGGTAGATTCTGCCCGCACCGTCTCGGTATGAAGCGAATCAGCTTGTGCCTAAACAAGTATCTCCGGCAAAACGAACAAAAAAATCGTTGCTCGGAGCCGGGATACCTGCCGTATCATTTCCATATCTCAAAACGTAAATTAATACTCAAAACAAAATACGGCGACCGACGGATTATTATCAAAAACCGCACGATGTCATCGTCCTTTACACTGATCACTCGATACGGGACAGGTTGCGCCGGCGCACCGATCTTATCTCCCCCGAACTCATCTATTTGGAAATCGACTTTACGACTCCTTAGGTATTTAAAACACCTAAGAATTCGAATAGATTCAATTCAAATTCATCAATTATCAGTCAATCTTTAGATAAAATAGCCTAATACGTATTCAAAATTACCCTAAATTGTATAACAATCGCAATAATAAGGAATATAAAGAGCTATAAACGTTGATTGTAATTGTACTTTAGTGTTATATCGTAAAAGCTCTGAATGCTAAGTGCCTGTGAATGTGTTTATTTAGTAGACGACTAATTATTATTTGAATAAGAACGTGACATAAATATCATAGGATGCCTGGTCGCTGCGTCGATGGAATATTAAAAGGCCAACGACCAACTCCGCTATAAATCTCAGCGATGCCACTCCGTGATTGAACTCGAAAAGAATTACGAGAAAAGAAAATTTGGCACGTCAAAGGAGATGGGAGACCGTAGCCGGTCAGCCGCCAACGGCTCGCGGATGGACGGCGGTTGCCAAGATTTTTCTTTGCTGGCAACACCGAGAAAAATGTCACGTTTTGGCCAGATTTTATTCGTCGACACACTGGCAAGATGCGCGGTTAATGTCATCACCTATTAGATTAGTATGGAGGTTAGGAATTGAATCGGTGACGCGATCGGGTCCGAGCGATTGAGCTATCGCAACTTGCCGGAGACGGGCGGTGATTATCTTTGCAGTCGTAAAACTTGTGTTTTACGATATAGTCAAGTCGTGCACATTACCGTAGCTTGGAATAAATCAGGTGCAACACAAATATTACTGTCAGAGGCCCGAGCGTCATAAACGGGCGAGGTATTCGCGATCATTTATTCCGACTAAAATAAACGCGTTGCGTGCGCATCGCGTCGCATCGTTAAATGCAGTTTTGCTCATTTCACAAATAATCCAAGGGATTAGCGCTGGATTGATGTCGGCGCGCGTTTTTGGTGCGCGTCTTGTGTTTATAAATCAGCAAATATATTTGCCGCATAATAACGCCGGGACGAGATTCCCTGGACAAAGTACACGCTTGTTATGTTTCCTGGTAGCGATTCCTGTTACACTTAATCAAGCATGTTATCATTTCACTTCCACGTATCACCATGTATTTTAATTCAAAAAAATAAAACTAACAGCACAATGCCAAAATTTTCTTTTCGCTGTCGAGAGGGGCGATCGTAAAATGCGAAATCCTTTATCAACAACGGCCATTCAAGAGTTTTACTACCATTAACGTCCGATACAGTGATTGTGGGCGTTCAGTAATCGGAGTTACAAATGGGCAGCCCACCAGCCCACTAGCCCACCTTGGACAAAAAACTGAGGACCAAAACAAGCAGTGTACTTGCCGGGAGTGGAACCCCGCCCGGCTCGTTACGTGGCTAATGTATGACGCGAAATCATTTATATATATAGCCGACCACCTACTACCAGGATGTTAGAAATGTCAAAGAGTTAATCACTTAGAACAAATAGTCGCTACGGACATCATACCTAATTCCGTAACTCTCGGCGCAAGAAGATAATATTTTCTAAGAAAATGTAATTAAGTGGCAACAAACAATTATGCCGGTGATGTAAACAAATTGTCGGTTGTTATTTGCATAGATTAAATTGTTAATTATTAACAAGGACTCGCAGTTGTAATACTAACAAACTACGTAACGGCATATTTTAGTTTAGAAAAAAAAATTGCCGTCGGCAAAATTTATCAACTCGTTTTGGGATGGTTGCATTTTTTTTAATTAATCGTGCATTAACAATATCTACATTCTGACAGTCAAAAAGATTTTGGATAATCTTAGTCAAATTAGACTCGTCTAAAATAAGCAAAACAATTTTATTGGAACGTTAAAAAACCTTATTATTTTGGACAATAAATTGCATTTTAGTTTTTAAAGATGATGACCGTGAACATTTTATCTCTATTAATAGTTAATTATTCATTAATTATACTCATATATGTAATAAAACTGGTAGGCATTAAAATGTAGACGAGCTGTTTTATTCTACAATAAAAAATTAAAAGTGCATGAACGACTGAATTCATTTTATAGTTTAATTCATGTTTTTCATTCAGATTTATTTTAAATAAGTATTTAATCTACAACATTTTTTAACACATTTTTTTTTGTAGTAATGTGTACCAAAATTTTACATCGTAAAACACAACGAAAAATTAAGTTTTCCGAATACTGTGAAGATTCTTATGAGCTATGTTATCCTAGTAGATGTATATTTAAAACAAGGCCAAGCGGGAGCTTCGCTTTATTTGTTGTTTAGTAAGATGATACGTAGTTGGAAATTTAATATTTTCTCAGACAAGAGTGCAACAATGTTATCAGAAACAGCTACCTACTTGACTGCTACTTATTTTGAAACTAGTTTACCTTACCCGGATTTGCTTGTATTTCTTGACGACTATTTAAAAAGTAAAAAAAGCTAATTAGTTCAGATTTTGCTTGTGATATCTTTAATTACTATGTTTGCTTTAGTTTAATAATATTGCTAACTGCATTTACTCAAGAGTAAAATTTATTGCAGTCTATTTCTTAAGAATTAAAACATTCCATAATATTAATCAATGTGCCATTATCAAAATATATTTCTGTAAACAGTTCAACCATTTCAATTATTGTTTTTTTTTTTGCGCTTTACGTTTTCACGACACACGCATTAAATCTTACTAACAGCGAGAGAGATGCCAAAATCGTTTAAAATAAACACCAACAATGAAATATCTGTTGAATTTTACATGCGACACGACGTAAATATCTTTTAATCTCGTAAATTAGCATTTTAGTGTTAAGTTTTAGAAAGGGGACGTTTCCAAAACAAATTCTAAAACATTTCTACGTTTTTAAATAGCTTCTGCCTACGACTTTTGGTTAAATTATTTTTCACCTGGAGTTTCTTAACCGATTCACTTTTATTAATGTTTATCAACTCAAAATACATGACGCTCAAAAATTAACAAACTATTTTTTACCAATCTTGAAGCTCCATCTACAAGAACACCGTCATCACAAACTTAAAAAAACTAAAATGCACCCGTATTTCTGTGTGCAAAACTGGAAAAACTAACTTCTTATTCTTGTTAAGTCTTCGTTTTTTCCATCAATTAGCTTTTTAAAACAAACACCTTTCAAAAAGGGTCTCTGACAAAAAATAAATAAAACGGTATGACTAAATAAATTTTCCACCTGCTCGGTCTGGTTAGTACTAGAGCTGTATAAATATTAAAGAGATGGCGGACGCGCGTCGTATTTACATAAGATGTTCAATTATGTTTTGAGAATACGCTTGTATCCTTATAATGCAATATAATAACTCCGTATTTTTATGCTGCCCTGGTAACAAAACTTCCTCCTTATGATTGCTTCCGTGTGGTTCGTTTTGTAAACCCACCCCGCCTTGGGGGTTGGGGGGCCTGTTTAAAACGATAAGCAATTCACTTTAAAAAGTTTATGCACGAAGAGGAACATTTTTAAATGAAGAACGAAAATTGAATTCTTCTATTTTAATTTACTAATGTTAAACGCCATCTGTTGACGAGTAGTTAAAACTATTCTGATTGTTTAATTTTATTTTTTGCAACATAACTTGGCCAGCGCCTTTTGGAATTCAGGCACTCAGTACGTCACTTTTCGCTAACAAGTAAGTTAAACTTCGCTTTACAGCTTTCATAACAAAACTATTCAAAAATTCTTATTCGTTACAAAATCATTTCTTCTCTTAAATTCTAGGTATTTATTTTTTACCGAATTGAATCAAATGTTTTAATTATATTAATGCACACCAAACACATGTACTAACAAATGAATTACCATTAATCCGTATAGTATTGGTTGTTTGACAGAAATTGATTGTATATGGCACATCGCATTATAGTAATCTGCGTGATTATTTTAAATCACCAACACATTACGCTAGAGGTTGTGATCTCTGGTAATGGCGGCCGTAATCGCGCGTCTATGGTCAGTGTTGCCAGCTTATAACAATTACCCTAAAATTCGGTGTACAATTTCGGATACAACGCGACAAGCAGTTATGTGTTTGTAAAAAGCAGTATAAATTACAAAGTGAGCTGATGGAAAATGCCAATAAAAACAAGGTGGGGGAATATCAATTGTGATGGTGTGAAGATTACATTATTCAAGAATTACACAATAATTTACTCGTGGTGTGTGTTGCTGCATTTTTATCAAAGTTACGACCGCTCGCAAGTTGAATGGATATTGACAGAAAGGCGGGAAAGCGCGGTGAATGCCGTGACACGTTTTTTTTTTGTTCGTTTTATTCAAACTGCCACATCTCGTGTAGCGCCGGGTTTATGTATAAACCATAAATATTTTCAAACAGTCAATTATCATTTTTCACCTCACTATTTAAATTACAAACGATAAGTTTTCTTTGCTAATTAATAAAGATGTACAGTCATAAATTTCGTTTGTGTCCTTAAACGTTTTCATACGCAATTCGAGTAATAACGTCTCATGATATAAGGATTATGTCATATCTCCAACTGCGCCGCGGAGATGGCGACATTTAAAAAAAAAACAGGACCGTAGCTAAAAAGCAATAAGACGCACGTCAAAAATAACTTGAATTACAATTTTAATCTTGTCAAATCCTGGTTTTTATTAGGAGCGGGCGGTCCTTGGACCGGGGACATAATTTTCCTTTTCCAAAGTTTATTTAATAAGGAGTTCTCGCTATAAGAAATCATATTAAACTGGCTTCTCCCTGTCGAGAGCTGATATAAATTCGAAATTTTTATATCCAACTCATTATTATTTTGAACTCTCAAAACGGACGCTTATGAATAAAAAGTTGCCATTATATTGATGCAGAAATATTGTAAGCGGGCAGAATGCTATCGGAGAGTGGCTTGGATGCGTAGGCGATGAAGTTTGCATGGGAAATAATAAGGACAGCGTTATTGGGGGAATTACACTCTGACTCACGGATGACAAAATCAATTTGTTGGAAATACATCCAAGAGTTATTGCCAGAGCCGCCCGAATGTTAGATAACAAGACAGACGGCGATAAATATTGAAAATTCGATTTTAATTCTCCCTAGGCTACCGTAGATTACAAAATTCCTTTCAATCATCATCCCAGGGAGTTTAGCTACATTCCCGGCATAGTCTCTCTATTACTCAGCCGTGGTTTATCATAAAACCGTTTTTTCGACCCGCCGCCGTTTATTATAAGTAGATGGGTATTTTGTCAAATTACTATAATTTTGGACAAACAAAACTACGATCTGTCAAAATTGAGGCCCGTAAATCATCTGCTGACCCTTTTTTTGTTGTTTAGATTTAATAATTTCGTTAAGAGCTTTTTAAACGAGGTGCATATTTGGAATACCTGCCGGTACTTTATGGTCCCGAACGTTTGTATCGGAATGTAAATGGCCCAGTTCAGAAACTAGATTAGAATAAAATTAGGAGAGCGTGAGGATGATTATGAAGCCAAACATCTGTTGTCCCACAAGGATGTTGTTGACCTCAGCAGCTCCGTCATTGCTATAAAACTTGTATCAAACGACGCTGATAAAGAAACACACGTAATTGGTAATAGAGACGAGTAACTATCAAGGTCTGATTAAGATAGGGGATATAAAGCGGAAACTATTAGACAAATGTCAAGATCCGACACGTTTGAACACAAGTCGCCGATAGCAAGCGAGAGATTTATCCATCCCTCTCATTATTCATATCTCCAACAAAGAGGAGCATAAATTACGCGCCCGAAAATATCTAAATCCTAATCCATTCGACTCGCCTGTCCCCGACTGAATCCGATTTTAAAATATTTATGAAAAGAAAACAAAAAAAAAAGGGAAAAAATACAAGTCCAGAGACAGAACTAAAAATAATAAAAAATACGCCTCGAGAGCGAACGTCGGAAAAAAGTTAAAATGATTGTAGGGCATCGAGATGTAGCGTTGTTTTTTAACGTATACCAGTTTCATTAGATTCGTTTCATTCTGTTTGGGTTAGCTGGAGAAAGGTCTCTTAAGGATAAAATGCCTTGTCCGTTGATTTATAAGGATGTTTGGTTTTTTTTTTTTGGACGATTAGACGTCGGTAATTAATGTTACTGCGATATTTTCGTCTGTGACCATGAAAATCTGTTTGACACATTCAAATGTAAAACTAATGATGATTTTTTCTCGCCAAATTTTATTGAAAATTATAGATAACATAAATTTCAACAAGTCAGATTGCAATGATTAATAATTGAAGCATTTGTAGTGACAATACAGCTTAATGTTTATAAACATCATCCGAATTGGACATCCAACGCTAATCGGATCGTCCAAGTGTATTGTAGTAGTACTGCTTTGAGTGTAGAGTAGTAGAGGCAGCGAGCCAGGAGTGAAGGAGCCAGGCGTGGTGACCCGGCGTGGAGGTCCACGTGCGAGGGTCTCTGCTCGTGACAGGTCCCGAAATTAGTCACGTGGCTGTTAATAGCCTCACGGGGGTGGCGTGCAGTCGCCGTTTTTTTCCCCGGCTCTCTCTCGTACGGTTGTTTACAACAGTTGGTGGATATCGATCCGCCAGCCCGGATATAGACGTAAATACGACGTTATTCATCGAATGAACGCCCGTTTTGTTTGCACGCCGCCCCCATTTTCGTTGTCTCGGCTGTTTTTCATCGATTTTCCGCCGGACCTGTGCGCGTTTATATCATTACAGTCATACATGGCTCCGAGGCAAGGGTATTATGTGTTATCTCGGGAAAGGTTCTCGATGCGCTTTTACGTGTAATCGGTGGGAGCTGATCGGGTCGGGTGCGTGTGTGCTGTGCAGTGGAGGCGCGCCTGTGTGCGTCCGGCTCTCGGGGCGCACTGCTCGATTAGCGCGGCCGGCACCGCCACGCCGCCTGATTGGGCCATCCATCACTCCCGCCGCCCGCGACCTCCACCCTCCCCTCTCCGCTCGGAGGACTCCTCTCCGCTGCAGCTGACAACTTTCGACCTTCAGCCGTCGAGCTTTCAGTCCACTTTGCACTTCACCATTCATCTCCAGTTCCTCCGACGCGTTAATGCTGCGACGCGCGCAACAGAGATCAAGGCGTATTTTTAAGACGGATACTTAGTGTGTTACATTATGATACTTTTGTTTTTTTTTTTTTATCGCAGGCGTGTAACCCACACGTTTCGTGTTTTCATATGGCGGTCGGGTCGACGCACCGCTCCGGTTATGATACCGAACGAATGCCTTTAGATTTTTGATTGAGGTTTTATTTTATTTGGTGCGACGTTCGGGCCGATTACGTTTCTCGTATTCGTTTACCGCTCGGTCGGTTTTTGTTTCGACGAGTTTCATTGTTCGTAACGAGATCGATTTTAACGATAACTGAGAGCTTTTAATGAAGACGTGGGTGTGCCCGGCTAGTGCTCGCAGCTACCACTCGGGCTCGCTCGGCACAGGCACTGCCCGGCTCCAGCTCATAAAACTGTCACAATTTTCAACGTCCCTGATAAATAGTGGCGGAGTGCAGTAATTGAAAAGCATTATTGTCAGTGATGTTGAAGATTGCGGGAGATATGTCGCTTGTACGAGTAAAGAGTTCGCATAATCGGGAGGAAGCATGCGCTCGCATACCATCGTGGTCTCGGGGCAGAGGTCGCGGTGTCGGAGCCGGTGCGGGGTCACATACAAATTGCACTCTCACGCAGCGCAGCCTCCCTGCTCACAAATTCAAGATAACAGACAAATCGCCTCAGTCACCCAATTAATATTCGCTGCATATCTACATAAAACAATTGACATTAAACACTTACTTATGTCAATGTAGCTCATAAGGAGATATCAACAAAATGGATTCCTGTTACTGGTATTGCCAGCTTTACGACATTTTTACGGCTGTGCCCACATTCTTGCTTGGTTTACTTATTTCCGTGCACGCAGCCTTTATTAAGTTACAGGGTTATGTGCCATGTAGTATGTTTGACATTCGTTTTATGATTAGGAACGTAAAAATGGAATGGTTAACATTATTTTAACAACCGTACACGATCGTGGATCGCTCGGGGCGAGGAGATGTAAAAACCCGATAGCCCCAACCATCCAGAGAGAATCCTTTCGTTTCATTTGTTAAAAGAAAATAGAAATGATTGAAATAAGAACAGTAGTGAAATAGAATCGATTCCATTCCGTATCGAGTACCAATCGATAGACATTACAAGGTAACGCTTTAACGCTCGTTTAGACGCCGCAACGAATCTTAGGTTGTTATTTAAATTGCTCAAGACCCGAGAGTAAATTTAGCCCAAGAGAACAGGTTTTTCAAGTGAAATTCACGCGCTATCTCATCTCTTGTATCTCTTACGGTGTCGCCTTGTTACTCGGTACATAGCGGATAGGTACCTATATGCTAGACTTAATAGCGCTATTTGCGAACATAATAAAGTATCTACATAGGATAGCCAGCTCATTGTACCAGGGAGTAATGAAGCTACGAGTGCAATTTTCGAGCGAGACCGATGACCCCGCAACGATCGAGATGTGGTAACAATTTTAACGCAGAGCGCCCGGCCTTAAAAGGTTCAAGCAAATGCGCGCCCCGAGACCACTAGTAATACTAAAATGCATTTTGCACTCAGGCGGTGAGCTTTGACTTTCTCGAAACGCAGATTAAGATTAAAACACGCACCGGTGCAGATCTCAAGAGGAAACGTAATAAAAACTGAAATCGGCTCCGTAGAGGCCGGCGGTTGCGCCGTTACAGAACTGGGCGCCCGCTAACGAACAGCGATTCCCGCTCTAATTTGCGGACATGGCGAGCGATCGATCTCATTGGATTTTTGAAAAAGGAACCCGAAGGCACCTTATGAGCCGAGGCACAAATTGAGCAATTTAGTGCTCGCCTGCTCGCGCTCACGTATCGCCCTCAAGCCATCTCTGTCCACTTCTAATTTCGATTCTCGGACGTGAATTCCAAATGAGAATATTAAAAATTAGTTCGTTTTTCATGTTTAGGCGTAAGCTGTGTAATTATGTGGGGAGATATGACAAATGAGTTCGGCTCCGGCGGAGACAAATCAATATGGAGGAACGCACAAAAGAAGTTCTCTTTTAGCGGCACTATTTAATTAATTTTATAATTTATAATGGCACATTGTAACTGTCACTTCATTTTTAAGATTTATTATGTGATTTATATTAGAATCTTATTTATGAGTTTTTTTTTAATTTTATCTACCATTTTCTTGTTGGTATATTAAGTAGATATTTTATTCTCATCGGATTAATTTTGTTGTATAAAATTATGACATCAACAACTTATAAGTGTTTAAATTATTTACTATTTACGTTTTCGACAGTCTGTAAAGTAATTAAAAAGTAATAATTAAGTTATAAAGTTATTATTGTACTATTCTTTAGTAAACATGACCTATATTGTGTTTTATTTTTATTTTTAGTTATGAGAAAAACAATTTGGAGCACATTGTAACCCCGTATGGCAGCTTGCCTCTATAGGCATTTGAACGCTAGCAGGTTACCGTAGCAACCGGCAACACGCACCGACCTCATATCTGTCCTTATTTTAACACAAACAAATAACGACCTTATTTTAAAGAGGGCATGAATGTTATCAAATCTGCTGCTAAATGAAGTTATAACATTCTGTTATGATACGCAACAGTCGTCAATACGCAGTTTATACGATGGAAGTGCGACCTTAATGTTAACCGATACAGTGCCATTTCGTACGCGCAAACGACTTAAGAATAGCGACATAAGGAATTGCTATATCTCTTTCACACGTCGTAAAGACGCGATCGCGCGCGCTCTTTCGTGACGGCTGAGTCTTTTCTTATTGGAGACGGAATCGATAGCTCAGCCTGGTCTCGCTCTCGCCTAGTTTTTGTTTGCGTTCAGTCGCTCTGATCCACAGTTATCCGTCTTCAGCGGCATTCATTCGAAACGTTAGATAAAAATCTCGATTGTAACGAAGAAGCTCGAATAAATTGACTGCTCCATCCGATTTCATTTGCGATTTTACTACTTTATTATTTCTTATCTGACGGCATATTTTTCAGGGCCTCTCTGGACGCCCGTTGGTCAAAATTCGTCAAAATCTTACTCGGAAACAACATTTTGCTAAGCCAGCGTATAATCAAAATGACCGTCAAGCGAGCAATGGTCGGTAATTGATATAGTGTAATGGAAACGGGCAATGAAGCTGACGTGTTAAAACAAGAGGGAGACGAATGTACGGCTATCAAGCGCGGGGAAGAGAAATAGATATTGTTCACGAGTTAGCCGCTATAAAGGTGCAAGTGCATACCGGTGTCACCGAACTGTTTGTGACTGTAACTCAATGTGCTAAAGTTTAATTTATACTGGGAGTCGTCGAGGAATGTTCATTGATATGAATGTCCCGATAGATGGCGTTACCATGTCGAAGTAGTTGTGATTATTTTGAAAAGTGTGGAACAGAACAATGGTATTTATTTTGAGATCATTTCGGCAGCAGAAAGGGTTTCTGTGTAACTCTTAAGTATTATGATAGCCTGTTACAAATGAAACAAGATTAATAAGATTGATTGTTATTTATTAGCATCAAAAGCTTGCTCCATTCTGTTTCTGGTTTGTTATTGTTTCAAATTATATCTTCCTAATCCAATTTTGTTATGAAAAAATATATTCTAGTAAGAAACGTACGGAAAAAACTTATCCGTCTGTATTCGATACTCAAACACGACAAAGATATACAAATAACTTAAACAATTTATAGTAATCCCAGAAAATCCATATTAGGAATCTAATTTACCATTTTTATGGTCCAGTTTAATAAGCAAAACTACTATTTTCAAAAGAGTCGTGACCTTGCAACACTGGCTTACAAGATCTTACCCACGATACCTTCCATGATCGATGTATTGCCTGGACCGAGGCTTACCACTGCACATGACACTTCAACCTTAACCTTACAACTATAAGACCAGTTTTAGAACAAACCGCAGATCTTGCTAAAGCGCCGGAGTCAGTTCAAATCGATCTATTGGTAAAATCATTATTTTGTAAGGTTTCATGGTGAAACATAGCCAATTTTTCACAAATGTCATCAACGTCAACACTGTCATGGGATTTTTGACGGATCATTACAAGAAATCGATTTAGCTGTCAACGGTTTGTTTGGTTTAAAAGCGTATTTTGACACAACTTTTGACAGGAGCTTTTATTTTGCTTGTCATGGAGTTTTTTTTTATTATTGTTTTAAATAGGTATATTTTATAAATTTTGTTTTTACCTGTATTTATCTATTAATTTATTTACTTTGCAAGAAAAGCACTTTTGGCGGTTAAGTTATTTCTTAACCACCAATGAGACCACAAATAGCAGAATTCGTTTGAATGCGAGACAAGCCTTTGCCGTCGGTACCGTAAAAGCAAACTTTATTTTTACTTTACACTTTTTGTACAACTAACTAACATTGACTAACATGATTATATTCCATTGACCTACCAGTGCCAAATATCATCTATATAAAACAAAATTCTTAAAACTAGAATATAGTATTAAAAGATGAATCGATATTTACCTGGGTACTCACCAGGGCTGCCCAGGAAGACTGAGGAGTATACTCTCCGCGCCACATCAGGAGGGGAGGACCATTCACGTCTCGACGGACACCATTTACCTGCAACGGAGATATGGTCATAAGCTTCCTAAAGGTCACAGTTTACGGGCAAAAATTATAAGGGAACGATTGTCTTAACAAAACAATGTATGAATTTACATAAAAAGGTTTCTCGAGTCAGAGGGGTATGACTTAATGAAGAATTCAGATAAGAAAAAAAAGTATATGATTTGTTAAAAATATGGGTTGCAAAATAATAAATAAGTTAATGTATGAATTCCTTACAGAGAAAATAATGTTATACAATACTTTACTGGCAGATTAGAACAGTCTATAATAAAAATTACCGATCCGGTTTTTTTCACAGGAACTATATATATTTTAATATGTATGGTACGTTTATAAGTTTAAACAAATCCTAAATTTCACAAAACCTGCACTTGACTCTCAATTTTATGAACAAAATCAACGGTATTCGATCAGATTTATCTTGTTACAAAGAATCTAGGTAGAATTTCTTAAAGTAGAGTAAAGGCAGAATCATTAAAATCCTCCCCACGCGTTAGATAGAAAGCTATTACACTAGATACTAATGTTATAGAGGGCGACACTTACGACAGCTTTTTCTACCAATTTCGATTGCCAGCAAAAAAAACAGCGTTAGACTATTCCCGCCTTTCTAATGGATTCGCCCAATCCTCCCAGGACCTTTGCATCATTACGCGAAAAAACTCAGAAAAAAAACACTCAAAAAACACCTCCAGGGAGAGCGAAGGTGTTCCCAACCCTAGTCTTTTCTTACCCTAAAATAAGGGGAGGCAATATCATACACCATTAGCAATTCGCCTACTTTTTTTAACACCGTCGCGTCACACTGAACTATACATCCATATCTGTTTATCACCGACGACGCTCTTATGAGCAATAAGTAAAACGAAATATTTTGAATAACTCCTCTTTAGAGTTATTTTTGGACGATATTTACAGTTAAATCTTGTTGAAAAGCAGAAAATATTTTTAAAACAACCGGTACAACACTGCGGGCAATGCGATGTTCATTTTAATTCTTTAATTGAAGTATAATAATACGATAGTGCAGTTTGTTAGTCGCTTGCAGCGGGCAACACCGCGGGGGGCGGAATTCGAATTGGAAATTTGAAAAGAACGCAACCGCCATAATTTCCTCTCGTGTTATGTTCCTTTTTCGAAATTCGTAATTCGAACAAAAGCTCGCGCGGCGCAATGGTGCATGTATGATTGATAGCGGAGCAATGACGGAGCAGCGCGAGCCGAAATGAACGGGGAATATTTGAAAAATAAAGGAGTCCTTGACCTCTGAGGCCACATACCTTGCCCTATATTACTTCGATCTCATGGCCTATCACTAGCTTACACTCAATTTGCGTGTCACCCTTAGGAGGCGAAGTTGACGCCGTAAAATAAAATTACGCCTTAAAAGAAGCGAAAATTACCCCATAACGGAGCCAAGGAACGTAATAAACAAATACTAAAAATCTTGTAACCGAAATAAGGCGGTACTCTAAATAAGAATTAAAGTAAAATTGCTGAGGTGTGACACCCCTGCTGGGGCATTAAGGGTCTCCGAGACGATATTCATAACGCGAAAAATTGTAATAACCTGGCGAATTTGAAAATAGGGCGAGGTGGCAATGCTGTATTATTTATATGAGGGCAAGACCCTTGCCGGGGGATTTGTATAGGAAATTGTCTAAATATGCCAGTTACACCCGTGTGTGCCGGTGTTGCGACACTGTGTGTCAAATTGTTATATTTTTTTGGTATCGATTTTATGAAACAGACTTATAATTTCAATAAACAAACCAACATTAGCTTTTTACGTTATCGGTGTTATAAATGTTCCTAAGACAAGGTACGCTGTTTTCCATTACTTAGTAAACGACAAGCTAAGTATGCAGGTTTGTAAGGGCAGTTAGAGGTTATTTGTAAATGAAAAGACTATATACCTTACAGGTAACTAGTAAACAAAACATACCAATAAAACCTCAAATCCGAAATCCTCAAAGCAATTTAGTAAGCAACAATTACCGCGATGGAAAAACAATGCAGCAATTTCTATCCGAACATAGCAATTACGAATTCATATTTCTTTTTCTTTTACGAATTAAAACAATCGGGCGGAGAGGTTTGATTTCTATCATTCGTGAAAAACAAGGGATTCGGAATTTAATAACAGTTATTTTTGAATCAGTAATTAGATCTCGAAAAAGGCATAATTTCCCCGTGAGACTAACAATTATTTTTACTCGATAATTACTATTAATTATTGTTTTAACGTTCCAAAGCTGTTTCATTGTAGTCGAACTGAAATTGGTGAGTTGAAAAAGGTGAGTAATTATTGTTTTTTTTTTTTTTTGTTTGGAGTTGCTTCAAGATTTTGATTTCGTTTCACTATATTCTCGTTTGAATAAATTCAGTCACATTTAACATTAACTTTGTGAATAATGTTATGACTTTACTGTTGTTACAATGTTTAGTTTGGTTGAATAAGGAACTTCAAAAAGATGAGTTATTTACAATTTTAAGTTCGCGCTATTTTAAAGTCCAAAAGAAGACAAAACTCATTGGTAAAATACTTAAAAAGCATCTTTAAAAAAGGTTTAATACTAGTATTAAAAAGTGATTTAAAAAGTTAGTAGAAAATGTACCAGGGCGCAAGCACCTGCGAGCAGGTTATATACGGATGCACCGAAAACACAAAGACTGTGGATGTCCCTCTTCTCACGATAAATCAAGCGGAGTTTTTCTGCTCCGTAGAGACGGTTCGTGTTTTATGCGATCCCGTTCCGACAGCCCGGGCTTGAGAGGTTTTTGGGGTATTTTTACCTACTTATAGTTCTTGGGTACCGCGAGGTAATTCTCGGAAACTGGTGATATGTTTTTTTTTCTGCCAGAGATCCGAATGTTTTTTTTTTTATTTATGATTGCCAGAGCTAAGTCGATTTTTGTGTTAAATCTACAACAGCAAACTACAAGTGCTATCTCCGAATGAAATTCCATTAGAAATCGGTTCAGCCGATTTGAAGAATCGTCCTGACAAATAGATAAATGGACGAACTACACACAGTTGTTTGTTCGTTCGTTTGTTTAAGTTTCGACAAATGCAAGCTTTTAAGAATCCAACTTCAAGTCAAAATTTTAAAACTTAACATAGATTTTAAGTACCTGTTTAGTTAAGATATTATACAAGTTATATCCTCCCACCTGCACCCTATAATACAGTAACACATAGATACATTTGAGGCAATATCCTTGGGTTCCGTACAAAGCAATTTCCTTAATGGCACGCCGATAGCTCTCTCAAATACGCCTGATCCCCGATCGCCCTCTATATATCTGTATATTTAAATATATACGTTTCATATCTTCCATCGCATACATGTTACATGTTTAATGGCTTTATCTAGCAAATGAGTTGTTAAAATTAGCTTCATTGTCATATATATATATTAGTACATATCTTTTAAAAGTATAATAATCACAATAGTATCCCATAATTTAGGGATGTCATTACTAGATTATAAATCAATTGTAATTCTTTATTTTTTCATATTTTTTTGTTGTTGTAGTTTTCATGCTTTTTTATTTGTTTTTGTCGCATTTAACTTAATTAACTATGTTAGAAGACAAAATTAAACCATTAATATCGAAGATATGGAAGCATATTAACGACTTTTATGTAGCTAGTGGCTAGTGGCGTGCCTAGAGTTTTATGTAGCTAGTGGCCAGTGGCGTGCCTAGAGTTTTATGTAGCTAGTGGCTAGTGGCGTGCCTAGAGTTTTATGTAGCTAGTGGCCAGTGGCGTGCCTAGAGTTTTATGTAGCTAGTGGCCAGTGGCGTGCCTAGAGTTTTATGTAGCTAGTGGCCAGTGGCGTGCCTAGAGTTTTAGAATAGGGCAAGCCGAGAGATACGTTATTGTAGTTTTTATAATTCATTACGATAAATGTCTTGTTGCCTCAATACTCTTATATCTACACTTAATACTTACGCGTTCGAATTAGCGCGGATTTTGAACCGTGCTATGCAAAGCATATTATTATTTGATTTGAAAAGTAATGAATGAACGAGAGCGCGAGCTTACCTTGGTTCGATAGGGCAAGCCGGGCTTTTCGGCTTGTATGACAGTACCGCCCCACTGGCTAATACCAGTGCAATTACCGGTACGAGAGGTATAACATCTTTACCTCTACATGGGCATTACATAGGCGGCGCTACTGGCGTTCTAAGACATCGAGGGTATCGTCGTGTTAATGAGCGGCAGTATCACATTCCATCAGGTGGACCGTTAGCTTGTTACGTTGTCAATGAAAACTGAAAGTGTCAGTCTGTTTACCATTTCTTGTCAGAAAATCTACTAAACCGATCTCTCATGAAATTCGCCTAAGTTATACTTTAATAATACTATAAACTTATACAAGAACGAACGAAAAGGTAATATTCGCGTGAAACCAAAGCCTGGCCTAACTGGGAACTGAAGTAGGGACCTAGTGGTAAGGAAGCGGCTTGAATAGTATTGTTCGTATTCACATATATAGTTGTACCTACATGGTTGTAACGGTTTTTGAAAGGGCCTTTGTTCAAAGTCAAATCTATTTTTTTTAACCACAAGGCGAAATTAGAATGCGGTATAAAAATCAATAGTTCTAAGTTTACAGGGACGTTGGTAACAATAAGTTATAATCCAAAGAAAATTGCATTTTTAAATACGTTTCAAATAACGTATATGGTGCCTAATTGCCACCGCCCAAGGTAAGGCGGCCCGCCCGCCTATAGTCATTGTCATATTGACATAGCAATAAAAACCATTATCGCTTGCAACGAAACGCCTTTTACTGTCTTTCTGAACTTGATCCCCATTCGGTAGACATGGAAAAGACGCAAGAAAAGCAATCCGAGCCAAAGAAAATTGTTTCCTATTCTTGAGCCGGTAGGGGTGGGTATAGCTTGGGGTGTTCGAGGGTCGATGGCTTGCCTTAAGGGGAGGGCTTGTCGGGATCTGACGTATAACTCATCCGTAGGTACGTACGGACCGACGGACAGATCGATAACGTACCTATTAAGCCCTGCCATGACAGAGTGTTTGTTTTTGAAACTTCCCCCGTGTAAACCGGCGAATGTTTGAGGAACTGTTTAAAATGCGTTATTTTCGTATTAAAACCGCTTCGGTTAACTTTGACGTGGCTCTACTGGCGCTGTTCTCATATTTTCCATAAAGAAAACAATGGATGAATGTAAAATTGCTTGACGGAAATAGTTCGTGTTAAGTTACGGGAGGGATGAGAGCTCGCGTCCAGGAACAAGTCATGGAGAAGGTAGGTTTATGAAAACTGACGGAGGAAAAGAGGAAAATTCAAAAATAGAACACTCGTAACGTAAATAAGGTCAACAACCTCTATGAAAACATGGCGGCCTGGTACCCACAGGTAGTCGGGAAGGCTATCCATTACTATGTGACGGGCCCGCCTTTTTCAGCCAGCGCCCAACTTTGACAGCCGCTATCAAATTTGACAGCGGCTGTCATGGTCGACCTTGACATTGTCGGCTTAACAGTTTGTCATCGATCATTGACTACGCTGACTACTATCCGATGTATCTTGTGATAGTACTTTTTGTACCAATTTTAGATCATTGATATCAAGTTCAGAATTCTAAGCCAAAATGTTTTTTTTTTTGCAATGATCATAACAATAAATAGCAGGCGTTAACAACACTGCAAGTAATGCCGAACCCTAAAAATATTCCATCATAAAAATGTGATTGACTCTGCCCATAGTTCACCAATAACCAAGCGCATTATCTACGGAACACTTGTTCAAATGAATACGAAACAAAAAACGGGGGTCTACTAATGACATTTTGATGGCAACACCGCTTGTTTTTTTTCAGTTCTAAAAGCAACGGCAAAGATATCATAATGCCACGACGGTAGGAGTAGATACTGAATAGCGGAAATTGTTGGTTAAAACCATGCTTTAGGCGTTTTCTTCGATGAATGTGTGAAGTGGCATTAATGCCATAAATAACTCTGTAAACACAACGCACCAACAAAAAGTTTTTATTGAAAACATACTCGAAGGTTTTATGTTTGGTGTTTGGATGACCAAGCAGACCATAGATTTCTTGAAGATTAAGATTAAGTTCATAACAGCACACAAAGAGGCAGCCAGAAGTCATAATAATAATTATCACATCACGACACATTGACTCAGCCCTGCGCTAAGATATAATCTTGTGTCGCAGATGCTAAACAACGATATGGTATAAACTACATAGATAAGAATACTACATCCAAGACGCGAAACAATGCGTTTTGCAAATAACACAAAGATCCGTCCCGCTGGAATTTGGACCCGGAGCCTCTATCGTTGCAGTCGGCTGTTAACACCACTGCGCCACAGAGGTTGCGGTGTAGGATAGTAGGTAATGTGATACTTTGCTAAATGTCAGATAGACAGGTAAACTAGAAATTAGTATCTCTAGAGAGATTAGGAATTTTGAGTCAAAAGTTTCAGATATTAAAGCAGTAAATATTTTTAGAACGGATTCAAGAAAAAAAATATTGTTGAAAGATGTTTCTTGAAACATCGTTTGATAGAGAATAATTAAGAGTAATGAAGAGAAAGAGGTTATTTTCATTTCGAATCGAAAATTATGAAATGAAAAATAAATTACATGAAATAGTCGGCGTGAGGCGACGTAGGTATTTTACCCCACGGCGGCCGTGGAATGTAACGTTTTATTAAATTGTTACCAACATCAACTTTCACATTAAACATTTAGCTGAAAATATTCAAAGCCCTGGGATTGCCGCAAAACGTAATAAAAAAAAAAGTAAAAATGTACACCGATACAGAATTTGTGCCAGTCACGAGGGCCAAGTTGGTATACACCGTACCTACACAATTTCATAAATTTCCCAACCCTAATGGACGTGGAATGCAAATTGAATTCTATATTCCGAGTGATACGGTTAGATTTCCATCGTTCATCGATGCTACGTAGATCCTTTAGCGGTCGCCGTGAATGCTTGAATAAATGCGGAACGTATAGAAAAATGTGATTATTCATGCTAACTTTGAGAAAAAATTACAAAGCAGTATGACATGGGGTCTTGCAGGCGAAGTTTCTAAAGTATTAAGTACTCTTTATAGGTCACAGATTGTTGATAAAGTAAAAATTTTCAGATTTCTATCTCGCTACACTTTATCTTTACGTTTTACGGAGCATACAGTATCTTTGAAGATTAGCTCGATAAACCGAACGAAGGCAAGTCAACATAATTTTCAGGGCAGACTGTATAATTCCATGTTATGAAGCTAACGTGAAATAAAAACATTAATTTAAGAAGACAAAGTACCAGGGTACAATAACTTGCTAATAACTAGGCTCTCATAAGCATAGAGGAGGTTAATATCGAAGTAATTAGCGTCCCGGCTTCATTGGTATTTTGAGGAGCGAACGCGTGGCCGTGACAGCTCAGCGGGATGTCTTCAGATACAAGTATACAATGTTATGCTCCTCAACCTTCCTGTATATCTAGTACTTGATCAATATTCACTAAAGCCAGTAAAATAACTAAAGATGCGCTCTCTGATCGTACAATGATTGAGCTGGCTGGAGAAGGAATTAGTTGTACTGCGAAGTTAATGGATTTATTATAAATAGTTCAAATACCTACACTCACATTTCTCAAAAAGTTGCCACATTTGAGTGTTAGCAGGCAGGCGAAGGGGGTGAAGAGTGGAGAGGGCACGGGGGAGGGTATGAGAACCCTCTGTAACTAAATTTTGAGCTGTCACGTAGATTAATGATGCCAACCAGTGCGATACGCGCGCCCGCTGTCGAATATTGAGGATGAGACAATAATCCTTTGGGTGTATTTATTTATACATCTGACGGTATGCTCTTACGATGTCAAAATAAAATAACGAATACGATCAGGAATTATGTCAGTATTTAAATTGTCTTACTAATTCCACGTTTTTAATCTATTTTTTTATATTATGCAGAACGCTATGTTTAGCTTAGTAAAAATGTTTATTGAATTTTCCAAGAGTGTTGGCTTTGCAATTTTTACTGGCAACATTTATCAAGTCCTGTCTATATTAACCTTTCAGCGGGGCACAAGGCGCGGAGCGACGTCGAGGGTACGGAATGGATTTCGGAAATCGATTGCCTCCAAAAATATTTACAGGACCACGTGCGCCATCCGCACGCACCATGTGAACATGCCTTAGTTTCATTACGTCATATTTAAATATTCAAATCGAGCTATTCACCGACTGATAGAAGGGCTTACATTAAAATGAAGACAGTTCGCATATGTTCGATTACTTTCTTTCAGGCCATTAAGGTTCCTTTTTTAAGAGTATTTCGTCCATTTTAGTTAGTACCTGTACATCATGCCACGACCTACTCAACTCGCGAGAAACGACCAAATTATTGTAAATTAAGAAAAACATTACGAACCAGCCGTAAACGTCACCACGATCAGCTGATCAAATATATTGCTACTATAAAAAGCGAAAACGAAAACTACTCAGCCCCTTGTTGCCATCTCTGTCGCGACCGTGAAGTTTCAGTTAGTGTGAAAGGGAAGGCGCGGTAGGAAGGCCACGCCGCGTCGTCGCGTAAAATGATATATGAATGTCAGCTGCGTTTAGGACCTCGTGAGTCTACAAAATAATAGATGGTCACAAATAAATTACTTGCGAGTGCATTTCTGAACGAAATTCGGGCGGTCGTCGACCTCGACCGTGGCGCGTAAATCACGATTGATATACGACTTGCGAAGGTCGGCCATCTTTAATGTTTTGTTCGAAATTTGAATTTTGTGTGCTCTAGACGTGTCAAAATTCAATTAAGAGTCGTGCTTGGAAGCGTTTAGATGTTCTGACTTGGTTTTAGCTATATTTACATGGTGGGTTTAGGAGACTCTCCAGTGATTTATGGTCGTTGCGTCCTACGTTTTGTTGGTTTATATTTATTTTACTGCCTTGTTTTATCTTTTCTCTGGTGAATTTTTCGTTATTCGAAAGAACAGTTTCGTCATTCATGTTCCTTAACCTAATTGTCAATTGTACTTAGAAAAACAACCTCGATCGCAACAAAACGCCAAAGCTTCAAATATTAAGTTAAATTTTACAATCGAAGCAATCCAAGCTTGAAAGTGCGTTTAGTTGCTCACCCAGATAAAGGCTAATTGTACAATTTATGTGACATGCAATTATAAAGCTCACACTAATCACACGTCAATCTGACAGCACGCGTATTATCATACAACATCACAGTGTGTAATAGCAATTATAATTTGCAATAATTAAACGCATCTTTTGTTTTACTCTTTCATGATGTTTTTGGCCAGTGATATAGTCGCTCAACATCATTTGTAATTCATATAATTTGATTATTAAATGTTTGGCCAAAACGTTAATCAAAACTGTGTTTCCGAAACGTCAAACTCTTGTCTATACGCCTCTTTTCCACTGGACCAATCACATTTCTTTCCCCCCAACTATCAGTCAGATTATTCTGTAATTATTAGTTATATTACATACCTGTGTTTTATTACCAATAGATACGTATCGTGTTCACATTATTGTCGATATAATGTCTGCTATGTTCGGATCATAAATCATATTTCGGTGCCCGTGGGCAGTGATTACGGCGGTGACCCAAAATGGCGGATCATTGTTCTTCGCCGTTCGATATATGAATTCAAAAAATTCTAACGGCTCTCTGTCGCTAACATTAAGCTTTTGTTTTTTCACAGGCGCGAAATAACAAACAACGTAAATATATCATATACTGACTACATAGATAACTGTCTATACTAATAACGGTTTATGAAAAAAAAAGATTACTGGTTTAAGTAATACAACTTAACGTAATCGGTACGTACAGGTAACGCAAAACATAATTTAAAATAACGAGTTAAGAGTCGAGTCAACAGAACTCATCTATTTTAATGAGAAATATGCAGATGGCGATCAATGTTAAAGAAACAAAGCTCATTATACCGGTAATTAATATTGTGAGCCGATACCGCCATGAACAAATCAACGGGCAGACGGACAAGTCGATAACACGAATTAAAACAAAGAAAAAATCCTCTCACCCCACCCCCTCTAACTCCCTACGATGGAAAGGGACGCAATTTGAGGTGTATCGGTGCTGTTTTATGATAAACAATACGAAGAGCGTGAGTGTGTTCCTGTGTCGAATTAATATTGTTTGAATTTAATTTATTTTATGCATCGTCTGTGTTTCGCGCCAAATGAATAAATATCTCGTTTCCGAACGTTAAAATTTTCGAATTTCAAAAAGTAGAGCGGATACCTACGTTGTTTTTTTTTAATTGAAATGAATACGTCATCTCGATCCGCGCCGGTCGAACGGTCCGTGTACGTGGCGCATGAATTTTTATTCAATAACAAGTGAAATTAATTCCGATATTGTTTTGCGAAGTTTTTTTTTTTGTAGTAAACACGAGTTTAACGGCACCGAAGGTGATATTCGACGACTCAAAAATGTAACCTCCGAAAAGATTTAAGAGTCTTACCCTTGTCACCGCTAAAATGGACTGTTAGAGGTGGCTTTACGGTCAATTTTCGCTCGTTCGAAGCAAATGAGAGTTGGAACACTAATAAATTAACAAGCTTTAATGACCCAATCAAAGTTTATGACGCGAGTCGAATTTCATCCGAACTCCTAGTGTTGCCCGATTGACTTATTTTGCGTAAAATAAAACCTGCGCCTGGGCATAATGATTTTTCGTGTTTTATGAAGATTGGAATTTTTGTTAACATGCCCGCTTTACGGCGGCCTTTGATTTATGGCGTTCACTCTCCACCGGCAGATGTGCTGGATCTACTCACCCATTGAATCTGAAACAAATAAAAGGGACGTTGAATTTCAAAGCTTTCCAGACTAAGGTTAATGTATTGCCATTACAAGCACTAGAGTTATTTATCATATACCTTTGTGCCATAGAACCGCAGACTATAATTAAGTTAGAAAATGAATTCTCTCAGTAACTGCACTTGAGTCAAATCTTAAAAATAATTAATTCTCCTGTTTCGACGAAACTGGCTTAATTAATGGAATATTCGGTCGCGATAAAAAATTATCCTATAATCTAACATTATCAAAGTTTACCATCAATCAAAATAATAATATCTCGTGTTTTTATCGTGACATCTTGACATTTCGACAAGTTGTTCTCGACAATGAGACGTGTCAAAGATTAGATAAAAGTTAACTGTTAAAGTTTTACAATCTTATGTATAAAAATCTTGAAAATTTTTTTCTTCCTAACTGCACCATTTTTGAAGCAAAAAAAAAAACGAAAATAAAATTTAACGTTACAATTAATAATAATCATCATTACCACATCACGACACTCACATTGACTCGGCCCTGCTCTTAGATATAGTAATGTATCGCAGGTGCTAAGCAACGATATGGTTTATAATACATAGATAAGAATACTACATCAAAGACCAGCAAGCGAAACAATACGTCTTGCAAATAACACAAAGTTCCGCCGCCGCCGGGATTCGAACCCGGAACCTATAGCGTAGCAGTCGGTTCTTTACACCACTGCGCCACCGAGGTCGTCGAATTATAATGACACACACAAGTATAAATACTTTTAAAATAAATAGTACAATAATTTAAAAGCTCACACACTTGCTAAAATTACTATTTTACTTACTTTACTACTATACTTTTACTATACTTTTTGATAGAAAATAGATCAAACCGAGAACCGAACCAGGAATCTTCAATTAAAGGCGCATATGCTTAACTACTACGCCTTACGGTATCAAATCACACAACTTTCCGTTTCTACAGACGTGGATCAATTAAAACGAACACTAGTCTCGTAGATAGAAGATTAATAAAAAAAAAAACAGTAAAAGAACCAAGTAACTTTCGAGCACGTCCGTGCGAACCTCCAGGAAATCAAAGGAGGTTATGCCATAGGAATCCCGGGAAAGAATCCCGGCAAGGAATCTCGGGATTGTAAATAAATAATTTGAGTTGGTTTTTCTTGTAGCGGCGGTCGGTTGGTGGAGCGAGCTAGGATGTGGTTCTATTTACGTGCTTAGGAGACGAACAGTGGGACAAAGCATAGGTTAGTTTCGGTAAGGATTTATAAACAATTGATGTAGAGAAAGTTGATGAGCAGAAAAAAAAACAACCAAAAATGTAAAACCAACATCTAATACGTACGTATTGACATGCAATTAATGAACAAGTGAATCTATCTCGAGATTATATCGGGTTGTAAGACTACTAAACAATTTTCTTTTACGCCTCTGACAAAAATCATTAAACGTGAAACATCCCAACAGTTTAAAATAAATCAGATTGAAAATAATTGATCTTAACCGGACTTGTGATCAAATTACGCTGAAATTTAAAAAAAAAATATTTAAAAAAAGTAACAATTCAAAGCTAAGGTTTAAATTATCAAAACGACTAGACAGACACTGCAGTCATTTAGTAAAACCGGGCCGGTTGTGTGACGTAGCCATACTTGGAAATGTACGTGCGTTTCCACTTATCATCGGGCGGGGTTACATGGACGACTCCATTGTTGTTATTAATAATAATATCGTAAAAATCGAAGAGGACTTTTTATTACAAGATGTAGTGATTATTATAAATGTCCTATTTGGACGATGTTGGTTGCTTTTCTATAGTAAAAAATAAACTAATAATGTATTCAAGTAAATATTATGGCAATGTCCCAACACTATTATGGTAATTAATTTTCAAACTGTCCAAATGTACCAAACAGTCACTAATTTGGACGGGAACAGTTGAACCAAGAATTTTCAATCCTCGCACAAGCTTTGTATCTAGAGCATCAATGTTTCAATGATTAAATGGATAGATTGCTGTTTAGATGTTTACTGAAGCTCATGGCATATGTATGTTTTCTTTGTCATTAGTTACACCAAACTGATCTGTTTCCTGAATTTTAATTAAGTTGATGGTGTCGAACATCATAGTGGATGCGTCACCTACAAACTTTTTAATGATAAAAAGTCAACTTAACGCATGTCATTTTGTTTTGTTGTGACGACCTCGGTGGCGCAGTGGTGTAAACAGCCGACTGCTACGCTAGAGGTTCCGGGTTCGAATCCCGGCGGGGGCGGATCTTTGTGTTATTTTCAAGACGCATTGTTTCGCTTACCGGTCTTGGATGTTGTATTCTTATCTATGTAGTTTATACTATATCGTTGCTTAGTGCCTGCGACACAAGATTCTTACTGCATGGCTGAGTCAATGTGTGTCTTGTGATGTGATTATTATTATTATTTTAAATATATTAAATATAAATAGTACTTTTGAAGTCTATAGAAATGTTCTTAGGCTGTTCTGTCATAACATAACCGGTCTTCGATTATGATAGCTTGCTTTTTTCAATAGAGAGCATGAAACGGATTACTACATACCCTACGTGAATATCGAGTTTTACGTATGAAAGTGATAAGAATTAAGAGTTTTCATCAGAATGTGTACGTATGTCAATTCACCATAAACAATGTGACCACATGTAATACCCCCCTTATCCGTTTGCGTGTCTCGCTCGAGAGTGGGAGTCAGTCTTAATAAGCGGCTCGCTCACATACAAACACAGACGAACACACATACGGACATATTTCCAATTTATTTATACATTTATACAGCGCTGCACATGGTTTGTAAACATGAACCGTTGTCGGCCCTTATAGTTATTAGCATAAAGTTGATAATAGTGTTGATGTCTCGCTTGACGCACTCGTGTGTAAGCGTTATGACCTCTGAGGTTAACTTTGACATTTAACTTCAACAGTTAACACAAATACTGCGGTCGGTTACTTAAAATATCCATTAAAATAGCTATACGAGTATTGTTAGTGTCACTATACAATAATCTCGGTAATTGAATACTATGAAAACGTCCGCGAAAGCTTCACGGGCTAAAGAGCATTGAAGATAACTTGCATGACTCGCCTTGACATCGCGATGAAAATTTGCGTCTTTATTAATATCGACGGATGAATCTTTAACTGGTAATGGTTTTGTTTATAGTATTATACTAACTGGCAAATTTTCTGGATTAGTAATTACTGAAACTGTTGTCTTGCATCTTTTAAGCTGATTTGAACAGCTTTCATCTTTGGCCACAGACAAGACGATAATTGGCATTTTTTAAAGTCATCACGTCAAATATCACGAGAAAGAGATTTCCTATTTGACTTTAGGGTAATACAAAAAATTATGTGTGATCATTTGGATGTGTGTTATTTTTACTAATTCTGCAATCAAGAAAGGTATCCCCGATCTGATATTTCTCCTACATAGGCACTTGACGTATCAATCTAGGAATCGTAAAAGTAATAATTTTGATTCTCCAATTAATATTCAGTTTGTATGTTAAAAAAGTACGAAAACAGGCTTTGTTGATTATTTTTTCTTGAATTCTAGTGTTGCAGCTCACCGGCCGGGCCGCAGACCCGGTATAATTTATTGACGCGGCGACAGGGCTAATGCAGCGCACGACGCTGACTGATAGCGCTGCAGCGCGATATGATACGAGTGACGCGGCTAAGTGCAATCGCTTGTACCGCTGATACGCGATCACATGGGAATCGCCTACACAGTGTCACCTCCCAACACTCATGGGCTCCTAGTCACATCAGATTGGGATTACAAGGTCTTAGTTCGTCGTTTGGCATTTTGATTCTGAGTTTGGATCACATGGGAATAATGGTCTAAGCAACGCCACACAGCACTTATGAGCTGGTGTGGGAAATTTTAATTTTGTCTGTTGTCCATCTAGGGGCGTGAGCCTCTAGAGACTTGAAAAAAATTATAAAATTAAAATAGTATAAACCTAATAATACACCTTTATGGTTACCTCACCGATTTTTCTATTTAAGTAATTTCAGCAAGATTTTTTTTTTCTTTAAAATGATAAACTTAGATATTATAATTCAAAAGATAAAACGCTCAAACACAAACTGGTAATATTGCTTTGAAATGACATTGTCATCTAAATATAGCCACACAATCTCATAACATACACCCTTAAAACCTTAAATTCTTTTATACAGTAACCTAAATCCATAAATTCCGATAAAAATGCATTAAACATTCCCGGCACATAATTTTCCGAGCCCAAAATTCGTGAGCTTAAGTCGTACCTATCTTCAATTCACATATCTTTTATCATTTCCAACGGTTCTCGATCCGGAGCAAATCCCCGTATCCCGGGATCTCGGATCCGGGATCCGGTAATCCCGGTTAATAACGCCTAGCGTCCCGGGAGCCCGCAGACGTCTGATAATAGACTATTTAGATACAAATATAATTACTTAGTTACGTTATAATGAGATGTTTGTTTAATTGTTATGAATGTAACGAAAAGTTGCGCCATGAACAGCTTTTATTGTAAGGTCGCTGGGAAATAAATGTTTTGTACCCAATTAGTAAAATTAACTCGTACGAATGAATTACTATGATAATTTTGGAATCTCGCTTTGGTATGATGCATTTTGATCAAGCATCTTAAAAAAACTCGCATGTGGCATGAAGTTCCTTCAAGAAACTTTGTTTTTTTTTAACATAAAAAAGCAGAAACCAATCAACAAAATAATAGGAAAACAGAAAGTAAGATTGAAGAAAATTCGCGAATAGTTTCCCCCATCGCTACCAGGGCATCAGGAGCTGTAGAGGATTGGAAAGCTAATGATTCCGAGCGCAAAGCGGGCCCTACAAATCCTACCAATATGGAGTGCGGAAAATACCTGGAAAATGAGAATTTTATTTCCCTTCCCGAACGCATTACGTTTAGGGAGAATGTGGAGCGCAACGAGATAGAAAATATCAAGAAAACAACCGAAATATCAGTACCTCGTACTAAGTTGTTACTTTAAAATCACATTAACGCTTTTTTATCACCGTAGGATCTTTTGATCTCAGCCCATCTGTTCAGATTTCGTCGTAAGGGCTGGCCACACACGACCGTTTACGATTCCAAGCAGTTTTACAGCCCGACAAACAAACAAGCGGTTCCAGGCACTGAAGCAGTTACTCGCCCGATGCTAGAATCAAAGGACGCCGAATTTCCACGATTCCCAGTAAATACCGTCCGTAACCCGCCAGTAACTACTAACAAAATTTAAAAAGAAAACTTTCGAAAATAGAACAGCGTCGTTCTAAATTCCTACCTGCCATTATTTTCTTTTTAATTCGAAAATGTAATTGGGAAAGCCTTTGCCATTTTCAATAGAGAATTAAATTAAAATACCACAGCAGAATAATGACTTAACGAGTTGTCTCAATAATACAAAGCTTCGTGATTTACATTTAAAACTCTGGGCGTAATAAAACGAAAATGCCGCCATTTCGGTTGAACATGAAAATTTTCTATTCGGGCGGACAAAGGGCACAAATTAACGCAGCCATTGTTCGAAGGGCGGCCTCTCTTCCAGCGCGATTAGTTCATTATTATTTAATTTTATGTGAACCATCACATCGCCTGCCTCTTGTCTATTTCTATATTACAATACCTGTCAGAAATGGAATAGTTTTTGAAAAATACGACTCTCTCGCATCCTATAGCGAATGTATATTAAGTGATATTTGCTAAGTATCCACAGCACACAACTATATTATTCAGCCTTTTCCAATAATTTTAACATTAAGTCATGAAGTATGTTAGAAAAATTTCATTCCTGCGGCTGTTTTTCAAAATAGAGATGATTTAAAAGTGACGTTTGATGTTTGATACAAAGGAACAAATTCGGTACTTCTAGGAACCGTTCCCGAGCCAGTACTTGTATCCTTTGATATCTCGTAACAATAACAAATACAACTCCATCAAATGCATCCGCCCTAGAAACGCTTTTTTCCTTCGGAACGGTAGAAAAATCTGATTTTTTTTTTTCAAAAAAAGATATAAAATATCGCAATTTTCCTCAAAAATATTGAAGAATAATGCTAACGAATAATGTGACAACAATTTAACTGAACTCTAATTAATGAACACTCAAATTAAATAAAAGTGCAAAATTTATTACATGACCAGAATAAAATAGACTGGAACGCTGCATTATGCATATAACGTGATAAAATCAATATGCGTTTATGAACATTAAAACTACGAACAAAAACGATATACAACCAATTTACTATTTACCAAGTTTTGGTAATACATTAGTAAAACTAAAGTATCATTCACATATAGAAGATCATATATTATCTTTAAACGTTCGCAGTAAATATAAGTTAAACACGACGTTCAGTGTTAGTATTGGAACAAAACTATTTGGAGACAAAAGCATACTTTGGTGCAATCGAGGACATTTCTCGGTTGTCAAACAGTCTATCAACTGTCAGAGTAATTAGTGGATTCATAACACAGTGGTTTTGGGACATCTCTTTGATGATTCTGAAGCCCTGGTATTAGTTTTCCTGGTACCAGTTAAGATCAGGCCAAGATGGCTCCTACTTGGTTGTGGTGACATGTATTGCAACACATGTGTCTGACACTAATATCACAGTGTCTGTAGACACTTGTCACAGTAGTTGTTGCGATAATGATCCATGTGTACTGATTTTCTAATTACGTGCTAATAACAATGGGTCAGGGAATGGTTCAACAGATGTTAATGTAAATAATACAAAATATCCACAGAGCTCAACCTAGGCGGTCTGATTCACAGAAAAGACCTGCAGTATCTGCGAAGCTGACTAAACTAAGTTTCAGGAAACCAGGTCAGCTTGTTGAATAATTGAACTATGGTTGATTGAATCAATATTGCCATTTTCTTTATTTAGATTTTCTGGTCCTTTAAACTCTAAAAAAAGAAAGAAAGTCCCAACGCCTTAGATTACCAGGCCCCCATAAAGCACAAGAAGGTGCAAATGTTAATAGAGACACTGGCGTTGCATGTCCGCGGCGGAGCTGGTAAAGCGCTGGGCGGCACAGCCACGCCCGCGGCCTTTCAACCGCCCGCCACCACCGACTTTACTGCTTTTTGCCTTAACGATCTTCCTCTTTAATAGACTTTTCGTTGCATTCCAAATTAAACTTACTTTTCGGTTCAAATTTTAAATTGCCGAGTTCTCACGACATGTTTTCTTCAGTCATATTTGCGGCGGGGTAGTAAAGTTTTTAAATGTTTCGGTTTCAACATTATTTCCTTTTTCTAATGGACGATTGCGTAATTTTGTATCCGGATTTCCTTGCTTGAAATTTGGGGATTTGGGAAAGCAACTATAGATTTGCTAAGATAAATTACCGCTTGAGTGGAGTTAATAGATGAATAATGAAACAATTATCCGTATTGACGGGTTTGCGTGTCCATTTGTAGGTGCGAGAGTATCCCACGTTACCCCACGCCCGTTGCCAGGGGTGCCGAAGAAAAAAACACCCCATACGAAAATAATTTTGATAGACACTTCGCGTGCGACCAGCAATTACGTTATGCCCGCCTGGTAATTCCAATTTAGCACATTATCGGTGCGTTACGATTTCCAACAAAAATATGGTGATTGATTGGTGTTCGCACCTTTTTCTGTCATTTTAATCTCATTAAACTGAACATCTGTTGCTGCAATTACATCCGAGCGTTGTTTGCCGGCTCGGAGCTTGTTATTTCAACGTCACTCTGTAAACTAGGGAAAGGATGAGTTTTTTTATCATGTATGGTATGTATGTGTTTGAATGTTGCGTATGACTAAACGCGTAGTCGTGTCTGATCTCAGAAGCAACATCCGGCGTTATCTAATCTACGGTCAGTGTTTGTTGAAGGTGAGGATGAAACTAACCGAGATACACCGAGCCTTCCTTTGTGTATCAATGTCGCAGTTTGTCCTTTAGCTTTATTTCACAATGTTTGCCTAAGGCTAATATGTGCAGCAAAATGGCGCCATAATGAAAAGTTTCCATCAAAACGATCCGGGTTGAATTAGGCAAACATTTCTTTAAGGAACGCCTACGAAAAAATAATGGGCACCGAATTGAACTCGGCCTGACATCGAGTGGTTTTATTATTTATCTACAGTGTCGGGTACTGTCACTACAGATTACTGCAGTTACGTATTTGTTGAGCCCATCGACTATTTAAGTGGTTTTAAACAAACAGCATTGAGTCGTGAACAGGGACCGCTTGTTCCACCGCTCGCATCGGCAAATACAACACCGGGTGATATTTATTTAGAAAAATTTAATCTTGACGTGGAGTGCCTTTATCTACTGTATCCGGAAAGATCTCAGGGACCTCTCCAGAAACACTCTTATATTTAAAGAACTAAACATTTAAGTGACAAATAGTTGTGTTGGTTTTTCTCACGGACACTTTGTTGATATCTCGGAGATGGATTTCAAAATAGTTTTTTTTTTTAAATTGTAGCTACTCGCTGAATTATTCGAAAATGTATCTCATTCATTACGGGAATTATCTTTGAAAGTCTCATTCAAAACATTTCAACGTGAATCTATGACAGGACGCTGTAATAAATACAAATATCAGTGTCTTCACCGTTACGAAATATAATAAGTTCATTTTTAAAAGGCTCCATGGAAACTCGCTCACCATTAATTAACTCAAGTGACATTTTCACACGACATTCATTATGTATATCGTATCATTAGTCATTCGTTTCTATTTCCGATACCTGAATTTTTTCTTCATCCCGCTCCCGATGCCAAAAACTCGTGTCCCACGTTCCAACTTGAGTGTTAATTAATTTTAACTGACGCACGTATATATAACAGTGAAAGTTGAAATAGAATCCTTCATAACGAGACTCATGAATGAAACTGTAAACTTAAATGAGATTCTCAGTTCTTTAATGGAGGGAACACTGTCATTTGTCATGCTGGTACAGAGCGCTTGTTAACTCAACTCTCGAAACTTTTTCCCCAACTCAAAAGATCTCTGGACATGACATGTCATATTTAGACGACACTATATTAAGTGCATATCTATTTACAGGTATTTTCTTTGTGTATTGATCAGTTTGTACCGTAGTTCCTTCAAGGATATCCATCTCAGGTTCAAATCCTGATCTTTTTTGGCATATTTATGTGATTTTTTCTGTCATTACTAGATTTTTATTGTGATCGCTTATTTTCCAGTATATGTAAGAATTTACTACGTTTGTGGCTAAACATTACATTACTGTTAACTTACTTTAAGGGTTTTTAGTGCATATTTGTAGTTCTCCAAAGGATATGATATAAGTGATGGAAAAATTGAATCCGTAGATAAATTTTATACGGTGGAATCGAAGCGTCAGGAATGAATCGGTTGATTACAGGCAGGTCCCGAGCTGACTGCTGTTAAAACTGAATAATTGGTCGCACGTCACTTGTCCGATCCTTTCCGAGGATGCGAAAACACCAACTGCACGCAGAGATCATCAGAGAGCGAGTAGCGAGCGACACAAATTAAATTTTACAATCGGCCGTGTCATAAATAAAACATAAAGCTCACACTACACTAGCTATTAATAACGCACAATTTGCTAAACTGTACCCACATTAGTATTCTCTCGCCGAGACCGAAATATTCAAATTGAATTGTGACTCGTCAATGGAATACGAAATAGCTTCGGATTTTAACAAGGTGTTAGCCCATTGTACCGCCATTTTAGAATCGATTACTATTTGCGATCATTTGTAAGTGTCATGTCGTCATTGCTGCATTGATTCCGATAACAATGCTAATAAAATTGTCTACAGCCTTTACTGTTTTAGGATTCGGTTTTTAAACTTCATCATTTCAATGATCATAAATTCTAATACATCTAAAACGGTTTTAATGGCGGAGATAAAGTCTTAATCATGACTTATTAGGAGATTATCATTTATAACCTATTACTAATCGGTATCCTCATTATAGACACGGAATGCCACTTTAATAGCTTTTACGTTTTTTTTCTTTCTCTTTTTATTAATATTTCTGACTAGTTGGTCTAACCTGGTTTTCCTCGGATAGACAATTTAACTTCAACACGGCAAATAATAGTAAGATAATCCTTTTCTAGGATTCAAACAAAACTCATAACTTTTGTTTATAGATTCAATCCCACGAAAGCTGACAAATTTACGAACAAGTTTAAAAAAATCTAAAATGGACTTATTGTAGTAGGAAGTGTTTCGGATTCAACATAAGATTCCTTTTCAATGGGGGTTTTTGCATAATAGCTAAAGGGCTCTCGAGGTCCTTACAGTAACTTCCCTCGCAAAAATCGGCTAACCAAGTAACACTCGCTTCGAGTGCCGCCAAGTGCCGATCTACAATTCGATTACAATAGTAGAAGGGGCCAGATTGTATAACGCGGTTACCTCAAGTGCTCCGGCTATTCGATTTACCACAGATTACAATGACTCGAGTGTCATACAGAGAATAAAAGTGTTAGATAATAATCGCTCGATCAAAAAAGTCATTTTGATAGAGAGAAAATGCTAAAACAAGGGGAAATGTTCGAAGTTTTCACCAGGATGTCAGACTTTTAAAAATGCAAACATAATAGGAGATCACGCTACCAAAACAACCCTCGGTAATGCTTGTACCCTGGTAAATTCCAAGAGGCCCATCAGACTATCCGATGGCGATGTATAAAATCTGTATGAAGAAGCGTTAAATAAAGCCCGAACGAGCGATAAAACACTCCTGGCTCCTTTACAGCTTTTACGAGCTATTTCTTTGTTTAGGGCCAGCTTAGCTACCTCGATTCGAGACATCATTTTCGACATTTTTCCTCTCAGAAATTTTCTTACAATGTCATTTGCTTTTCTTTCTTGAAATTTTTTAGTTTTATTTTTAACTTTAACTGCTGACTGTCGGTATGTTTAATACCTTTTCTATTAATAATACAATTGCATGTGCAATAATTTAAATTTTCGTTAGATTTGTTTTTTATCTACAGAAGCTAAGACGGCATTCGATATCGACTTGCAAAAAAAACGAAAGCGTGACAATAGCTTGCGGCGAAGACATAATTTAATTAAATCTTTATTTAATGATAGAACAATCGGTATCTATGGAGTGACAATTCGCACGCCCTCGACATCGTCTTAAACGCGCACTTAAGTCTTACCCTTTCCGTGTTTCACCCTTGGCCGGTTCCATTCTTTTTATATCGCAACTTTATTAACGCATAAAGGTCTAGTGATGGCCCTTTAAGAATTAGGATGCGTCCCGTGGACGGGCGTTAGGAGCAGTAGAGTAGAACAAATGGAGTGTCGGGACCGTTACGGACTTAGTCCCGGAACAGCTCCGCGGTACTGTCACATCCCTACGCGCAATTAAACGAATTGTTATCGCCTCGTTCCAAATTTGAATTACCGGATTGCGGCCATTTTGATTTTTCTCTATTCTCAATGTTTAAAACGTCTTCTGGAGATGGCACAGCGGCAGGTGGTTTGAGGTTTACATCCCGAGAAATCTATTAGGATGTAAGGACATCAAATAATGGGGAGAAAGTCGATTCAGTTACGAGTATCGACGCTGTAAAAGCAATCGGATTTACATGTCTACCGACGAACTGAAACGAAATCATGAATGAACCGGAGTGTAGGAAACCCGAAGCATTATCCTTATGCTCCCATTTTACGACCTTTACCCCCATCGACTCGAAAGGGTCACATCAGTACGACACGCTGTAAAACGCCCCCGTCCCGCTCGCACCCGTGCTAACCTCATAAAACGGAGGGAGATAATCACGAAGATGAGTCGAAAATTATTTTTTTTATTATCACCAACAGCGGTGCTCTTTTATTTCCTTTTTACGTTCGGAGTACCTCATAAAAAGACAATAAACTTACTATTTACAGACCATCAGGAAATTGTTAGGCGAAGAGGTCTCTTTACGACACATGTTCTCCTGGTGCTGAGGAGGCCGGAGGATGCACTCTTTACGATTGGCGCGAACGTAAACCGAACGGGGATACGTTTTATCTCTTATAGTGTATCACGCCATGAAAATGAACCGCAAATTTTACGAACCCATCAATATCTCAGTAATGGTCGAAGTTGGCAGAGACGGGCCAAACGTCTGGGGACAGTTTAACTAAAACACACATTTTTAGTTTGAAAATCCGCGAAGCTGTTGAAATAATTTTGGAGACCAGTTAATCAAAAATCTGTCAAGTGTTAGTCGGACAAACACATGATGCGTTCCATCTTCTAAGATTAAATTTTATACTATACTTTTTAGATGATTGTATAAAATCACGTTTCTTGTACGGTAGTCCTCTTAAATTTTTTATTTCTTTATGTTTTTAACATTTATTGTTAAAGCGGAAACAGTAATGGACATTTTTTGAAAATTTCAAGTAGCTACTATGGTTTGTGTGATACAACCCGCTGACAGACAGACGGACAGCGGTGATTTAGTAGTAGGGTCACGAAAAGGGGCTAAAAAGGAAAACAATGTCGTCATCAAAAATAGGTGAGATTATATAGCTCCAACTGTTAAACAAATATGCATGAAATTTAATTTGTTTATTCAATCAATTTATCGTAAAGTATGTGGAAATAGTATCTTCATAGTGAAAACAGAATTAGAATTGAACGATAAACCAGGGAGATATAACCATTAAAAGTAAATATATCTATCTCGCTCATCAGATCAACCTTTTCTATGGAAGTCGAATGGCGCCTGTGTACTTTGACGTCGTAGTACATATCGGATCTCTCTGTCTAACCGACGACTTTGAAGCTTTATAACTTAGTTAATAAGTCGATATTCGAGAAAATCTAACTGATTAGCGTTAATATGTAGTATCGAATTCTAATAAATAAATAAAAAAGTCATGCCATTTCTAACTATAGAATATGCTGATAACCAAACCCAATGCAAAGTTTTTGTACTCGAATCCGTTCAACTATTATTCGTTAATATATCCTTCAATTATTATTGGCCATTGCTGAATTTAAATCCGGAATTTTGTCCAAAAGTTTTTTTATTTACAAACAATGTTGTGCAGTGAACGGTAGCTGTATTTTCTTTCATTTTAGTGGGGAGTATAGTTTAATAATAGTTATTAAGCGGTTACCCGTGTTAGCTAATACGCACGTTAAGTGTTCTTTTTTTACGATAACCACTGATTCCCACTGGATGTTACTGCCTATAAATTATACGAAGAATTACACACTAAATTGTTTTATGATATGTTTCCATTGTTTACGATTACGATGTATATTTAAACAGATTCGCTAACTTATGGAAATGGTAGAAAATTCACGGGCCCATAAAATCGTTGAGGAGTGGATGTTTAAGGGTTTTTTATGTAACATTGTTATGAGTTCAGCTTGAGGTTTGGGATTTTGCAATATCTTAGGAGGTCGGGGGCACCGGGACGTCGGGAGGGCGGAGGGGACTCCAATATTGTGAATTCCGAGGATGCTCTCCTAGTGCGTGTAATGAATTTCGGGATTGTCTTGCGGTTTTTCGGCTCCAGCCCCTCGCTCCATCCCTGAGGGAGGAACATTTAGTTTCGCTCTATTGGTTCAACCTTTCACATATTACATAAACATTATGTAAAAGAGAAACAGTTATAACTTTGAGAAATCTAATCTGAAAATTCTTGGTGAATTTTTCCGTGAAGGTACCGCCCGTGGGTATCGGGAGGTACGCGGCGCGCCATGGCACCATTGTTATTCTCAAATATATGGTAATAAGGACGGTATAATATAGGTCCAGCAATTCGTATGATAAAACAGAACCAGTGATATTTGCCCGCCGACAATTTCTATGGAGATTTCGGTCTTGTTTCGAGGCTAAATCTGTGCATGGGAATGATATACGGGAGGACGCTGGCAGTTTTCCCTTTTGCGAAAATACCGTCTGGGCCCACCGTTCAACTTTCAAATGGGAACAGATAAAATGATCCGAGTCATGTGGTTTTGTTATTGTTCGACAGCTCGCACACTCCGTCGCTCGCTAGCTTGCCTCGGTCGGAGGGACGGCTGGTGCTTAATCAACGATAATGAAGGAACGTTGAAAAAGGAAAACAAAGATAATTTTTAATGTTTAGAGGTGGATGTTCCCTGGTAGTTTAGTTTACAGCCGGTTGCGGTCGCCCTGAGGCGGAGACTGTTCTAATTAAAATCGCCCCGTTTTCTCTGGTATTATTTTCATCTTTTAGAACGCTTTTTGTAGCCGTTCCTCTGGTTAGGTTAGGTTATTGTTGTGGGTTGAGTAACTAATTTACATGTTAATGAGAACGGAGTTATAGTCAGTCGTATACAAATTGATGAGTAAGGTGAATCGCTACATGGACAATGAGTTGTTCCTTAATTGATCATGTGTTGCGCCATGCACGGCTGACTCAAACAAATGAACATTTTTTTAATTTTCAACTTAAACAGTCGAGATGTATTTTCGTTGCTTGTGAATTATGCATATTTGTTTTAAAAAACATTCCTAATGCACATTAGCATAATATTACAATGCTAACCAGAGGAGCAGAAGCTCGCACATAGCAAAGCGAGGCATAGGCCGAACGAGGCTTTGTCTCAGCGATTACGTATGCAAATGACGGGCGGTCCACCTGTGCCGCTTTATGTACGCCTGGTACCTACACACTACAATCACCACATGGAAATGGACCATTTTCTTTTTTCCCTTTGTCTTCAAAAGCTACCGGACTTTAAAAAAAGCATTAAGAGCAAGATCCTCATCCATTACGGAAGCAGCAATCACTCTGACATACAGATAACTCTGTATTAAATCACCTCTCGGTTAATATTCAATCCCATAAAGCATAGTCTTCATTAGATACCGAGGTTAATTAATATTAATAGGCATCAATGAATTTCAAACCGCTAAAGTAGCCTGATCAGTAATAAAGCACAGCTAAGTAGGACCCCACACATATCCGCAGATCATAAATTTCTACCGAGCATCTAACCGCGTATTAAATGTTTAAAAAACCAAGTGCTAAACCCAACCACCCGGAATGATTGCTAGCCACAACTTTCTCAGTGCAATATAAATAAAACTATATTCTGTAAAAAAAACTAGGCAGAAATATCAAGTTAACAATCATTATTGCGCCGCAATGGAAGCAAGATTTCAGACAAGTATTTCGGCTTATTTTTTAGCATTGACAAATTGCATATTGCCTTTAATTTTTTTTAGGCAAACAACTCTTTTTAATCTATTTACCGAAATTATGTGGTCAGTTCAGTTGAAGGTATTTAAAAATAAGAAGCTTTGATACTAAATCATTCACAGTGTCTGCAGTAGTTTTTTATTTACCAAAGTGGAGTAGAGAACGAGTGCTAGTCAGTAAAAGTCAAAGTCAAAATGTTTTTTATTCGATTAGACTTAAAATAAGCACTTTCAAATCGTCATTTTTTTTTTACAACCACCGGTTCGGAATGCTATTTCTACGGGGAAGAATCCGGCAAGAAACCTCCGTAGTAAAAGGTAATGTTTGTCAAAAAAAATTGTAAGTTTGTCCCTAAAACTAGGTACAGTAATATTAAATACTAATCATGCGACTTCAACAATTATTTAATTGTTGAAACTCAAAATTTTAGGATTTTTTGACATTTTGACGACCTCGGTGGCGCAGTGGTGTAAACAGCCGACTGCTACGCTAGAGGTTCCGGGTTCGAATCCCGGCGGGGGCGGGACTTTGTGTTATTTGCAAGACGCATTGTCTCGCTTACCGGTCTTGGATATTGTATTCTTATTTATTTAGTATATACCATAACGTTGCTAAGCACCTGCGATACAAGTTCTTACGATATTTAGTGCAGGGCTGAGTCAATGTGTGTGTCGTGATGTGGTTATTTATTTATTTGACATTTTGGAGATTTGGACATTTCTGAATGAATTGGTCGTTTCGGATTTATTACATTTTAAAACCGTTGGAGGTTTTGGTAGTACTGAGAATTTAACGATTAAGAAGTAGGGTTGGGCTGTGGTTTAATTTTTAAATAGTTTCATACAAAAGGTAGTGTATAAATGTATGTAAAAATACTTCACGGCTCAAAGATTCAATAAGCAACGCATTGATCGGTTATACAATTTTTAAATCGATTATTTATCAATCTTGTGTATGAATCTCTATGGTCTATTGATTTTGATTGAGTCTATGAATTATGTTTATAATAAGCTGAATGTTAAAAAGTAAAAAGATAAGGTTCAGTTTGGCCAGGCATTTCACATATTCTATATGTACTATATTCACAGTAAATGAGTTTCACTTTGACTTAGATTTTAAAGTTCAAAGTGGTATTCTCATATACGAGGGATGGACCATGGTTATTTTAAATACCACCCCCAAAGGAAATAACTGAAAAATTAAAAACTAACATTAATTAGTATTCAATCTACCGGTTTGTTAACGAATGACCGTCGTTTAAGAGACTGTAAGATATATTGTCGTCAAAGTATCTCTTCAAATTGATATATTCATATAAATGACAAAAACGGGGGTTTCTTGCTGATGTTTACCTCAACCAAAATTTTTCAAAAAACATTTTTTTTTCAATTAATTTAAATTTGATTAGTTTTTCTTTACTTTTGACTATTCAAAAGTAATTTTACAAAAAAAAAAAAGTTTTTTTAAATATCTGATCTGACTGTCTTCACGTAATGAAGTGTTATTGTGAAACCTAGGCAGTGTTATTATAGAACGGCGTCACTGATAGCTACTACGCTAACCCGACAACGAATTAATAGATATATTTTTTATATTTTCAAAGCCTATTAATAGTTGAAAATGGATACTTTACAGAGTTGTTAAAGTTATCTTTAGTTATTTTCAGTTTTATCGAGCCGTTGCGTTAATGTGGTAACATTCTTGCTAGTGATGTGCGTTTTGTAAGTGGATACGGATATTAGCGTGGATTTTTATAAACATAACTTCACTACATGATGCACCTTGCTTTAGATTAAATACAAAACTTTGAGTTAAAATTTGTGATCTATAATTAAATGATTCGTGTAATGTTTAGTGGATATGTGTATGTTGATATAGTGTTTCCTTTATATTTATAATTGTATTTTCGTTTCTCAATTGATTGTTTAAATAAACCGAAAATGATTTCGTAACCGACCAGTTTTTTTTTACATACAGGAATTATTTTTAGAGTATTTCAGCCTATGACACGTTTTTATATTATTTATATCCACATACAACGCATCGGACGGCAGCGCCGAAACGTACATGGATTCGGATACACTATCAATCACTACAACCCGGGCACGGAGCGAAGATGGCGAAACGAAGATGCAGCAAGCGAAGCGAAGTAACAATTTTAAGCCCCAAGGAAGAGGTAAAGCCGCTTACTTTAAAAGCAACCGAAGTTGTTATCTTCGTAACTTTGCGGAATTCCTAAGAGTACTCCATTCTTCGCTCCGTCGAGCGGCTAATTTCGTTCTTGACTTAAACGTAATTAAATGTATTTTTAGTATTTACACGACTCTGTCACGTTTATGTTCCCCTGGTTAATTAGAAATGTCGCTCCTGTCATTTTTTTTCTCCGTCTAACGAGATTATTTTTAATGGGGATTTATATTTTAATTTATTTTACTCCGGGCTATATATAACTGCTTCATTGATGTGATGATTATTAATAGTTTGTAGAAAATACAAATTTTCAACAGCGGCAACCCAGGACCACCAACGTCAACGATTAGTGAAATTTGAATTTAGAACCCGATCGGAAGAAATGCTAATACAGACAAGATGGCCGCGATTCCCGCCTTGATTTGCAAACAGTGAGATGTGACGATTGTATGTTGATCACAAATATTAACAATACCTAGTTGAAATTATATTAACATCTTATCAACCCACACACTTCATAGAGGCAGTAGACTTATGTCATCAAATAGAGCATATGAATTTGCATTATCTATCAACACGCCGATAAACATTGATTTAAATTGCTTTCCATTACGAAATGACTGAACTTTTTTTGATCAAATATAATGTCATGATAAAAAAACTTTTTAATTACCTATCAGTTTTTTTTAAGACTGACAGCTATGTCTGGAAAAAAAGGAAAAAATGTTCCAAGTTCAAAAATTTGAATGCGTTGAAACGCTCCCCTCGACATTCGCGCTCAAAAACATAAAATATCGATTGAAACATGTTCTACCAAGGAACAACGGCGAGTGATAAATCACCTTCGGGAAATTAAAACTGTCTTTAAAACAATACTTTCTTTGCATCTGAGTGGCGCCCCCTGTATCCCTGTCCCTTTTTAACTTTCTGGAACTTTATAAGTCTGTCTCGTTTCAGTGAGGAAGGAAACAGGGCGAGGCAGGGCAGAAATAGCGACATTAGATTGACGATAAAGCTTTTGTTTAGATTATTTGCAGACGATTTCGTGTCCATTTTAATTATGAATTACGCTTCTAAACGTGTTATATTTTTTCCTTTTTAAATATTTTATGGCTAAAATATCAAGTTTAAGTAAAAAAATTAAGAAATACATGTTCTTTATGTAAACATATTTATATTTTGAATACCAAGGTACTTTATAAATGTTATAGTTATATAATGTTATTATATCTATTTATAAGGTGATTGTATCACGAAGAGAATTCTTTGCGTTAACTATCTATTAAAAATTATTTAATTTCTCACTCATTATATTGCGCTTATAACAAAATTATTATTTAAATGAACGACTAAGACAATTCAACCCCAAAATCGATTAAAATTATCCGAACACAAATCAAAAATTTAAAGGCATTACAAACACATCAACAAAACGCAGCCGTTCTATCTCGGATTCTTTTTTCGAATTCAAAACAAAAAAAAAAACTTAATTACTTTTTCTGTCTCTGAAAAGGCGGGAGATAAGAGGTTCTATTCGTATCCTCGTTATCACTGCAGCCATGGTACTTTTACCCTTCAAACTTAGGTTTTTTTTCTTTTCAACCCCCCTTTTAGATGTACCTATCTGAAAAGTAATTTGAAGATAAGTAATGCGATGAATCATTAAGGTTCGAATGAAATTTAAAGAAAAATAAATCTGATTGCAATTCTACAAAAAAAAAAAAAGTTCGCAGCCATTTTGGATAAAGAAAGCTTTTTGTATTTTTCACATGAATTTATGAATAATATTCAAAGTTTTTGAAATGAAACTTTAGTGGAGGTTTAAAACTGGTCGGTACAGAATTAGAATGTTCATCACACGATTCTTTATTTTTGTAATAAGTGCTTCGGTTTATTTCCTGTTAAAATTTACGATGTCCCCGTCTCATCATAACTAGGAACGTAAAATTATTTATAGCAATTAAATATTTTACGACCCAATAAAATCTATTAATGAAAAAATCTCTCTACCTTTGTCAAAATAGGTCTAATTGACCCGAAGGTACTAAATTTTTAACGACCGAAAGAGGTCTAAAATCGAAATTAAAACTCCTTGGTCGTGACAAGGTGTTTAAAATTTTATAACATATGAAAAAAATATATAATAATATTACAGCAGTAAAATACTATCGGACATTTACGACAAATTCACACAGACCTACTTAATAAATCTGACAAAATCTCGAATTTATGCTCTCGGAGGTATAAAATGTTAGGACAGAGTAGAAAAAATAAAAAAAAAATATTTTTACGACGCAGTAAACCGCTTAGAATGCGGCACTGGACGCGGGATAATTCGGGAAAATCCATTTTAATTAACATATTTCTGCCGCGATCGCGAAGAAAATTAAAAAATGACCGTTTTTATGGGCTCTGAGGTTTTAAAAAGATTAAAACGCTTGTTAGGGAAGCTAAAATTTGATATAGGTTAGGATAGGCGCCAAACAAGCACGGGTAAGCTGACAAAAAGGTGGGCTAAATTTGAGTTCTAATTTTAAAATTTGTCACGGCGGCGCGAAAAAAGGGAAAAAATAAACAGGAGCTGTTGTTTTTTCATGCGCACGTTTAAGAAATATTATTGTTGAGGCGCAAAAGGAATGTTAAAAAGTGGCCTTGATTAAATAAAATGTCGCCAGGGGGGGTGGGGTGATGGGACGTGATAAGAATTTGGGACTAGGGGTCCATGAAGAGTATGGTAACTTAAGTTAAATCAAGTTCCTAAGTAGAGTAATTGTAATTATAAAAAGTTATATAGAAAACAATAGTTTTCTGAACTCACCGTCATATGGCTCCTCCTTACAATTGAATTTGGTGCTTACCTGGAAATAATAAAAATTAACATTAATTTAAAGTTAAAATTCTAAATCATGTTTTGATTTATAGTTGCAGAGGACACTAAGGAAATAAAATGTTTGTCTTCGTCATCAGATCAGGTTTTCTCTCCATGAAGACCTCTAGCTGATATGGCATTATTTCAAGTTTAATTTGAAACAATTCTTTGCTCGCGTTAAATTTTAAGATACATATAACTACTTTTCTATATAATGTTTCGACCCCTTTCCTACCCCCTTAAGGGTAAAATTTCTAGAAATCCGTATTCCACGTAATAGTATAAAATTAAGTACAAACTAAACAACAGCTGTAAAACTTATGCAGGCTGGGCATTTATGAGTCAAGACAATAATAATAATAATATATAATAAAAATACATGAATTATTATTGAATATAGGTACATGAATTATTATTTTTAGCTTTGCAATTAAAATGTTATAGATTTTTTTTGTATTTTAATATTGAAAAAGCAACTACGGAGGTTTCTTGCCGGATTCTTCCCCGTAGAAATAGCATTCCGAACCGGTCGTAATAAAAAGAAATACTGAATTGTAAAAAACAAAAAGACTTTGATTTTGACTTGACATCCTAATAACGAGATGCCCGTAACATCAATCCAGTCATTTGACAACAAAAAAAAAACAAACAAAATGTAGGCAACTTCTATACCTCTATAACAATACATGCAACTCAACATTCATAAATAGCAGATTTAATACCATAATACCGTTCCCAGTTAAGAGACAATTTATTTAACCCATCACCTCTCATCCCACCACCAGGCCTACGATTGACAGCTGTCAGTCGACCCCGCAACGGACCTTGGGGTGTAAAATCCCCCATAGTGTTGCTGGTGGAATAAATTTTTAATCAAAATATTTTCGCGCCCCCCGGTGTTAATTTATCTATTGTCAATGGTCTCCAAGTCAAGATGGGTGCGGTGTGACTCCGTAATGAATAAATTACTCACGTACGTCAGTGGAAGTAAATTTGTTTGTTTATTTAAAATAACCTAACCGAGGGATATGTTAGCCCTTACAAAATACCCTTTGAAATAGGAACACGTTATTGCACTGTTGACTATAAGTCTTTTCCTTCCAATGGGAAAAAATCAGTAAAGCTGATGAATACAAAATCGGAGCTTACAATTTTTCAGGTGGATAAAATATCAGCTACCTCCAAAATTTTGTGTGTCCCAAAAGGAAAGTGTTGACTCACAAATTAAAGTCATTCAGAAAATGAATTTGAAATCCATGATATGTTCAAAATAGTAACCTTTATTAAACACACGTTTTCACGTGAAATCAGGGCCTTGATCACGACACAGCCACTGGTTTTATCAGGTTTTATTTTATTGGCAAATTTTCTTCTAACTGGGTGGTCAAATTTCAAAAGCGAAATCGGACTTTCCAAATATTCTTTCAGCTCTGAAATACATTATAACAAACCTATTTGGTAAGACCAGTGACAAAGGACAGTAGGAAAATGTCGAAAAGCGAAGAAAAAGAATTGAAAAGCAAAATAAAAACAATGAAGCAATTAATTCTCAAATGTTAACAATGAAAATGTTAATATATGATTGACGACGTTTTCTTCTTACGGCCCGAATGATAAAAGATGGGTAAAGACCATGAAAATTATGCACATGTAATTTTGTAAAGATATGGTCAGGAACAAACAGGCAATTGGCAGTGATTCGACACGGCCAGACAAATGAATGTTCATATATTCTGAGAACCGATAGGTTTAAAATATCTTATTTAGTAAGTATATAATGCAGATATGTAGTACATAAAAGAAATCATTCGGGTCAGTTAAGTTTTGTTTTTTATTCTCAAAATCAAATGTTTCATGATGTATTTGTATTTTCATGTCTTTAAAAAAAAATAACGTAAGCACTCTGAAAGATTTTTTTTTAATTTATATAATTTATATTTATATTTCTGCCTGATGTTAAAAGGTGATGTAGTATAAGGTGGAACAACAATGTAGTCTAAGGTGGAACATGCCCAGTGCCGACCCAGGAGAACCCTGAAAGTTATTTCTTAATATTGGGTAAAGTATCTTTAAAATCGGTGGAGACATTTTTAAATTACATTATAAATACAAACATACCATTTTAAAATATTAAAACATTAGTATGTACGAACGATTCTGAATGATATTATACAAAGTATAACTTTCAATGTACCAGGACATCATATATGTAAGGAGGGTCACATGAAAGCAATTCCCGAAACACTAGCAGACGTTTTCGCGAGCGCATAGCAAACTGCGAAGGAATCTAATTTACGTGGAACGCTATGTACTACAGCGACGGCGTGCATAGTGCATACCGCTCCCATACTTCTACTTGACGCATAACAAAGTATGCAAGTGCATTCAGAATGAGGTTATAGTCAGTTTTGGTATGCCACGGCTAGAAATGGATGCGTTGTAGCAAACAATGGAACTACGCTCCATAACTCAAAGGAATGAATTTTTAATTGTATTGAATAATAATCAGGATTTATTAAGTAGGTACTAACTTTTGATCTGATCAAGGATTTTAATTTTAATTCTTTAATGCTGGTGTACTTCCATAGAACTCTACTTTTCTCTTTAACTAAACATGAAGAAGGTCAAGATATACACGTCTGTCAATATAAAACCGATATCTTAATGATCCCTTAAAACTTAATCCAACATTATTAAAATATATAACCTAGCGATCAGATAAAAACTACATCAACAATAAACTAAGAGAAATTGTTTACTTAAATATATGGAGGTGATTCTTAATCCAGTATCAAAACGTAAATGAATCTGAGCTGAACCTAGAGTTAAATTATTTTTACAAAATACTTGTGAAGTACACATAAAAAGTAAAATGAATTTCTAAAGATTCATGACATTACAAACAAGTTATGCCTTCAAATAGCAGTTCTATTTTCACTTTTACCTAAGAGCTTCAATGGTATATTTCATTCGGATACCTCACTCCCACATTCCAACTGCGGCTACTGTATTTCCTAACAAAATATTCAATATTCTAAAAACCAGCACTTACAGACCCGTGTTTTGACTTACTGATTAAGATTTTCCAAGAGATCTCTTGATACAATCCAAAGTACTAGAGGTCTCATTATCTGGTCGTGTAATTGCCGTGGTCCATTTGAAATATTTATTTAAGTAGCCACATGGAGTGTTTGTTTGTTCGTTTTAAAAGCCGAAACTAGTGATCATTTGTACCAGGAGGTCATGAATTTTAAGAGGTTCTTTCAGATGTTTCGTAATAGGAAGTTGTTCTACATAATAATGCTCATTCACAAGGCACTGTTGGCTAGTGAATGGAATACTCTGCCACCAGACGTGAAGTTATTTTAACCTTACAGTTTCTAGGTTAGAAAATTCTCATATCACCATTTCAGAATTCCCTATTCATGTCCACCATTAAACCAGGCTAATCTATCTTGAAACCTTGATTAAGTTGTAATTAAAAACATTGTTATTCCCATTAATGAGTAGGTACCGTTTGGTTTTTATCGATTTCAATGTTCAAAAAGTTGCTTTTTTGCCTTTGGAACTAAAAACTTGTGACTTTTTCACACGGGGATCCATTAAATTACACACGACATGAGCATCGCTAAATTACAAATGTCATAACTGAGTACATATGGCAGAAACGAAATCAAAATGCAACATTTCCACCCTGACGCACACTCAGTATCATTCTAATCGACAATTTGTTCTTTTCATTGGTTTTTTTTTCTTTCACTCGCGCAGCTGTCACGCGTATGACGAATCACTCTGTCATTCTGACAGCTTTTTGTTCGTCAATTGTCATTCTCACCCTTCAGCGTACCGTTGGCACGTCAATGAATAAGTCCCATATTTATGCTATTGTTTATTGAGCCTGACATTTAAACGGTTAATTAAAGTTTTTGCAATTAAAATATGTTGAAGCGATAAAATTGCAGAATATAAATAAATATTGTGCATGAACGTCAGGCACGATCTATAATTAGAATTTTAAAATGTTACTACATCTATTGATGACTTATCAACTCTTGATGCTCAAGGATTTTTTAAATACAATTTCATGGGCAAATAAGCAAAACGTTTCACCTGAAGGAAAGTGATACCGCCGCTATTTACACGATGATGTCCTTGATGTAGAGGTAAAGACGTTTTACCTCTCGTGCTTAACTACACTGGCTCTCCGATCCTTCGAACCGAAACACAGTGAACTGCTTCACGGCAGAAACAAAAAGGAGCAATACCAAACTTAGACAACATTTTATATTATTTTCTAGTGCATATGTTTATTTGACCATAAGATAATTATATCATGTGAATTGTAATTCGGATTTAATAAAAAAGGTACAAAAAAAGATCCAGTTCGTTACAAATTCGTGGCACCATTCAACAAAACTACAAAACGCGTGAAAGATCAAACAAGACGTCATAAATAACGCCGCCATTTTGTTTCCGATTGTTAATAATTTCAATTCGAAAAACTAAATAAAGGAATTAGACTCCGTCCTATGCTGACCGTACAATAGAATTATAATACTGTATAATTGCATTGTGCTAACCCTTTGGTGTTTTTTTTTATAAATAATTTTATCAGTTGTAATTGTAAGGATAACAACGTAGTATCTGAAACTACCCTATTCGGAGTCAATTGGAGGGATTCTGAGCCTTGTGCGTATAGATATAAGAATTGATATTCAATGTTAGCGAAATTGTAACAATTGGTAAGAATGTAAAGGTATGTTATGTGCACTCTTTTGAATTTATTTTCGGCTTTTTTTTTTGGCACCAACCCGACTATTAGCCGAATGCTCGTTGCAACTTGCAGCCGAGACAAACGCTGTCTCTGTGGACAATACAGCTGTTCAAATTAACTAAGCCGTGAATCTATGACCCGGCGAACTTCAGACCGCCTTAATAAATGTTGTGTGTTTTCAAACCATCCAGGAACCCATTGAAATGGAACCACAAAATTTCATCAAAATCGGTCCATCCGTTTATAAAGGGTTAGGTTACAAAAGAATTATATATTTTAAGATACACAACAAGGGTAGTACTTAAGCATAATTTTAATCTATATTAGGAAAAAAACCGGCCAAGCGCGAGTCGGGTTTGTACATGAAGGGTACGATCGTTTAATATTAAACAATATATTTTCTTTTAAGTCTTTGCTGAGGTAGTAAACGTTTGCTTTTAAATTTTGCTTTGATTATGAATTAAGTGAAAATTAAAAAAAAGTTTTAAACTATTGCCCGACTAGGTACGTCAAAAAAAAGTTAAAACAAGAAAAAAAATCTGAAATGCATAGGTACAAAAATGGTCAAGGTAGAGTCATGGTCGCACCTACTTACCCTTTCTTTTGCCTTCGCCGTGGTCAGGTAAAAAGATGGTCAACTTTTGAATAATTATGCTGTCATTACAACCCTCTAGCTTTTCCCATGTTGGGTAAGAACAGTTCGTACGGACGGGTCAACTTATAAAGTATACCTAAAAGGGACTCTCCTGAAGGTCCCGTTAAAAAAAACTCCATCAACCAATCATAATTCAAGGAAAACTCAGACAAGTATCCATCACGGGCAGACCACGCCCTTGGGGAAGCGCGGGAAACTTGCGCCCCTGTCTAATCTAATATTAAACACATTCGGATATTAGATACAAAGTGAGCATTCACGGAATTTAATAATCCCAGCCCTTACCCCCGTCCCGCTCCTCTGGATACACCTGTCCTTCTCTAACTTGGGAATTATTAACAACAATTTTATGATTACATTTAGCATGGTATAAGCCCGGCCGGCACGTGACGCGAAAACCGAAAGGCCTTTGAAAAATAGCGGGAAATCGTAGAGAGTTAATATTTTATTGGTTTCGATAGATTTGAGTTATGTTAGTTTGGTGGGGTTCCGGTAATTTTCAATTTTGTGACTGAAATATTGATAAGGCTGAGTCTCTATGGGAATCTCAGGGGCTGTTACGTGTCCAGTCGATGTTGGAAATAAAGGCTTCGCTTCAGACGAAAACATGATGACGAGAACTAAGTTAAGGATTTCTATACCGTCATATATTTACATAGAAATGACTGATTCGATTGAAAGATAAACATTTTCTTTTAATATCTTTAAGGTTTCATTAGCTCGTAAAGAATGTTAAGTTTTCTCCTGGACATTTCACTATCGACGAAAAACATGGAACACGTTTAACTTGTTATTGTTAAATTAAAACCCGACTAAATACGAACAGACAGCCGTAGACGTACATAATCAAATCGATAGCGAGATTTAGTTCCGTCGAGTTACAATGATGGCCGTGGAAATTAACTAAATCTATCCATTACGTCCAATGAGTTACTCCGATTAGGTGTTTTTTTTTTTTTTATGGTCGAGGTGTACAAGCATACGGCCTTAGTGTCGGTTTCATGATCAGCAGTGACCATAGATGACAAATGTACCATATAAAGTTTATTTTTTACCTCGGTGGCGCAGTGGTGTAAACAGCCGACTGCTACGCTAAAGGTTCCGGGTTAGAATCCCGGCGGGGGCGGGACATTGTGTTATTTGCAAGACGCATTGTCTCGCTTACCGGTCTTGGATGTTGTATTCTTATTTATTTAATATATACCATATCGTTCCTTAGCACCTGCGATACAAGTTCTTAAGATACTTACTGCAGGGCTGAGTCAATGTGTGTGACGTGATGTGGTTTTTTTATTTATTTTATGAGTTTAGGTGATCCGCAACTCCCTGTTCTCCCCTCTCAAACGAGTTGTCGATATGTTGGTATATTTCGTAATACTATGGATAGTGAGATACAGAGTAATAGTATGTAAAGTAGAACGTCAATTAACCGAACACCCGACTCCAACCGACCGTGTCCAACCCGTACGAAAGGTGCAGACTGCTTCGGCAGACGAAAAGGTGATTTTTATGCATTCATGTACTTAATTCTTCTTTATCATGTTATATACTTACAGTATGCTGAATAACTACAAATTGATCCTATGGCTATGTGTTTAATTTAATTTAATCTAATAATTAATTTATAAAATCGTATCTGAAAGTTACTAAATCAAAAATTTTTTTTTTTAGCAAATTGTCTAGGCACATAAAAAATAATTATTTTATAAATGTCATGATTAAATTTAAAAAAGCAAATAACTACCTAACCCTGAAGCCTGACGTGGAGGCGGTATAAGCAAATTAGTACTGTTCGATTATCCGAATAACCCTGTTTTCCGAATACCTACCAATGTCCCTACGTTCGGATAATCGACGCTCTACTATATTAATTAAGAATATCAATTATATTTCCACTCTTACTATTAACTCTGTCTATTAATACTATTGAAATGATAGTTTTTCACTCGAGATATCTGGCACCCTTATTCACTTTATCAAATAGCAATGGGATATCATACCAAATATGGCAGGAAAGTATACATTTAACTTTCACTATGGCTGCCCTTCAAATAACTACCAGGAAAGGAAAGAGCAATTTTTTTATACATTTTCGATCTTCGATGTTACTATGAAACGTCACGCGAAGGTCTAAATGATAACATTTCTCATTAATTAATTATTAATCGGTTAGCATTTCGGTCGTGGCAAGAATAATTTTGAGTAGCGTGTAGATAATGTAAGCTTCGTTGAGAAAAATATCAACAAGGCGATTTTTTTTGTCAAAAAAAGAGATACTAAATAAAAAAAATTATACGATACCGATTTTTTTGAAAACGGGTGGATATCTTTTTGTACAAATAAAAATAAAAACCACATCACAACACACATTGACTCAGCCCTGCACTAAGATAATTTTGTATCGCAGGCCCTAAGTAACGATATGGTATAAACTATATAGATAACCAAGACCGGTAAGCGAAACAATGCGTCTTGCAAATAACACAAAGTTCAGCCCCCGCGGGGATTCAAACTCGGAACCACTTTACACCACTGCACAACCGAGGTCGCCAAAAATTCGATTTTCTTAAATATTATGAATGTGTTTTTATTACTAACTTCGTCCGTACCAAACCCCTGGACAAGCGACATTCAGACTTCTATACAAAATCTGCCCCTGCCAGGGATCGAACTTAGGATTTTTCGTACGTAAAACCACCTTTAGTGAGACTAGCCGATACAAGCCAGCAAGGGGAGATATGACGAAAATGGAAGCCAACAAGTTCGCGATAATTTTATTTAGAATTCTCTTTCTGTCCGCTCTCCCCTTACGTTTGGGGATTGTAATGCAATAATCCGGATATTATGTTTAAATTACACTTAACGTTTTAAGTTACGGATGAAAGAGAGAGATAGAGATAGAAAGAGAGGTGTAGCGAAATGTGAGTGCATTACATCCTAATACTCATTTAAATGTTATGTGCATAAACATGTTATGCATGAAATATCTTTCTAATATATGGTGCAAGATCAAAAATAAGCTATGCTAAGTAAAATATTCCTTCTGATTCTTATAGGTTCGCTTTTCTTGCATATTTCATAGATATTATTGTCCAGTAAGGCCATTGTTAACACATAGTGTGGATATTTTGGTGGGAAATAGTCAGCAGTGACGTCGCGTCGGCACGGTGTGAGCTGACACTCGAATCACAATCACCTCCGGATCCCGGCGAATAATCGTCATTTATAATTGAAAAACGCAATTACATCGCGCTCGCGTCAGTTAATTAATATTAAATTCGCAAATAATCACCCATTCCGCCCCGCTGTCCCCGCTCGGTGGCGTCTGATTGAATTATAGGGAAAATTATGAATCTGGAATAAGTTAGCCCTTTCTATGTAACGGGCCCTCCCTGACAGTTGCGTTCAGGAATTTTTAATTTTAATTCGATGTGAATTAGAAAGTTCGCAAAAGTTATTACTTTATTAGGACTTCAGTGTAATCTCATTTGTTTAATTGTTAATATGAGGGCGAAAATTTGACGTTTCAGTTCTGAAACAACGATAATGGAGTCGTGTGGGAAAATGGAAAAATATTAAATTTAAAAAGTGCATGCCACCCGGCCGGCCATGGACACCACAGCGACACGGCTCACCAAAATTCAATTTAGTCGCCATTTTGCCCCGTTCACACCAACAACGTTGTATGACAAACCAAACAATTACCCAAACGTGCGCTGAAAACATAATTTTTCCACGGAAACTACGTGAAATTGTGCAAAAGCGAGCTTACCGAGACGCTTTGTTGGCTTTCGCGCCAACAAACGCGTCGTCAGCCATTTTGACAGCTGTCAAAAGCTTCGATAGTGATTTCGTCTTTTGTAAATTCACACCTCTGTTAGCGGGCAAGTTTTTAAACAAACTAAATTCAAACACGTCGCCAGGTTTATTCGATAATGTAAATACGTAACACAATGCACGGTTCTATACAAATTACAGTGCGGAGTTGGTACAGAAACGATTATGGCTCGAGATGCGAAGTCGATACGTGCATCACAATTCTGTCGCCCGCCTCATTTCAATACCTATTGTATCTGATTCCCCGCCGCCGATCGAAACGTCGTAAGCGCCCGTTACTCTGGCACTCATCCGTCATTTACCAACGAAGGATACATGACAATTGATCGAGATTCAGAACGTTATATGTCACATGCGAGGGGCGAGTGATTCTGACTCTGGTGACGGGTCAGGAACGATGACAAACGAGCGAGCTGCTCTCGTCGCTTGGGTTTTTACTCGGTTTGTTGCGGATGTGGGTGACAAGGAGATAGCGATGTGGCGACGTGTGCCCGTCACTGTTAGATTGCTCTGAAGAGGTGGCGACGTATCTTGAAGATCTCCAGCCGAAGACGGACATGTTAATTGTTGAGTGTCGGCCCATGCGTAGGAAGGCGCGAGAAACACGGAACTAACAAAGGTTTCCGCAACCTTTGACTATTCAGCACTTGGGCCTGGCAAGCGCTCCAATGCTACCTGTTCCGTCATGGAGGCACATATAGAAAATAGATAACTCTTGAGCGTTTGAACTACTTCTACTATTCCTAAATTGAACAGGCTTATCCTAGGCAGGCGCGTTCCACCTCAAACCTCATCGTCGGAAAGGTAAACCTATCATTTTTCTGGGAACAACAGCTAACGTAACGCCACGACGCACACAAACGGTCCACACGACCAGAAGCACAGAACACATAAGCAGCTCACCTGGATCGCTCGCGTCGAGGGTCTGTGGCGGGGGTTGGCTGAGGGGGCCGGGGGTGCCGCCGGAGCCCGGCGAGCGCACGTCGTCGTTCACCGCGCCGTACGAGAGCGACGACGATGGCGGTCTCTGTTGACAACATCCAACATACTCATGAGCGCCTGGTACTTTTGGAAGCTCGACTGCATCTGCGACTGCGCTGATTCGCTTGGTTCCAGACCGAATGCAGCACACAATATGGAAAAATGACACACCAAACGTGCTGGATCACTCTTTAGGGGTTTTGGTGTGTCATTTCCAATACATCATACATTACAGCGAATACTGCTATGCGCTGTATTGCAACGTGCTCTGCTGTATTCGGTGATGGCGCCATAACTTATGGAAATAGAATATGGAGCGACTTTTTGGAATGCTCCAATTTTCCAAGTGTTGGTGCAGAACCAGCGCCATCAGATGCAGTACAACCCTCACTCAAATTAAGGGTATTTCAATTAGTCGTTTTAGTTCTTTTTAGTCAGACCCCGTCATCGTCGCCTTCGCGATAGGTATTGATTTAATTTTAACTATCTATTAATGAGGCATGCATTATTTATTGATGCTATTCAAATTAATTTGATTTCCCTCTAAAACAGTGCAGCGGAATACCATGAGCGATGGTGCGTGACATCGCAACAGCAACAGCTGTGTGAACTGAACCGAATGTTAGGTATTAAGTAACTTTAAATGGCATCCGAATTCGTTTTCAATGTTTTTTTTTTTATTTAGGGAAAGTAAAGTACACACATGCATATATTTCGTACCGGTGCGGCAAAACTTGCTCGCAAATAAATTGTAAGTTTTTTCACAGCCTATAGAAGCTTTCAACTTTAAACTCATGTACTCGTCGCTTCTGTAAGGTAATGGTGTAAAATCATCGCAAACTATAGGGGCCGTCCATTTATTTACGTTAGACCATATTTGTCAGTTTTAAATCTGTTGTCTCCCTATGTAAAAAAATCGTTTGACCTTTTTACATCTGTTGAAAACTTAAAAGTAAAAAAAAAATGGATGGCTCCATAGTGAAAACATTAAATTTCACTAATAACTTTGTTTAACTGTGTTTTACTAATCAGTACACCCATTCAATCACTTTCACATTCAATCAAGTTTTACCGTCAACCCTACCATTACTTCAACCGCTCAAGTTCTGCGTAGTCTAAAGTCAGCTTAATAGAACGTCCTAGAACGTGCGAGTCTTTTCAAAACTTAAATTTAGAATCTTACCGATATTTAATTTTAAATGTGGAACGCTCACGATCGGCCGTTGCCGTAATGTTTCGGAAGTGGATCGGTGCTAATGAGCCGGCGCGCGCGCACGCCAGATCGCTATTATTGCTACACAAGTATTATGCAGTAGGTGAATATTACTTATTCTATATCTAAAAATGAATCCCTACTTCCCTTGGTAACTTTCATCACTTCACCTTTATCATTTGCTGTCTTCAAGTTTTCTAATACCATATAGAAGGTTCTTAAGAAACCAAAAAAAACAGCAAATTTTATATTTTATTGAAACTAACCTACTGTAGCTCATATGCTCTACTACCCGTGCGAAGCCGGGTCCGGTTGCTAGTTGTTTATAATGACACTTGTTTAAAAAGCTGTTGCTTCACCCCTTCATTGAGACTTGTCTAAGCTATTACCTGGTCGTATTACAAGCTGTACGATTACAAGAAATCGATTAGAACATGCGGAAACTACTACATTGTGTGGCGTGCAACAGTGGATGCATTCTTGCTAGCTTGACTCAAAAAAAAAAAAACAAGACAACCTACTCGTATAATGATAGAAATATACTTTGTAATAAAGAAACTTGAACATTTCTAATTTTTGTAGATTCAATATCAAGTTAGTACAAAATGTTAATGTTAATTCAGGTTTCAGCGTGTCTTTCGAAAGCTATGTTCTATGACATGACACCGTGTTTCTTGCGGACTCGGTCATCCATTTTATCTATGGTGCCAATAGCGATGTAATTACTGGAAACTGCTTAACAGGTTCGAATCCCGGTAAAGAACTATGTTATTTGCAACATGCATTATTTCACTGGTCTCTATGTATATATGTATACTAAATTTAAGTCGTACCTTAGATTGGTATTTTCGATACAAGATTTTATCTCAGGGTTAAGTCAATGTGTGTTGTTATAACTAGCTATTCGCGCCGAACTGTGAACGTGCGAACCTCTGTATCTCGAGAACCCCTAAACCGATTTGATTGATGTTCGAACACAGAAATACTGTTTACCTCATCAATCCACTTACCAAATTTCGCAACGATCCAATCAACGATACTCGAGTTATCGTCGAACGAACATTCATACATACGTACATACAAACTCCGGTGGACTGGGAGTCTGAAACCGTCGCTCGTTCGTTGAACAGTAGATTACTGTTCCGCCGTTGTGTTCAAAAGATGCGCAAGCGCAAGTTACCGATTCACCTGCGTTATGGTCCTTGTCGGCGCGAAATGATCCCACCACCACCAACACCACCGGTTAAATTAGACAATATGCGAAATTACGTACCAAGGAACGCGATAAAATAAATTATCTCGATATATTGAGGTATAGCACGAAGCTATTTAAAAAACGTGATCGCTTGATGCTTTAGGATTGCGAAAAATAAAAGGAGTTTCGTCAGAGCGAGCTGTGTACTCGGGATTATATTCAAAATTTATTGATGAAAAAAAAAATATGGTCAAATTAGAAAATTTTACCGGAATCTGCGGTTTGTTTACTGTCGCTATGGGGCCCATATGGTATTGCGAGATTGTCGCAATGCATGACACATCATGCCAAACACCCGACAAGCAGTTTTTGATCCAAAAATTACTCACATCAATAATTAATTAAATTAATTGTAATAGATTTATCTGTAATAATAACAGTCAAAATCAGTTGAGACGTACTTAAAATTTAATTTTTCAAGGTTTATAAAAATCTATCTAGAGACATATTAAATTGTATACTTTGTATGTATATATATATATTGCCATGATTTATACGGTAATTTGAAACAAATCTAACACACCGTAATTACGTAAAAAATACATTTTAATTGTAGTTCGAGCACCGAGTAGATTGTCCGCACTAACGACGTCGACTTTAATTACGACCGAATGTATTGTTGTACGAAATTAACACTGAAATTTAATTGAAAAATTGATTCTTTCGACCTTTCTTTTAGTATAATTTTTTTTTTTAATTCATTATTTCTTTTTTGTTCTTTTAAATCTCAATGATAACTGCAATGTAAAAGAAAAAGTTGTTCAACTTGTAGTTCCAAAAGAAATACAAATTCAAATATAGAACACGCGTAACCCAACTGGCGATTTCAATAATCATTAAAGAAATGGAACAGAAGGCGAATTTAAATTTGATTCTGAATTCGGACCAGATGTCCTGCCGCGCCACTTTCAATTACACCAATCAGACTGACGATGCTCAGATATCGTTCGAATTTCGAACTTGCTGCGGTCCGAAATTGATCAAGTGAAACCACAAATTTCGTAAAATCTGTGAAATTCTAATAACTAATATGATAAATAGCTACATAAGATTAGCCTATACATACAACACAACTCTTATTTTGTTTTAAACTAACATTTTCTCACCAAGTATACCTCATTTGCTTTTGAATTGAGAATTTGAGTTTTGTGGTTTAAAAATCGAACAGCATTTTCAATTTAAGAATCCTAGCGGAGCATTTGTTTTTTTTTACTTTCGAGGCAGGAAGCGCGCCCGCTAATGCGGCCCGTTCACACCATATGCGAGAAACTAAAAAACACACCGAAATGCCAACGAAAATGACTTACTTTATCATTATATTGTTGTTATAATTTTGTTTATTCACGTAGTTGTTGCGGGGGCGCGTTTTGGAGTCGTTAGCAAATTTCTGTTGTCCTAATGCTTAACGTATGACACCTTTCGATATAATTATGTCTATGTTTTCCGGTTTGTTCAGTGTTGTGTATTGGATAATCGATTGGTTGTGACGACCGATTATTCATATTCAGGATATTTGAGCTAGACCCTAAGTACCTACTATTCAAGATTGAACGTTTCTTAGAAGCGTTCATAAAACTTAAAAACGAAAATCCTATCATACTTAACTAAATTACTTAATGTTTAATGAGTGACAAATTAATACAACTAGATAAATAGTCTTAAAAGACACAGTAACGAATAGATAAACTTCAATAAGGATGGAACCGCCATTTTAAATTCTCAAGCCAGTTGTCGTTCAAGGCGTGGTCCATTTAACGTAACTGGTAATTTGGTGTTATGGCACGACATCGCCGGGTCTCGGGTTCGGTTCCTGGAAAGGGAGTGTCCCCTGTGATCCGAGAGAAAGCTTTTTTGCGACATCACTCATCCTCGTTAGTCACACGTGGTTGTCGAACGTTGGAACTTGGAGGACTTTTTGGAAATTACAAGATTTTCGGGTTTTTCGTGTTGTCTGTTCTTTTTTTAGGATGTACTTTATCAGAACTTTTTACTATAAATTGTTATTATCATTTAAAAATTAAACTCAATAATAAAACAAAATTAACATTTGTCGATAAATCGTTTGACTACTCGATAAGATTTTAAATTAAGAAGCAATCGACTTTTTTTTTAATTCACAATTTTGCCAAAAACCGCAATCGATTTTTTTAACAAATGTTCCATCTAACCCTAGTTTATAATTTAATTTTGTGAACTGCCACCGCTGTTTCCCGCAGACAAACTGCAAATATATTGCAACCCTCGCCAGCACTGCGCACGCGTCTCGTATCAAATGTCGTGGGAACCGACACCACAGCCTGATCGACGTAATGTTTCATCTCGGTTAGAAGACAAACAGAGGGCCATGTTGTCGACATGATTTTGTTTCTATGGCACCTAACAAAGAATGGAACCCGTACAGGATAACCAAGAGGTATATATGTTAGGCTTAATGAGCAATTTTCTACTGAAAGATGAAAAAATATCATCTACGGACAGCGTTAGCATTACTTCACGTTGTTGATTTAATCAATTTGTACCCCCTCCCACTAGCGCTGTCTCTAACGGGTTATTTTTAAGTTCTAGAAGGAAAAGGCTCAAGATATTGGCGACCTCGGTGAATATTTATCTTGTGGGATAAGTTAAGGTTAGCATTTAGCTATAATGCCCCTTCATTCATTCATTGAAAACCTCGGTGGCACAGTGGTGTAAACAGCCGACTGCTACGCTAGAGGTTTCGGGTTCGAATCCCGGAGGGAGCGGAACTTTGTTATTTGCAAGACGCATTGTTTCGCTTACCGATCATGGATGTTGTATTCTTATCTATGTAGTATATACCATATCGTTGTTTAGTGCCTGTAGCACAAGTTCTTACGATACTTACTGCAGTGCTGAGTCAATGTGTGTGTCGTTATGTGGTTATTTGTGTGTGGTGGTTATTTTGAGAGACGATGTGGCCGAAAAACCATACGCCACATAAATAGCAAATTTTCACCACTTCAAATTAGAACTCCAGTTAGAAGCAGATTGGGAACGCTATCGGATTTTTTATGAAAACCCCGAAAGAAACCAGTAAAGGAAAGAAAAACAAGAAAAGACAACACGTTTTGCAAGATTCCTCAATATCATGAAGATGTGAAGAATGTTTTTAGTCTGACGATATCCAACCTTCGCTTTACTTACATGTCAGAAAAAAAAATATATCTGTTAACGCAAAACTATCGATACAAAATCTTTATTAGCGATCAATCTTACAAGTTATTTTTTAATACCGTTTACTGCCAGTGACGTGCCTAGAGTTTTAGAATAGGGCAAGCCGCGAGATACGTTATTGTAGTTTTATAATTCATTTCGATAAATGTCTTATTGCCTCATTACTCTTATATCTACACTTCATACTTACGCTTTCGAATTTGCGCGAATTTTGAACCATGCTATGCAAAGCGTATTGTTATTTGATTTGAAAAGTAATGAAAGAACGAGAGCGCGAGCTTACCTTGGTTCGATAGGGCAAGCCGGGCTTTTGGGCTTGTATGACAGTACTGCCACTGTTTACTGCTAAACAGAATTTTCAATTGAGTGGAGATTTATTAAAGTAAAAGTTTCCAATACTCGTAAAACACTGCAAAAACAAAGATCTATACACGTCTATTAACGATAGTAGCCGTCACCCCCTCCCCAGGGGTGAAACGGGACAGGGGAGGGCGGGGGCAACCCGACTTTTCCATTACCATTAATTTACTGAACAGCCCTTACTATTGTCATCTTGAGAGCCCATACGTATTTATATTTATATTGGTGTCCTTTTGTTTCGGCGCATCTCTTTCTCCCATATGTTCTGATGGGAAATGATGGGCATCGTCTATTTTTGCGAGACCGTTGTTTACTGGTCATTAATCATATATATATTAATAATACAGATATCAAATTTTCAAGTATAATTTTTTAACACACCTAATCAAAGCCATCTTGTCTATGACTCTCGGTGAGGTTTTCTCTATCATCGTGCCAGAATATTAAAAAAAAATTGAAAACTTAAACAAAGCTAAGCTAAAACATTTCGATTGCACACTGGCATCTCAATTTTTCAATGAAAACACATAAAAATATTAAATAAATGTTTCAACCAAACAAACCACCTGGCGTATTGTAATACGATCGCGCGCACGCGTCCCCGTTATACGAAAACAGTTTGATCCGAAAGCGTCGGTTGAACATTATTCGAAAAAAAAAAAAAACTTATTCAGATTTAGAACAACAGCCTTCCAAACCCTTGCTTTGTTCTTTTTACTATGAATTGTTTCGGATGCATTATATTATGCGCGTGCGTTTGACTGCCGCTGGTGGTGGTTGGGGTACCGTACCCTTGTTTTACTCCTAGCCGTCTCTGCACCCCTGGTTATTTTAACAACAAATCACTATGTTTACCTACTTATTATGTAGTTTAAAAACCAAACACTTGAATTTCAATTATTTAGCCCTTTAAAAAGCTATGATTATAAATATCAAATTATTCAATAAACTTACATATTCATGTTGACTAAATTATGAAAATTTATAATTTATTATGAATTAATGATTAAATATACCACAAGCCAAATTAATAAACCATGGGAGAATAAAACAATTTTGGAACTGTATAAATCTGAATTTATTTTTATATCCCTGTATAAAATTTATTGGTCAATTAGTAAACATGAATACGTTTATCCGTATGCACCATTCCAAGGTCACTTTTTATAGTGTTTTAACCTATTCCATATACGTCACAATAACTTTATGTGCCTCGTGACAGAATTGACAAACAAGAAATTTAAATATGGCGCCTAGGAAAAAAGGTTCATCGACCGGCATGGGAAACTCAAAAACCATAACTCAATAAATACGTGATAAGTCTATAAATTTAATTTTTATAACCGCCAAGGCGTCTTTATTGCTAATGAAATAAAGTCAAATTTTGATAGAGCATCTTATCAGTTCGCGCATTCCAAATTCAAGTTGTGTTTGTATATATTTTTTTAATTTATTGCCCTAGTTCTCACAAAGATTGCTGGCTGGCGTTCGAAGTTTGAATTCGATTTTAGAATACAAGAGATACATCTTGTTTTTTTTTCAGCAAATAACTCAAGACTGTTACAATTGGTTTTAAACATATCAATGGTGTTACATGTTTCATTGATAAAGTAGGTATATAAGTAATTCCAATTCCCTTGTTTACTTTTCCTGAGCGGCTTTAGAGGTCTGAGACTCGCAAATAATCATTTAAATCCATTTAATTTAAACCGATCTCTTTAATTAAAATAAATGCAATTCATTTCCTATGCAAAGCGGTCTTAAACACCGACAAGGCACTGCCCAGCTAGGCCTTTAGTAAGCTATTCTGAATTAATCTTCATTTAAATTGATGGTAACATATAAATTATCTCCTGCAAAATGAAATTACACATTTTAAATTTGATACGAGAACCTTTTTACTAAATCGAAACTCATATAAATCAATATATTTTTATAATTAGGTACCTACGTGATCTTCCACAAAATGACTTATATGTGGTACATCTAGTACAAAAACATGGTGTCGCTTACGACGTTTCAGTTGTTTAGTGTCGCACCTTTGCGCGGAGCTAGAGTCTTGAGAAAATTAATATCGCTGCATTTAATATGCAAATAGTGAAGCAGGGCCTTATCTTACTTGTCCGGTTCGTTCAATCAAAGTGTCCTTTAAGCTGGTTATCTCCTGCGATCGCACCTCCTTGCCGCTCATGCCGCCCTGGTACCTCGATTTATTGCACACCTCTATCATTCAAGCTATCTTTCTATTTATCTATTTTGCTGGATTTTTGAACCTGTTGCCAGATTTGCTTAATGACTGGAAGTAGGAACGCTTCACCGGTTGATGCATTGATTTTGCTCAATTAAATGGCGTCTCGTGTGTTCTAGTTTAAATCGAACTAATTAATGTGATGTAATAAATTCTAAGAGATTAGCACGACAAGTCGATCTAGAGTTGAAAGATTAAGAAGCTCATCGTGAAATTATGACAAAACACCGCTAATTCTAAAGATTCTAAAGTTATTTAGCTGAAGATCTGAAATGCCTGCGCTTGGTTACAGAAACAAAATTAGGCCAATTTTCAATAGCTAATCAAGAGTAATTGTATTGTAACAATAGTAGTGAAGGGCCATAGTGATTCGATCGCTATTGTTTGGGCTTGTAACTCGAGGCTCTGCACACTCCATGCTCCCCTGGTCCCACAGGAGCTAGGGGTAGACGTGCGAAAGTTACCATACAATTTGATATTGTTTTTCAAACCTACTTTTCTGATCATTACTGTTAAATCAATGATATATTTTTTTATAATTTAGAAGAATTTTATAGAGAATTCCCACATAAAATTAAATGTCACGATATAGTGAAGAAGTCACGAGTTTATAAATAATAATGTCTAATTAGGTATCTGCTAGTTATATTACTAAAACTTCTAAAAAACACCTCATTAATAATGTTAAAAAACGTATTCTTAAAGTTGTAATTACGAACGAAAAACTTTAGCATAAGCGAGAAGCAATAAAAGGCTAATAACGTCTCCCTGCGGGACGCCTCATATTTATACGAATTCAAATGAACATCCACCAATATTAAACCAGATTGACGTATAAACGTATTAAATTTCAAAATAGATTCCAATTAAAGATGGAATTATAATTTGATACTTGTGCTGAAAACAAGGCTTGTCTTTTAAATGACTATAACTATATATTAACGAGTAGGTACGGTAAATACGAATAATATTTTAAAGACTATACAACTTAAAGGTCAGTTCTTAGGACTACGGTTTTTATTAAATTCGTACGCTAAAAGCGAAATATTAGTTTTCCCGCTTACGTTTTTGTGGGAATCGTATTCGTTCGTGTTTTATCAATCGCCATAATTAATAGTTATGGCAAGCACAGATCTTAAAATGTTTACGATGCCTCGAGTCAACGCTGATAGAGCATTCGTTTGTCATGTAAAGCATAAAATTTCAAAGAAAGCTATTTTAGTTAAGTTTAAGCCACTGACATTCCAAGGCTCGCCTCAGACGCATCGTAGACTGGCTTTCAAAAGTCATTTCACGTTCCAAACTACGCATTAATATTAACCAAGTAAATATTCACTCACACACTGAACACAGATCATTAGTTATTCAATGTAACGGAACGAACAAACATAAATAATTCAGAGAGTAAGTACAATGGTCAAGAAGCGTCCATCGATTACAAGCGGAGTTTCCTATGACGCTTCCGGCGCTACTGATTGCTCTATAACTAATTTTATTGTCACTTATTCAAATTAGATAGTTTCAGGGTCTAAGGAATCTTCGCCCGCGGTCCGGGGTGTGTCCGAAATGTAATTCTCTCCGTTTTTACGATTCCGGGGCGTGGGTGAAGCGATCTCGCTAATTGGCAGTCGAAATACCCGAGCATAATGTTTAACGGACTTTACGAGAGCATTTATAGTTCTGAAAACAAATTATAGATTGATCTATTGTATATACAACAACAACAACAACTCAATTACGTTCCAATAATATTCCCATTGAATGGAACCTCTGAGAAAAATTTCAATATGAATTGAAAAGCGCTGGTCCCAAAGGCGCGCCCTGCGGAACGCTGACACGTGTTCCACAGCTTAACTGCACTTACAATTAAGCTTAAAGCTCCGGTTAATTAAACTTCAGACGGTATTGTCACAAACCCTTTAAGCCGCCCACAATGAAGCCTTTCTGTAAAAACCGTATTGAGTACGCGCGTTTCATTTTTATTGACGGATTCCGACTTTTAATTCAATAGTTTGTTTTGTTTCGATGACATTGTACTTGCGGCCATTTTGATTGAAATTGTCGCGCGGTTTCTTTCTATTGTGATGGTTTTTATTGCTTTCGAATTACGCTGTTTCCTTCCTCATTGTGTTCGGTTTCATTGCCGGATTCAAACATTTACATACTATTAATAATGTAACAAAACGTAACTGTATCCTTTTAAAATGTGTAGTTCCTTATCCACTCGAATCGACGCCTAATCGGAATGTACAAAAATTATTGTGCCTAATTTGTAGAAATTTTTGTGACCGCCGAAGAATACTAATACATTTTTTTTACAAATAATATATAGACAGCTAAAAACTACTCGTAATAATTAATATTTAAATTCAAGGTGAGACAAAGATTTGTTTGTATTCATCGGCCTACGAACTCTATTGAAAATAATTCAATCTTAACAACTACAAATTTAAATCATATAAAACTGCAAAATTACAACGTTCAATTTGAAATAATTCATTCAGCGTCTCGAAAGCCATTGCAAAAATCATAAAGATTTTCGAATCAAAGGCTATTTAATAAAACCTTACCATTTAATGTGAATTAAAAAATAGTAATTCATCGAAAAACACGGAAGTAAAAACACATCTAGAATCCGATAGCTATATAAGCGGCACCAGAACACACCCCAGCGGCTTATTTACCGCGAGCAATTTACAAGAAAACCAAACAGCAATTACCACACAAAAACAAATAAGAGGAAAAATCATTAGGGGAGCCCGGAACGGGGGACGGCGCACAAAGGAGTACACTCCAACTGAAGCATTATGTACCGATTGTAGTGAAATTTGGCCACAAGCCGTAGGGTGAGTCGACAATGCAAGCAAGATTATCGCTGTCGACTGTCAAAACGAAGCTAAGCATGCGTGAGACAGAAGCAGCGAACGCAATGTTGATACAGTTCAGACGCCCGGACCGGTCGATGGTTCAACTGATATAACTATAAAACGAACTCTCGCATCTAAGATTGCAAACGACTAGAATATTAATAATGATGATAATAAGAAAGCAGTAATAATACGCTTACATCATAAAGAGTTCGTGTATTAATTCTATATCATTCTCAGCTTTATGAACCTAAAATCCCTTCTTAATCAGAACTGTATATGCAGCAACAGTTGTAAAACCTTAACTTTCAAATAATCTTTGATCACGGAATCAGACATGTCATTCAATACTAGTACATGGCCCTTTTGTTCGGTTGTAATACAACACCTCGATAGATTTCACTGGGCTTTGTTTTAACCCTCGCAGCAGAGCTTACGTTTGTAGGTAGAGTATATAAACAACACTTGATGTGTGCTTATGTGATTGTATTTTATATAGCTTTAATGAGAATATTTTGATTTAGAACTTTTCAGTTTAACACACACAGCACATCTGCAATTGAATAAGAGAAGCAAGGATCAGCTGTTGCTGGATTCGCAATAGTTTTAATAGTAATTTGTAATGTCTTTAATAAAGCCTCCCATTTATTTACTCACTAGCAGAGACGAGCACACAATTTTGAAGGGAAAAGTAAAATTTAAATTAAATCCAAGAATAAAATGGGAATAACTTAAAGCAATGGAGGACCGGAATACAAAACCCATAAAAGGCAGTGTCTATATGAAAACTTTTGTAGAACACGAGTAAAAGTTGACGAGGAGAGATGATTGAAACAAACCCTCTGTAAGTTCCGGAGACACGTCCCTTCCTAAGTGTATTAAACCATCACAACTTCTAAAAAGTTAAAGGAGACAAAGTGAAATAATATATAAATACTTTCAATAATAAAAAGTTGATATCGGCGGAAGTTTTGCGCGTTCGTCTCGTTTCAGAAGCGGCGGCGGAATTTTAGTTTATCTGTTTTCTTTAACTCATAAGCGGCTTTATCTAACTGTATACGTGTTATGAATGAGGCTTCGTAAACGTTAGGTTCGTAGGCGAATTCAGTGAGCAATGACATACCCTAGTCTGTATTTGGTAAAAAAAAAATCAGACACATCCTATAACTTGTCCCAAGCTTTTACAGAAGTTACACCCAGAGGGACGAAGGATTTTTTCAGTATGCATTATGATAAGACGCAGGCGTCGGTGAGGGAAATGGGAAAGTATAAGAAGTACTAAAAAAACTGTACCCACCAGATTCCTATAAAGCCGACAATTTATACGTTTGTAATGAGACAAGTTGGTTTAGTATTTTTGCAGATAAAAGCTTTTTTCCGAAAGAAGCTAAATGAAAAGTTGTCTCCGGTAGGGCTTTGGGATTTTCTAACTTAAATAAAATCTTACAGAAGAACGCAGCTGAACATTACCAGCGTGCAACAAAGTGAGTAATGATGCCAAAACTTGGCAAAAGCAATAAAAACAATGAAACTGTCATCAAGGCTTCTGTAATTTAATAGTAGATGTCTTGATGTATGCAAAATAATTTACCTAAAGGATTTAAATAAGCTAAAAATGGTTTCGCAGTAACAAAAAACTGTTGACGCAGTTTTAAACAGACCAAATCATGGTTAACAGGCTAGATGGTGTATGTAAGTAAATATTTTGATACACGGCGTTTATTGAGGTGTTCAAATGTTAAGGATTATGTGCTATCAATAATCAAACAGCGACGCCGTTGAGGTTATCGGTCAAAAAATTTTTGCGGGAAGAAATCTTACATAAATATTACACAGTATTTTAAATTACTAAAGATAAGTAGGAAATGTTAATGTTGAAGACGTAGATTTTTCTTTAAACATATAAAAGATAGATCGAATAACGATTCTCCAGAATCGTTTAAGTGAACTTTAGCAATGTTATTGTCCAAAAACAATGAGGCATAATAATAAATTATTAACTACTATGAGCGTGAATGACTGTTAGTTTTATACGTTTGGTGTTGCAAATGTTTAAAGGCAATGCAATTAGCCTAGCTTCTTTGTTGGTTTCAGAAATATCAACAATGAAAACGAAGGTAACATGAGCTAGTAGTATTACTATTTAAAACTTGAATCTGCGACGTCTTTTTTCGTAATAATTAATGACGTAAGGATATCGGTAGCTAAGCTAACATCGGTCGTTACTAATAATAGGGCCCCACTGCACCACCCTTTAGGCATCCGACTAATAGAATCTGTACAAGAAAGAGACAATCCATCACTTCCCCTACCGATGTATTATTTATAGGGGCACAAACCCACTGCTAATCTTTCAATATCTTCAGAAATTTCGGGGACAAGGAATACTGGAATCTTGGGAGACAAAACGCGAAACTTGACGATCTTAATACTATACATATAGAAGCTATTTTCCGTTTTGACTTGGAAAGAATTTCTGATGTCCCTGATAGCGTAGATAGTGTTTGCATTAGATGTAATGGGAAAGAAAACTTTGATGGTAAAGCGATAAAGATCACATTTGATTGGCGTTATGGAGAGATAGTTGTATTTGATACAGAATAATTGCAGGATTTGTTTGTTTTGCTATGGATTGAAAGTAATGGCATTGCAGAAGGATATTAATGGTGCTCCCTTAATGAATTTTCGTTATGAGAGTCACTACCGTTAATGGGATTGTTTTCACTGCTAATGGAAGCTGTTTTATTCAGCTTTAACAGATAATAACGAGCTTGCGATATCCAATTCCAACGACTCAAAACCATCTTACACTTTTATCACTCAAGTATTAAACTAGTCTTAGATTTATAGTAAGAAACTGAAGAATTACTTTCTCGAGAATTCAAAAACCAATCATAGCTTTGGAATATCAACAAACTAACGGACCGCCGTCTATTTCTATAAATACATCACTTAGCTTTGAGGAGATGAGAAAAAATATTTTCGAGTTCCGTCTCTAGGAGGGTACCGAGAATAGCTCCCTGTGGGACTCCTTACCCTGTTACGGGAGACTTCTTGTTTTACCCACTCGCATTTCTGATTCCCTGGTGACCTGATAGCTACAGCGTCATTCAGTTACTTTATAATGGTCTTACATTTATAATTACTAACTAATTCGATACCCTTCCATAAGATACCATTAACTGCCTCTAATCAATCATCAACTCTTACCTCGGCCACTTCAAAAATTATTAATACTACTTACCTGAAACAAATAAACGTCAAATTAAAATAAATAAAAAATATATGAGAATTTCCAATCAATCCTAAAAATTAACCCAACTCGGACTTTGTAAAACGAAAAAAAAAAACTATTCATTATTAAAGTCAGAGTTCTTAATTTAAAAATGGTCGGTTATAATCGACGAGATGTAAATGAGGTACAATAGAGCGATGGTGGAGGTTTAGATGCGTTATTAAGTGTGTGGTAGAGTCTAATTTCGCCTGCGTTGAGTCGGAGACGTGTTATGTGTAAGGCTGTGCAACTCATTATGGTTCTCATAACGAGAATGTGTAAATCAAGCGGACACCAGAGGGCATTGTCTCACATTTCAAATATAGATGAGATCGTGAATTCCAATGTACTCCTCGATTTGTGAACGACCATTCCCGATTTATTGGCTCGGCATCCATCTTGTTGAAATTAACGTTCTGTGTTTTTGAATTAACAACAGCTTTAGCACTTTAATGCGTTCATTTACAATATTGTTTAATTTTCTATCGCCTGTCTCAGCGTCAGTTGTTTGTTTCGCGTCATATCTGTAACTGGCATATTATATTCTGAGATGAGAGTATACAGTAAGTACCATCATACGCCGCGATGACAAATGTCAGCCGATGTACGTATAAACATCGGCATTTCAAGCGATCGCTCCACTGATCGCACGTCAAAAATAACGACCCGATAGCATTACATTTCGTACCTTAAGTTAAAAACACAAAGGTCGATAGTTCAAAGTTAGAGGAGACAGTTGATCTTGGGCATCATGACCCAGAATTCGTCGAGTGGCTGCCAAAATTATTGACAAAGCCGAAATCATCTCTACTCCTGTGTTGCCAAAGAAATGTTTCGCAATTATATGTCCCGAATTAGCATTTGTCGTCGCATCTCAGACATTCCGCTTCAATAAAACTTACCGAAATGCATTCATTGTCTGAAGACAAATCGCCCTCAGAACGCTTGGGTGGTTACAAACAAAAGCTGACAAAACTCCACGCATCCAGCTCAGCCATATAATTAAATCGACTGTGTATCAACTATGCTTCTAATTCGAGCATTATCCAATAGATCCCGTTCGAATTCAAACCCGCATGGTCAAATTAATGTCCATCCGTTTAAGAAAACAATTGACACAATCGCGCGTTCGGGATGGTTCGTTCAACCCGTTCGTGAATCATCGGACGTATTCGGGTTGGCATCAGGCCTAATCGTCGGGTGTCGGGCTCGCATATATCTCCGGCGCCGTCATCGAGGTTCATTCTTCGGCTGGTTGGGAGCGCTCGGTGACTGACGGGGTGGTGGACGTACTTTTGTTCATACTGACAAATTGACACCTCGTCACCGCTGGGGACCGATCGCCGGCGTTATTCGCTTTCATTCACGTAGCAATGTTGTTGTAACCTGCCTCCTCACAGTTCATACCTATCAGAAATTCCTACAATGATTCTATCGTCAATTACCATTATGAAACTAAATATGGAATTCTTACGTTCGCATGTCCGGTGTCAAGCTTGAAAATCGATTCCTGGTATTAAATTTAATTCAAAATCTCCATAAAATACCCAACAAAAGATACCAGGATAAATACCTCAGCAGGAGTTAGCTGGCACTAACGAGAGGTAACTGGATAGCGAAACCGATACGTTCATTACGTTGCCTCCTCTGATGTTATAGCCGCCTGGTACTTGCCGGATATTTCCTCAAATAATACTCCAAACGCGACGTTGATGAATAAACTGACGTATGAATTTATAAACGTATTAAAAAAATTAAAAAATGTCACCATCTTTAAATTGAAAGAATTTATTAATAAGTTAAAACGAGATGTGAATTCGAAAAAGAAATTAGAACCATAAATCCTAAGCAGCCATTCTAACGAAATACTTTTTGACAAGTTGTCTCTCGAAATAAGCTATAAAATGTTTACTGCAACAAAAACAGAGGCCGAGGAAGAAGAGAACGAATCTGATACAAAATGATTCCGTCGACATTCATTTTAAGTTTTTTAAGAAACTTATTTATTATACCTTAAAACTGGGAATTATTACAGTCCAAGTAAGATCACTTTAGTTAAGTATTGACAAATTAATTTCTGGTCAAATCTAAAGAGAAATCACCCGACGCACTACAATTTGCTGCGGCCTTCTATAAGGTGTTGTTATTTTATAAAAACACCCGTTCGCCCTTAACAACTAATTAGCGACTGAAATAATTAAAGGCAAGTTAATAATATTCCGTCGGCCGGGACAAAAAGGTATCGCCTTTTCGAATTTCTCTGGTCGTATTTTCAAAATCGTCCCGCGGTCATCTTTAAGCTTGGATACTTCTCTTGTAACAGACCAGAACGCCTTATGAACTTTACCTTTGTAAGGAAAAATAGAGCCTATGCGATCTAATTAAGGTTTAACACCGATTGTTATGAAGTTTAAGTTGAAACGGTCAAGTGTAAAAGATATACGTGTGATTGTGTGTCGCGGCTACACACCGGTGAAATATTCCCGAGATAGTTTCTGTGATATCGAGTGCTTGTGAGTCGAAAACAAAAACAAGTCAGATGGAGCAAATTGAGCTTTCGAATGGATTTGGATCTCGGATTCATTTGCTTGTAATAAAACTACAGGATTTAAAATGGCGCCCGTTTATATTTTACCCAGATATAAATCAATTTTCTGATGATAATTATTTAAAGTGTTGGCTTCAGCTTTGCCAGAATGAGAATAAATGGTAATTAGTTATTCCATCCCATTTTTTTCTGATACAAACTCTTTCAAATAATATCTAAGAAACAGAAATTATTGTGACGAAGTAACGAAATATATGTATTAAAGAAAAAATCTCAGATATATAACGCTTTAACACAAATTGTACGTTTTTCTTTTCTTCTATCATTCTTGTTTAAATAAGTTTCAAATTAATTAAATGCGTTTCCATTTCTCTGATATTATTACCGTGTACTTTAAAATCTCCTGTATTGTCTTACAATTGGACATAAGGTTTGTTTTCATCAGATTATTAAGTTCCATTAACTGTTGTTTGAAAACGGTTCAACTTTCCATAATAATCATTAAGGTAGCCAATCAGACAGTTTTTCTCACACCTCTCAATGTTCCCTTTCTCGCGTCCGATGTGATCGACAAAAACTATCGGAATCCTCCGACCGAATTTATTTCTTCATCTTTTCTCCCTAACATTTACGGTTATTCATTGAAATAACTCTGTTTTCACACCAAATATCTTAGTATTCCGTTTTGGTGAGCTCGAGCCAATTATACCAGAAATATTTTAAGGCAAAAAAAACTGCGTCATAATTTCCAAAACTTCGATTCAAAGGTAATTCTCTTCTCTTGAAATCAAAAGTGGAAACAACTGGTCTGATTCGAAATTTAAAATTGTAATAACGGCCGGAGCTATAATATTTGAAATTTAATAAATGGAACCCGTTCACGAACGCCACTTATACTTTTTAATTTCCCGATCATCTCGGCTGACCTTCGATACACTGCCCGAATGAATACATCCAGGGTTTTTTAACTCGTGGCTGTCGTGTCTTTTTGTATCGTCATAAAATCCAAATTTCACATACATAATTAGTTGCGTAACGGCATCTCTGTGACATGTTATATTCATTAAGCCCGAATGTCTGGAGCGTTTGGAGGCGAAATAAAAAGTTTTAAGTTAGAGGGAAGTTTGTTGGAGTTAGTCAGTGGTAAGTGAACACACGTGCGTCTCTGCGTGTTCGTCCCTGGTATATTTAGAACATCCTCACTGAGAGGGGAGGGAGGAGGGGGGCAGGGAGATGAGGGAATTAGTAACGAAGCACCTTTTTATAGAAGCTGCGTTGGAGTCACTATCTCGTAAACACACTCCGAGTATAGCTAAATGATAAATGGCCGCTAACGAGGGATACGCTTTAAAAATAAAACGACATTTCAAATTTCGAACACTATTCGAAGACCGTCGATGGCCATAGAGGACTTTATAAGATCCGCGAAAATTAACCTCATGAGAACCGCCAATCAGGTGCGCGCGTTCAGAATAAAAATGGCAGATTTTTACATGATTTTCCAGTAAAACTGGCGAGAGACGTAGCCAGCCAGCTGCCTCTTTGCTGGTGGAATACAAAATACATTATAAGTGCAAGATATTTGCATTTTGAATTACGCGCTCGGGGCTCGGCGCCTAGAGGAACGATTGTATGGATTTTAACAATATCATGAGAACCACGAAGCTATTAAGCAGCTAGCCTCCTATCGCATTCACAGTCACATACTCATCATTATTCTAATATTACTCATCATTATTCCAATACAATATTTTATTGATCGACTTGTGCATCAAATTCATCGATACTATGTGACTACAGACGTCTTTTGATGAATTATTAAATACGTATCTATAAATCACTATTTCATTCATGTTTACAAGACACAAGTATTTTGGCAAAATGAATTTAGAAGGCATAACAACAACAAACGAATCTAAAGAGCTGTTTGCCTCTTATTTTATATGCTGATAACCTAAAATGATTTTCGAAAATTTTCGAAACCTGATTGGGGATGAGAATTAATAGATAAACAAAAATTTACATTCGTTTTAGAAAAGCATGAAGTCTTGAAGGTTTCACAGGAAATTAACATAATATGACGGCAAGTAATACATTAGCGGGTTAACGTAATGCGAAATGACAATCCAATGTCTTCATGGCTTCCCCGATCAGAGGTTAAGTCAGCTTTGAGCGTAACCATGGGTGCTCTCTTAACAAAAACAATTAATAAGTCATTTAACATTGTAATTTTATTCATGACATCAATTTTAACGATGCAAATATTCAAATGCTCGGTGTCAAAAGATCGGAAACTTTGAAAACTTAATTGAATGGATTCTGTGTTTGAATTTCGCGTGTCTAATTCCCTTTCCCAATTCTGGGTTCTACGGTTACTAGGGCTATCTAATATTCGCGAAGTCTCACTCAGTGCTTAGTATTTATTGTGCCAGTATCGTCCATACCGAATTCAGCGCACGAGTTGATCGCAATCTCGCGCAGAACGCACGCACCCAGCATGGAAACAATGCAACCTGCCTACACGCCCGACTCACCATCCTCAATGCCGAAAACAACGGAATCTACATCTTACGTCTCGGCAACAAAAGCCTCTATAGCAATCATGTCAGGATGAGCATCATCTATATAAACAACTTCAGCTCTGAAATCGTAGCAATCTAAATCCTAAGCTATATTTCTACGGCTTTAAATATTCATTTCACCTGGATGAGGTGATGAATGAGTACCTAAATAATTTGTAAGGAAATGTTCAGTTTCAGCAAAAACTTTGTCTATATGGAACATCTTCATTAAACCAGTAGGTAGGCGTAACACCTCCAAATTAAGATTTTCAAAGGCTATCAAAGATTCGCTTTCGTACAGCAATTCATCATCGCTCTTGCCATTTTCCAGTTTTGTCTTCATTCCAGACAGACACGGCTAAAGAATTAGATCACTGACACATGTGGAAGGTATATTTAGTTCAAATCAATGATTTTATCGCAAATTCCAATCAATAAAGAACATTCACGGAATATTTAGCGACTGATGAAATTAAAAATCTCACAGCGGTTCGTAAACGGGTTTAAACAACGTTTGGACGAGATGTGAATTAAAATCATATTGTTGGTATTTACATGCTTTATTGTGTTAGCAGTAAGGTTGAAAATATGAAGATAAACAGAGTTGATTGACATATCGAAAACTGAATCTAACGTTTTTGCCCGCTGTACGATTTCCATCCTTATTCTTATAAACTATGAGGTGGTTCAATTGATTTGCAATTTAAATCAATTATATCTTAATCTCGGTATATAAATATGCTTCTGTAATAAGTGTAGAAAGTCATTTTTATTACTTATTTCACTTTATTTAGATGCTTCAGAAGTTCATCGATGAATTTTTAATGGTTAAATAAGATGGTTAAATCTTTGTTATGGTACTTTTGATAATTATGAAACAAACACATTATAATTGGGATTAGATTAAAGGGCTTACTTATTAGAGAATACTACAGGTATCCCAATATTGGAGATGTCATTACCCTCAGCTTTTAATGTCTGACGTTTTTTGACTTTCTCACAGAAACTTTTATGTTCTTATATAAACATTGTGTAATATGTTCTACCTTCCATTTTACTTAGATAATAGTAGTGGTTCTTATTTTTTAAAATGTAATTTAAAATAAACACAAAATCCCAAAAAAACCTTTCTGACTTACCTAGTATTGCCTTGTCAGAGTCTTTATAAATTTTTTGAGATGTGATACAGGAGTTTTATAAGAATGTGATTTAAATGATGCATTTACTTGTTCCCCAATCACAAGATTCAAGCTTTCCTCTTCACCTGAGTGACAGCAACATATGATCATCACAATCCAACCAGTCGATATTTATAAATTAGAACATAAAGTATCGGAATAACACCGTATTCCCTCCATTGGTTCCCCCACCATCCTCCAACTTCCAAGTGTCTCCACGAACACGTAACTGTAATTGTTTTTATTTAATTGGAGCCATGTGTAATCACGTTTCCCACATCACGGTTCGGTTTTTGTTGGTTCACTACCACTATCTCGGTATTATGATCACTACACTACGAAATATTTTTTGTTTACGATTTCATTAAGAAATCAATAAATTTAAATTGTATCAAGTTGAAAATTTGATGAAACCATTTTCATGGAAATTTTGTTTTTGATTTCAGCAAAATTAAAATAAAATGTTTCGCCGTTAACTTCTTAAATGAAAACTTTGTGTTCCAGTAGCTACGTATTTAATTTTACATTGTCATGCAATATCAAGAACATACAATCTAAACCTCGACCTCGGTGGCGCAGTGGTGTAAACAGCCGATTGCTACGCTAGAGGTTCCGGGTTCGAATCCCGGCGGGCGCGGGACTTTGTGTTATTTGCAAGACGCATTGTTTCGCTTACCGGTCTTGGATGTTGTATTCTTATCTATTTGGTATATACCATAGCGTTGCTTAGTTCCTGTGATACAAGTTCTTACGATACTTACTACAGGGCTGAATCAATGTGTGTGTCGTGATGTGGTTATTATTATTATTAAATGTATATATAGAAATGTTGGTAAATATATAGCACGATCATAAGATAACTAGCGAGTTATACGAAAGATATTTTCACGAGAAACATATTAACTGACTAATTTAAGGTAAAATACAACGTGAAATAAGGGACTCGACTAAATAAATACCCATCTAATTAGATTCGTTTTCCCCGAGTCGTCAGTTCAAAGAAGCGGCGCGGGCGCAGCCAGAGCGTCGTGTTGTCATCTGTCAAACGTCTCGGATACATACACCTCCTACGAACTCCAGCGCGCCTGGTCATTCTAATTTTAGTTAATGCTAATTAATTGGGAGATATCAGGATATTTTCACTCTCGGCTCTTAGCTTTTTTTTTTCTTTAAAGAGTTCCGTGGAAATATTCTTTAGCTTTGCTGTTTATCGATATTTAAAGTTTGTGTTGAAAAGACAGCTATGTCAGAAAACTAAGAAATTTGACTATAAAGTTGATAGTAACAATGGTCGGGACGATTAGCAGCAAATTGTTCTTGCAACGATAAATTTTCGTAAATGATAAAGCTTACTTAATCTTGTAAATTAATGTTTAATTTGCATTTAACAGTTAAAGACCTTACAGATAAATAGAGCGGTCATCTTTACACGACACTCAATGACAAACTGCGAAGTGGCACTGACAAGTAACGAGTGAGCAGGATAAAATATTAGCTGGCCCCGGTGTGCGGTCGAAAGGGAGAATAACACGTGACATATAAAAACCGCACCCGTTGATTTTATAATTTATTTGTTACACATTTGTCGTAGCGTGAAGATCGAGAGAGATACATGGGCTTTTTGTTGGTGACTTGTGGGGAATACGCATCAGACGTGATTTGAGGAGTAATTTATGGTGTTTATACAACGGACGTCGCTGCCCGACTTGTCATAAACTAGCACTTTATCATAAACATCGTTATGGCTACCGACTGTAAAGAGTTCTTACAAGTAATTGCTTCTGGACCACTTGAAGCGGTTATGACCTATTTATATTTGGAACTCCTTTAGTCATGATTCTGGGACTAAGAGTTTTTGAAAAATAGTGCATTATTGCATTGGCATTATTGTTGGTTAGCTTCGATATCAATCATGAGCGAATCAACCGGCATTTCAGTGTCACACGCCAAGCTGCTGTCCCGTGCAATGCGCGCGCAATAATTTACAAACGTTTGATATACACAAGGCGTTTTATCAATGCGCTGTGGCGATGATTTCTATGATTTATAACTAATTATTGCTCCTCTTAATAACATTTTCACGGTACGTTTCCTTTTGTCACTTACGTCATTTGTTTTCGTATTATATTCCCGCCAGTTGGAGCACTGAGTGATTACATTTTACAGACGAAAACAAAATTAAAGTTCCTCTCTCATAAGTTTCGTCTAAGACGGTGAAAGTTTTGCCCCCTATACGAGTAATTTTGATAGCATCGCAATCATACAAGTCGGCGATGAGGGTCATACGAATAAAAATTACAAGCCCCAAAGTTGAACGGCCTGTTTCATCTCCAGTCGATCCCGTCAGACCAAGCCGGGATAAAATATAGCTCGCGTGGAGACGGATACCGTAGTGGTAGGGGGAGGAGCAGGGGGCAGTGGGGCGGGGGGAAGACGTCCACAAATAGCGACCATCTACAGAACAAAACAATACCGGTATGATATTATTTGTGCACAATAACCACTATTATACAAAAGGTACTGCACCTAAACGTGGAGATATGGTTGAGGATAGAAAAATCAAAATATTAGAACCTCCATAAAATTGAATCGAAACTGGAAATTTAGATTTTTTCATGTTTGTTTTTGATAATACATAATACATAATTTATATCTATAAATAATAAGGAAACGAAAATTTTAATACAGAAAATAGAGAACAAAGAGTTGAGACAGCTCCACGATGAAGCGTTTCCCTTAAATCTGAAGAGATATTTGGAATAATTCCATTTTGATCCGTAACAAGACAAAGAGGCGCGGCCGCTCCGGAGCCAACACCAGCTATATATAATAACATATTTAAACACACAGACAGACGGACGGACGGACGAGCGACAGCCGCGAGACGGACTATAAATAAATAATGCGCCAACATTTTATTATTATCATAGAGAGAGCACGTGCGGCACATTCTTGAGCATACTGCCAGCTTATAACACTCTAAAATAACTGCACACTTCAAAACACTCAAAACTTAGGGGACGGATATATTCTGTTCTAGAAGACGTCACAAGCACTACACCGAGTACTTCACTATAATTAATTGCCTGCACGTTTTATCCTTCTATGCTTTTCTTCAAAATGCCGTCAAATTTTCAAAATGGCGTATGATTCTTTAGATGGAATTTCATAGCGCGAGTCAATATGGCTACTTAAGTATGACAGCCTAGTTAAAGCAAATGACGTATAACTCAATCAGCATCAAATCCCGCTTGTAATAAACGAACGAGATCATTTAATGACTGTTAAAGCCGAAACAACTCCTTAAAATCCGTTTGACTCTTAAAGGTTTAATGTTCCGCAAGATCGCTCAAAGTAAACACATTAATCATAAAATTATTGCCGACGGAACGCAATCGTAATTCCTAATACCAATTAGCGAGGAATTCCACTCTAGGGATCTGACAAATGTGACTTTGGACGGCTTACCTCAGCCACATTACCGTATGTCAAAGTTTCCACTTCTTACCAACTTACATCAACGATTCTACTGTCTTTGCCGAAAAAAAACTCGATCCAAATTCAAATTTTGACGTGTCTGAAAGTTCCGAAACACACCGGGAATTGCATCTATTTGCAAGCCCGAATGGCCAGTTAGCGGTAGTCGGTTCATTGATTATTATTTTAACGGACAATTAAAATTTGATGGCCACTTCTACTCCGTTCATCTTCGAGCTGGTATTAGTGTTACCTTCGCACTCCCACAAGATTACAATGTATCCCGTGTTCAGACTGAATTGGACTGTCGCTGCATGTGATAAAGTATGTAATCCGGTGACACAATGATACTGTATGATCCACAGTGGATGGTGGTGCAGCAACGAGAGTGTCCAGAATAAGCATCAATAAAAATAGTCGTAAAACTTTGGGTAATTCACGCGAAAACCATCCTTAAGATTTTCGCCTTAAAGTCGATTGTATAAACCTATTGAAGTCCAGTACCATGTTACAAGAAGTGTGAAATAAAAATCATGCGTACGCACACATTCGTTAAGAATTGACACTTATTAAAGGGGATAATTTTTTTAATTGGTATGACGACATCTTTTTATTTAGAAATGTCGACCATCGCGAGTGTCGTGCGTGCGTTGATTTGAAGCATTAAATACATGTTTGTCATATGCATTGTTTGAGGTTATTAAGTTTGACACGCTTTTCCAGGACATTTCGAAATCACACTAGTTGTCAATGAAATGGAAACGAATGTTCTTAAGATCGGTAATTAAAGTTTCTTTCATACGTTTTATCTGAGATATGTATAGTTAACAGTTGATCTAACAGTAGTAAATTTGATTGCATACTCAAATTTATTTTCAACGTTCATCAAAACACGAACGTTCCTAAATTCAAGTAGCCAATATAATAAAACAGAGGTCGTAATATGAAAAATGTAATCTATATCAAACTTTATATCAGAGTTCACATCGTTATACTAGAAATATTTTTATCAATGAATCGTAATGACGGAAGGAGCATAGATAATTTGATTGAAGTTTTTTTTTTCTTTTTAAATTCTCATGTAAATCATTTTTGCTCGATCACAACCGTTCCGAATTCGAATGCTGCCACGATTGGGCCTCCGAGCGCGTGACCAATCGATAATTAGAAAATTTCGTTCAGAAACTCGCTCTTACGGAAGCCGATAGCTATTCTCCAATTAAACCTTTAAAATTTTATATTGTATTTTTATCATCTTAATAATCGAATGCGCCATTTTCACTTCTGGTGTTACTGTTTAAAGATTGTTTTTATTGTGGGAACTGTTCAGCGAGTAACGGCTTAGCGAGTCCGCTTCTTGTTTTGAAGTCCACAATTAAAGATAATAAAGTTTTTAATGAATTATTATTCATGAGAAATCACTCCGATTTTGGATATTTGATTCGATACGAATGATGTTAAGGATAATGGTGTATGTGGGGTCCATATTAAGCTGGACCGTCCTGTAGTGCCTTTTACATTGCCTTAACTAACCGTATTAGGTAGAAATTATCTTTTTAAAATTAAAAAGAAAAGTGTATGGTTGATTGAAAGAGATAATAACCATTTTTAGTTCAGAAAATGTAGTGATGAGCTTCATGTATCCCTGTCATTACAGTCTGTATACCAAAGAGATTTTCATGTAAAGTTAACTAAAAAAGTTGGAAGCTGAATATAAATTGGAGTAATTGATTACAAAATTTGTATATAATATTATAAATCAAGTGAAGTAAAAGTATTTCTAGGTAATACCTATTCGCGTTTATAAAGGCCCAATTGTCCACATACATATCTAGATGCGATGCCCAACAAGCGAAAAAACGATGGGGTGGAGAATAACCGGAAATCTTGGTGGGTTTCCAACAAATAGCACTGCGGGGTACCGATGCAGGCTGGTCCCCTCGTCGGGGTGGACGTGGATATAAACTACCTACTCCTCATTCTCAATACATCAAATGCTTCCTTTGAGTTCTGTTTTAAATTGGAGAAAAATTCTAGATTTTGGAGAGATTGTTAATACCTAGTCGTTTGTTGACTGAAAAAGTGTGATTTTTTTTTTGGATTTTGGAGAAATTTTTGATGATCTTCGTGATAAGATATAATGTGTTCTCGTTAGGAATTAATACTTCTTGGTTGTAGAGGTAAGTATCGTTGTAGTTGTCAGGGAAGTGATTTTAAGCGTTTCAAGTTTTATGATATTTATTTGTGAAACATGAGTTTTTGGGGTTATTACATAAAAGGGTTCAGACATGTTTCTTCCCGTAAGAATTAGGTGTCTTGTAGTTAAGAAAGGGCTGGATAAAAAAGGTCTTTCTGATAGCTAACATCAGAAAGACCCATTAGTTTGACCAATAACAATGTTTGTCAGGATTAAAGATGGTTGAAGAGATCTTGAAGGTCCTTCCAAAATACCAGCAACTAATTTGGCGTCACTTTCAACGGTCTTATAAGAAAACGCATCGATTAATCAAAAAAACGAGACAAATAAGAAATCCATCAACAGTATCAGTTCATTTCTCCAAAGCTGTCCTGATGAAGACATCGGCATCCCGCTGTTCAACGAATGGAAAACGCCGAATCAAAGAAAAACCCAGCGTGTCACCTATTATTCCAACTCCCTGATATCTTTGAGGGGAAAATCTTTAATTTTATATTTCTTAGTACAGTTTTGATAAAATTATTAGGTATGTTTAGGATTGCGTACCCAAACAGTAAAAACAGGACCTTATTACTAAGCCTCCGCTGTCCGTCTGTCAGTCAGTCAGCGGGCTGTATCCCATGAACCATAATAGCTAGAATCGTGAAATTTTCAGAGAATTTATAACTAAACAATTACAAAAATCATAAAGAAGTAATTAATCAAAGGTGGCTCTTATATACAAGAAACGTGTTTTTTTTGCTTTTTCTTTTACGAAATTATCTAAAAGGTTTTTTTTTAATTTATGACCAGGCAGGTATTTGACCACAAACCCGCCTGATGTTAAGCGGCGATGAGGTCTAAGGTGGTGGAGAAACCTTTTCACTCTTGCCTTAAAGAGGCCCAAGTTATTTTGGTCAGGGAACACATCGGCAGGCAAAGAACTCCACACCATTGCAGGACGCATTATGAAGGAGCTATCGAAGCGTTTAGTCCGGATGGTAGGAATATCTACCACAAAAGGATGCAACTTCAGCCTACGTCTAGTATTCCAATTATAAAAGGGGGCCGGTGGAATTAAATTGTGCAATTCCTGCGCACACTCTCCAAAATGTATCCTATAAAATACCGATAGACACGCAACTAAAAGGTACATCTTGTTTAATCATATTTAAGTTTATTATTTAACCGACTCACAATTGACAGATTTTATTTATACTCAAGGAGGTTTGTATTGGTGTCTAGGAACTTTAACAAATAATTGATTACCTAAAGATTTAATACGTCCAAGTTATTTCTTTTTACTCTCATATTGAAGGATTTCATCCCGACAGTCGACAGTAAAATCAGCAAAAAAGGTCTTACTTCATTTCAGCATGCATTTATATTGATGTTTGTATAATATGGTACCTTAAAACTAAAGGGATTTTTTCGCTAACCCAGGTTATAGGATGGCAGTAATAATATTGCCCATTTATCAATTAGGATTTAAGGATGCTGATGCCTTCATTGAATCCTTTATTCATTAATTTAATACATTGGTAATCCACTTATCTGTGAATTATTTGTACAAGAAACTGCCGATGGCGACATTTCTCCAAGTCGATCTCCCGAAGGCTCGAAAACAATCCCCTTAAAAGCCTTAATTATGTTATTCTTATAAAGGGAATAATTGCTTAGGATACTGGAGTCGTAAATTTCACAGTGTTTAACGACTAATTTATTAATAGAAATTTCGCGAGTAAACCTTAGTAGTGTCGTAAATAAGAAACCGCGTTCCATCCAATGGGTAGCAATAAAATTTGTCTGGTGTCCGGCGATTGGTCAGTTTCCAGCCAATGTTTGCTCGTTCCAGTTTTGAACGCGACGGTTTACGACCGGCAGGCAGCGTCTTTTTGCTGTTTTGGCGCCAAAATTGACAGGTTAAGTATAACGGCTCGCTGTGCTTTTAGGTCAGAGCTTTAGCTCTCAGAAAATTGCCTAAACTCACAACTTAGAGCCCAACTAGATATACCAAACCGAAGCGCGTTCGAATCGTAACGTTTACGGTAGTCCCGTTCCAAAAGATCTCTTAATTAGTCTACATTTATAGATCAATCTGAACTATATGTACAACAGTCCCATGTAAAATGGAGGAGGTTAGCAGAATTTACAATGTAATAAACTAGTCAGGGCAAACAGACAGAGAGACGGCCGTCGCTAATGAGAATGCGCCGGCGCACGCAAAATGCCTGGAATAGCCGTCTCTATGTGCAGCACATATCAATTGGACTTCCAGCTAACTAGTACACGTATTTAATAATAATATAATTGACCTTGTTGCATAAACATATTCGCCTATTTCTTCTAACAGCTCTCGACATCCTAGAACTTTTAGCAAAGCAAACTATACCTTGAGTGCCTCCACATAGTTTTTTCTCACAGCTTTTGTTTATCACATGTCGATTTATTTAGATCTCCGTTCTATATATAGGACTGAGAGAATATCTTTCTTGGTAGTAATAAGAAAAAAAATTGTTCAACTGTCTCCCTTCTTGTGACAAAATCCCGTTCTGATGCAATGTCAGCAGGAACGTGTACAATAATATATCTTTCTATATACATACAAATTACAGTAGTTTCTTCGATAAATACAATTTGGACCTTGTGAAGTTGATGTAAAGGTTAATTTTCAACTGCGGGAATCGTTTTTAGAATCCGTGACGAATTGTCGTGTATCTTGGCAAATCCTGCCGGGCCCCCTTTAGTTTTTATTATCGTCCCTTCCTTCATATTTCCGATGACTTCTCTTACATTATTCATTGCGTGTATCATCTAATCTGCCTCCGGATCTACTGGTATCTCTACTGATTTGATATTTTTATTAAAACTTATGCCTATTTACTTTATCGTAGGATATTTTGTGCAGCGAATTTCATGAAAGACCTTTGATTTGAAGTCATCAAAATAAATTGTATTTCTTTTTAAAATCTCACACCCCTGTAGTAACAGCTACACAAAAAAAATCTACTTTGTATACTAACTTACGAATCTGATTAAACAATCCGGGGTCAATTATTTGAACCCTCACTTGAAGTTTCAACCCCGCAATCGGTATCCATCAAACGTCAATGGCAGACGATAAAAAATAAATAAAATATCAAACAGTCGCCGTTGAGGCTCGTGAAAAGAGGTTTTTTTGCGGAGGTTTTGGTTTCTTAAAGTCCCGGTGCAAAAGATTACCGCGTGGGGGGCCGTAAAGAAACAATTTCCCGCCTTTTTTCCCGCGTTTCCCGCGCTTTGGGAGATCCCCTCGGCTTCATAGAATACATGACTGAAATACCCCATTCGAAGCACAATCTCCCGTCATTTGCAAACAGAATTTCAATTAAAAATGCCGTTTCAATTTCAAACAGAACATTTTATTGTTTAATCCCTCAGAAAAAAATAATTAAATTATAAAATTAATCACATTGAACATACAAGTTGGACGTACACCAAATAGCATATTTATTTATACATTTACGAGTTAAGATTTATGAAAAATAATTAAGTTTTTTTTTTTCTCAACATAAGTTTTCCTACCGCATTGTTTTACTCTAACATCTAACTTAGACATGATTTAACTACAAATACTAATGTTAAAAACTCATATACAGACAAAAATAACTATAATTATAATAAAGATTAATAATATTATATTTGCCCCAAAAACAACAATGTGCCGGGTTAGAACGATGATAAATCGGATCTTATTATTATTTATGGCTTCAATATTATTAACAATATGGAAAAAATAATAATTTATAACACAAACAAAACAATTCAGTCTCAACGCCAAAACATATGCCTTAACATTATAATCAAACAATCTTTGCTATTGCTGATCATTGATCACATTCTATCCATAATTTCGCCGGGTGATCCGAGAACCGAAATTCAAAAGAAAATCAAAATATAAAACCAAACGCGTCACGAAGCGGAGGATACGCTAAAATGTATTTTTTTAAAACATTCCAATATTCGCATTGTACAAAAATACAGCAATAAAAGTGACTATCTTAGTTATCTATAGGTTTTTTTTTTATTTATCGAGTAGGAGAATGGATTTGCGGAGAAATTAATGCCACGACTAAATTTATTTCTGTAGAAGCAACTAGATATCTATTATTATTAAATTACATAGAATAATGTTCGACTACACCCCGGACTGGCGAGAGCGGGAGGTGCACTCGCATGCTCATTTACTTGCCGGTCTCGGGTATAAGAACTGTATTTAAATTACATCTAGCGTATACACAATACGTATTTTTTTTTCCTTTTCACTAACTAAATTTAATTTGAGTGCTTCTATATAGCAATTAACGTAATTCTCATCGGGGAAAAATTCAACTATTTATTTACGTATATCTTGTTTTCCATTAATCTAGCCGAAAAAATAATCCCTAGCAACTACCAATTGGAACCAATTAGGATAATTTAAAACATCTTAATTTTACATCTTAACATCTCACTTATTAAATTTAAAGTTGTGTTTTACGTATACTTCGTTTTCCAATAGTTTTTTTTTTTTGTAGATATATCTAATTACGTACTTCCTAAGCTCAGAAATGCAGAACTTTTGTGCGGCAAACTAACTCGCATGCCAGTAACAGCACTGGCTTGAAATAAACTCCTTCATCTCCTATACTCACTAAAAATATTAGTATACACAAATTACAATGAACGTCTTACGTATGTTTTTTTTTTTTTTTTAAATCGTATACATAAATTTCGGTGCAAAACATTATATTTTGAACATAGGCGCGTTATGTTCGACGTCAAAGACAGATATTTGGATCAGCAAGTAACCAAATATGTAGCTTGCGATATTTATTCACAATGGCGTCATCCGCCGAATTTTCAATTTAAAATTTCAATTCGCACCCGATTTCACCCCTTCACTGTAACGTATTCTGATGTGAAATAAGGAAATTTTGCTTTTTTAAATTGATATCAATTGAATATATTGTATCGTACAGTGTTAGAGGTTGGCCAATTGCAAAAACGAAGATTTGTTCTAAGGAACTTAAACTAGCGGCAGTTCCTGGAGCCTGTCCCCAGGGTTTGGGTACCAGGCTGTCAGAGCTGCCGAGGCGGCCGTATTCCGAGGAGTTACTACATAACAAAACTACAGAAAACGGAATACGGAAGAAAGCGAGGGAGGCGGGAATTGGAACTAATATGCGAGCACCCCCTTAGAGACTTCGTTTTTGCAATGGCCAAACTACGAGCAGGGGTGCACGAGGTAGCTCGTGGTCGAGTTGGGTGCTAGCTGGGGATCGCGCCTCTGAATGAGATGGGGTTTGGTGTAGGGGGTACTCACGACGTCTGGGGTGGAGGCTCCGTCGTGGCTGCTGTCGGGGGCGGAGCGCGGCTCTCCGTTGGCGTCCGGCGGCCGGGCCGTCTCCCGCTCGTCGATCACCAGATCGATCGGCATCTTGCCCTTCAGGCAGCTGATGTAGCGGTGGCAGAAGTTGTCGCACAGCTCGTGCACCTAAACAAACACACACAATCAGGATTTGGCTCCCAGCTACAACATCCAAGTCGTATTCATAAGACTCCCAAAGAATATTTCAAAGTGGATTCAGCAATTTTTACTTTTTGCCGGTTCGAAGGTATCACGTAATTTGATCAATAGGGACGAGCAAAGTTTCCGAAACAATTCAGAAGTTTCGCTTGATAACTGCGCCTCCACTTTCCTAAACACGCAAGTGGAACAAAACGCGACCTTTAAACTAATATCAGCATACAAAGCTCACGAAAAAACACAATAGAAACAAAGAGAATACATTCGGAGCCGAGACTCGACCAACTGTCCCTCGACACACACTTGTAAAAACTCAAAATGAATCGTAAAAACGGCACGAAAATTATTATTTTCTCGGTTCGATTCCATCGATCCGGCCCCCGGCGCGATTATTAATTTTGTGCGCCGGCCTTATACATTTTCATAGGCATAATTAACTTAGAAATTAACATAAGGCAATAAAAAGGCTAACGAAATTTTTAGATAGCATTTACCCGGTGAAAAGTAATAAAACACTGGCAGGTGGAGACCGGAGGGCTGGCTGTTGAAAAAAGTAAAGCGAGCACTTGGAAAAAGGACACGCAGAGCACCAATCGTCTTGGCGGATTTGAAAATAGAACAGAGCGCCGGAAGCGGAAACAACGCTACCCGCCGTTGACAGCTAATTATGTCTTGGGGATACTAATTTCCTAATCGACAGCTTTTTCTAAATTATACATTCGGTTGTAAATGCGCACGCGCCGCTCGGTGTGGCCAAATTTTGTAGTTTGTTTATCGTAATTTGAATTTTACAGCCTATCCGTTGATATTCATATTCATGGCTGCGTGGATTTTATCGACAGTAGAGAGGATAAACGCCGCCATTACAATCGCTGGCGGATACAGAACATCGCGCTGTCAATGTCTCGATTGAGAGTGCTCTCCGTCAATGTCACCAATGACAGAAGCAAACATATAGCACGAAATAAACCCCAAATATTTAATTCTAATCCGCCCTGTGAACACGCCGGTACTATTTTCGATTTAAACGACAACGACTTTGACATCGTAACTCTTCGAAGATTCAAATTTGGAAGTTCCCTCGGTAAGGGACGGATCCATGTATCATCTTGCACACGACAACGTAGTCCTAAACTGCATTCATTTAAGAGTTATTATTAATTGGCCATGTTAAAGCGATACGTCTTTATTCGTAGACTAGTGAATGTCTTTAATGAGATATTACTGCATTCCTTAACTCAAGTTTGGAACGATTATCGTCTCGAACATCAAACTCTTTCCAGAAATGTAAATTCGGAACGACTCCTAAACTCGAGGATTGAGAGATATGGAGTGTTCCTAAACGAATTCTTTCTATTTAAATTTGGAATGAAATGTGATTTAATGGCCGCGTGTTGACATTACATACAGCCAGATACAAATCATTTCGTCTTTCAAACCTATCGCTGGACGTCACAATTAATTTCGTAATAACTGATCTATAAATTAGTTTAGTTATTTTAAAACCTGATCTTTTATTAAATATATCTGTATCCAGGTAGGAATGTTGGCCAAAACTGTATTAATAGTGTTTTTAAATTGTTGTGTGGTATGTATTGCCAGAAGCGTGGGCCGGATTAGAATCTAGTCTGCCAATCTGTGCCACGGTCGGCAGTTACTAAAAGGGTTTTTGTAGTAATACGCCACTTCCTTTGCACTAATACGACCAGTAGGTGTGACTTGATATTTAACGATCCCCATACAGCCGCAGATAAATATATAAATAGATATTTTATTGCACTAAATCTGATTTCGTATGAATGTTTTAGTAAAATGTGTGTGTGGGTTTTAAAGATAAAAGTATATTGCCTTTCAAATTAATAGAAGAAAAAAAAAGAACTGTCACTTTTTTTTTTAAAGAAAATAAAGGCAAAGGTCGTATATGATATGAGGTTATATGAAACCAGTATTAATCCTGACATTTCTCGATCATCTCACGGCATCGCACTGCGCTCGGTTGGATGCTTTATTTTTTTTCTGATCGAAATAAAAATGGAACCGGTCCACGTATTTAAATGAGGACTCGATTGCTTCGCACCCGACTTCGCTTTGTATCCACTTTTCAAGTTATTTATATAAATACATTCCACAATAGTAACGAAATGTAATTGTAAGTTAATAAAAAAAAAGTTATAAAACGTCGCGTCCCGTAACGAAATGAAGTAATTAAAAAAAAAACTATAGAACCCTAAATGATTATAATTGTTATAAAAGTGTGTAGTCATAAACTCTGGTCCCAGGTTCGAATCCCGCCCGTTAAACCAACAAATCTGACCCACATCGTAAATCACTTAACCGCGTTTTAGAGATAACGTTTACGACTTTAAAAAATATATATATCGTATCGCACTTTTTTTATTCAGTTGCGCTTTAATGATCGTAGGCCACCTTACAGGCATTAAAACACTATACCGTTACATTAAAACATACTTGAGCTGTTTAATTCTTAACATAGACAATAAAAAATTGGCTGTACCATGTTCAAAGAGCATTAGTCTCAAAGTGCTAGTATCCAGTTCAAAGAGTTAAGAGACGTTCCAAATTCGAATTTGAAAAGAAAAAAACGAAACCAGACATTAGTGCAGGAATCCTCGGATCACATAAACTTAATTAGGGAACATTGAAGCGTCCAATAAAAAAGGTAATAGTAACAACCAATCAGAACGGGTGAAAAAGAGCAAGCATGTGCCCGCCGAAGGGCATTATTTAAATATTTCAGTCTCATAAATCAAAATACTGATTGAATATTTTAATATTTAAAGAGGTCCTAGTTTTAAAAAAAAGCGATTACGGGAATATTTGAAATAGTGCTCATGATTTTATTAGATGGAGTACCTTAGTTTTGAGTTTTTTTTTGAAGGTATTTTAAACATCACCTGTGGACGGCGTGTAGTGGAGCGGAAACGGATTGAACTAACGGGGTTTTTTTTTTCGACAAAAACTGTAGGTACAAGATAGAACCCGCCATGTAGAGAATGGGAGTAAAAAACAGTCCTTGCTGTGGCGGTTTTTTTTTCCTTTTCCTTTCAGCCAGATCGAGTACGTCGCGTCAGAGTATTGTCCAGGTAGTGATGGGAAAATATAGATCGATTTAATTTAAATCTCGGCTATCCAGTGATTTTCTTCAATCAGCCCCTACTCGACCCTCGGGCCGATATTTTGAATTCCGAACGTTTATTTTTATTTTTCAAACGGCCTTTTATCTCGCCCTCCGGCCATGGATTCGTACAAAAGTATCGCATTACAGCTTATCCAAGTTACAGAGGTTTTGTGTTAGTGCGTTTTTTTTTTCGGCCGAATTATGACCGGTTCGTAACGCGGCGGGATGATGCGGCGCCGGATATTTATGGAATCTGCTGTGGGAGCAGCCTTCTCGGATATCTCGTTTCTCGAGATCGTTCCTCTTGATATAGACGTTAGTCAAACTAGTTTCGTCGAAACGTGACCATAATATTGACAAGTTTAATTAATTCCTAGTCGAACGACACGGCTCAGATATGCAGCGGCCGGCGAAAAATTTGAATTTTATGCTTCTAATTAGAGCCATTGCGCTAAGATCGCTGGCTTTGATTGACGATAGCAAAAAGCTCGCGTCCTGTCGCGGCTGTCCCGTTATGATTCGGACCGAGGGTATAATGGCGCGAATTGGCGATGCGACACTCGCAAGAAACCGGACCGGTTCCGAATCGAACGGAACAACCGAAATGGGAGATAACAGGCAAAACAAACGCAGCCCATTCAGCCAGCACCTGATCGAACGCGAGGGATAGTTTTTGAAAATTTAAAATTCGAATTCGAACGAACCGGTCGGCGAGTGACGCTCGTGTGTGCTCGTGTGATCGATACCCCGTATATCGATAGTCGATACTCGGCACCGAATCAAGATAATCGAGACTGTATTATGTTCCGGCGATGTTAGGTGATATTTTTGGGAACAGGTTCGTGTAAAGAAATTTCTCGTCTCCAAATATATTCAAAATAACAAAACATATCGTAGGTATTATAATAAAATTAATAACTGTACAGGTATATTATGAAAACACTTACTTTTTCTAATTCTAATAGGTGAAACCGTAGAACTTGTATCGCTTGTACCATCTGAAACAAGAAAAAATATATTTAAAAAAAATCAATACAAAATGTGCTTATTAAATACATCTTAAAGCCTATAGGAACCTTCAGTTTTCTACTAAGCGAGATCTTCATAAACAAAAGATAGTCGCAGGAAGCGAACATCTTTTCGACTTTAAATATATCTTCTAACATGTAAAACCTTTACCTAACTGAAACACTTTGAACGATTGCAATAAGATACTTAATCATTTTCGATTCCATACGAATCTCAACCTTAGTTTCAAGACAATAGAGTCTAAAATCAATTTCAAGTGCATACGAATTAAAGCATTACGCATATAAGATAGCATCACGCATTGTTAGATTCGTTAATAGATTTAATCTTTATTTTTTTATCGATATATATCTAAAATAGTTGGTTAATGCCTATTTAATGGCCCTCGCCTTGATTGTTATTGTTCAAAACGAAAACTGAATAAGAAATGTTTAATACGAAAACAATGGGTATCGAACTGGACTGTGTGAATTTTATGTAACCATTTAACTACAAGACCCGACCTGGCTTCGCTCGTAAATAAATATACAAGCTTCTATTACTGCTGATTATTTTTTTTTCTGTAAAACTAAAAAAAAAATGGATTTAATTAATCCTCAAAAAAAATTACAGCTCACTTATTCATAAAGAATATTTCTTTTAAAATGTTAAACTAAAATTTTAAATTGACTTTGATGATTCTGAACCAGATGCATTTTTAATCTTTCTGCATGTGCGAAGTGCAGCAAAAATTATAGTTCTCATGAAAATCTGGATGCACAACCCTAGACTGGAGTTTAAAAGTAAAAGCAGACAACCCTGACATCTGTTAAGGTAGCTGTAACATCAATTAGAATTTTCCTTCACATCCTAGAATAACACCCTTATGTCATAGAATAAATAACTAAAGACTGTCTCTTGGTTAAAAATGCCTACAAAATGTTCTTACATTTTCACTATAAGCTTTTGCCGGAGTCGAATTCGTATTATTGTGTACAGAAATGTGATCTGCTAGTATTTCCGCTAATAGTTTACACACACACACAGGCGCGTTCATCCCAAAGGGGTAGGCAGAGACAATGGCTCGCCATACGCAACGATCCTTACATACATCTCTCGCTTCCTCCACATCCATGCATCTAATCATACACACGACGGTATGGGTACTTCGGGTAATTTACCTCTTTGAATATTAAAAAAACTTTGTTGCAATGAGCCTGCGCCTATTTTTAAAGGTCTAACAACAATCGAATGTTTACTTTAATTTAAACATATCGCCGTTCAAGTTGCTCTAATAAAGAAAAACGTAGCAAACTTGAGTGTCGCATCTACATTGACGATTCTCTGGTAATATTTATTCAGTCGTCTTTTGAAGAGTTGACACAAGCGCGCGTACCAGATAAAAATATGTTTGTCTGTGTGTTCACTTGCCACTGAGCTGTTTGGAGAGGGGGGAGATGGGAGGGGTGACTAGTAATGTACGGTCTATCTCACTAAGTCATTTTTCTTTTGGTTGTTGTCAAGTGTTTACATGCACATTGTTCTAGTATGGGTAAGCTCAATACTGAGCTCGAAGTTACGCATACCGAAAATAAGTCCATGTTTTTGGTTATACCAAGTCTATTCTATCTTTACTATCTAATCAAAAACCTTGATCATAATATTGACCTTGAAACTGCACAGTGGATCAGATCGTCACAAGGCGAGGACAAATTTTTCAAATCCAAAAAACACACACACACTTACATACTAATGACTCGTGACGCCGCCCGGGTTTGTTTGCTATCGCTACCAGTTGGACAATGTTTGAGAGTTTAATGCCTCAAAAGGCTTTGACAGTTCAAACACAGATGGTGACATGTACAAACAGTCAAATAGTCTCCTGCGTGTTAGCTGTTCAACCAATCGCGCCACGCCTTTAAAACGGGTCAATAACAACGTTTGCATTGCATTGTTTACTTGATTTTGATACTTAAAAAAATACTTTTGGAGATGTTTTCTATCGGAAATTATCAGCCTGGAATCACTAGTAACTAACCACTAGATTAAGTCCAGAACACATGTTGTTAATAACCTGCACATATACCATTATATGTGTTTGTTTTACCGTTAACAAAAGATGGGTTGATCAGCTAGTTAATATAATAAGCAAGCAATACTGGATAAGTTTAAATAAAAGGATGACGTAAGCGCAGAACACTGCCTCGATCATTCCTCGGGACCTTGTTAAACAATAATAACATGCTCCTTCACACCATTGTCCGGTACAAAGGACCACTGTTCAAATGTAGCGGGAAACTATAACGTGTCAGTTGGCCGAACAAAAAACAACTAACAGCACATTGCCTCGGGCGACGCTTTCGCGGGACAAAAATTACTTCATACCCACCCCGAAAGAAAGATGAGCCCGACGCAAAAACAACCCAGCCCGGCTGACTGAAGAAATGACATATGGTTGTTTGTAACAAACGGGTTATTTGTGGATACCAAACCGCGGTCTCCGCAAGGATGCTTGTTAAGGCACAGCGAGTCATTTTAATTGAATCGATGTAATTTACAAGGAGCAAGATAAAAGAGTTATTGAAAACTCAATTGCGGGGTCTTGTATGGGCTTTTTTGTAAACAAGCGTTTTGTGTCGGTATTGAATAGAAATTTCAATAAAGAGGTACCTAATTAATAGTAAATTTAAAGAATATAACGCATGAAGCAATTTTTTCGGTAAAAACCTCTTGTAAATATCTAAAACTATTTATTTTTTTGTTAGAAAATAATGACATAACTTCATTTACTGCGCATAGCTAGTTTTAAAGAGAAGGGATAGTACAACAGCAACAGTAGTTTTAATCTTTTGTACCTTGTTCCGTAGGTATTAGGCCCTATGTTTAAAGTTCTGATGAATTGCCGACTGTACTCTGTACAAACATGTGACGGCGCAGTGGCACCACATGTCAAATGTTGGGGACAAAAACACGATAATTTACCCATTTTTTAGTTTGCTTAGCGCCCGGATGTCGCTAGTTTGTTTGGACTCCTTATCTATGGAAGATTTGGTTCAAAGCTCGAGCAGTGAATGACGCTTATCAGAGGAGAGCAGGTAAAACTGACGTCTCACTTTATGCCATCATCTTGCTACTGTTTGAAAACTTAAAGCATAAAATAAACTTTGAAATTAACGTGAAACAATTCGAATACCAAATAAGATTGCAAAATTAAAATGAGTTGAAGGATGTTGTTGGGATCGTTTAGGATTCAATCGTGCGATGCGATGGAACTGATTCACAGTACCAAAGTCAACATCTCGGGCATCGTCGCCTCCGATGCCCGACAATTCGTAATGCCTTAGATTTTATTTGTTCAAAATCGGTTAAATACCCGTGTCGAACGGCAGCGGTGGGTGGCCGCCATCTTTTCTTTTATTATTTAACTTTTTGTCCGAGCTAGCCGCGGGTGGGACCACGGTGCGATTCAGCTTTTTATGAGTGACAATATATTTTTTTTAAAATCTTTATTTTGTTCTGGGAATTTCTCGCTTACCTTTACCTATAGTGTGGTTAATTTAAAATAGCCAGTTAACTAATCAAATCGTAAAATCTACGATAAAATGTTCAATACTTTATTGAGTATTAAAGTTATCCCGCGTACGTTCATGTTTGTCTTTATCTATAATAAAATGAAGGATACTTACTAATGAGTCCACTTCAGGGTCTGCTATATAATAAGGTTTCTCTTGGCGTATCTGAGGACAAAAAACAAAGATTTTAATTTATAAATCACTAGCGACCCGGCTTTACATTAAACCTTCCTCTTCTATCTATTAAAAATCATCAAAATCCGTTGCGTAGTTTTAAAGATCTAAGCATACATAGGGACAGACCGCGGGAAGCGACTTTGTTTTATGCTGTATAGTGAAGACACATTGAACCTCGAATTATTGCTTCCAAAAACTATGTTCTCAAAATACATATACATATACAAAAAAAGTATAGTAACCCACACAACTTGCAAGTATGGTCAGATGAATAATTTGTTTATTCTAACCTAACAATTATATTTATATGTAAATTTTAAACGTCATGTGCTCGGAATTTAACGATATGGGTACTTGTTTAAGTTAGATTAATGAGAGGCATAGCCGGGTCGTAACGTTAGTGAGGCTAATAAAATGCTCACTCGCTTGGATGCACGCGCCGGCTGTCAAAGATTCATACAAACAAAAATACAACGCTATCCGAAGTAAGAATTACTGTATACTGTATAATATGTACCTATAAATGTAATATGACACGGTTTTTAAAGGTGAAAAACTAAGATTTGTTATAATTAAAACAGGAGAAATAAAATTTACAAGGTTATAGTGTGAAATTTGTAGAAAAAAAAGTATTTCCAAATGCAATGTCAATAAAAATTACATACATACAACGCAAAAATATCAAAATGGACTTCATATTAATATAATATATCTAATTTATAATAAAAATGTAGCTTTTACAATTTAAATATTAAGGTTTTCCAAAAAATCATCAACACGGCGATTTAAAAAAAAAATTAAAACTAACAAGACTTTTCAAAAACTTTACTCTATCTGTCTATGCGTAGTCTATGACTACTTAAGAAGCAGTTTTTGTAACATACAAGCCCAACTTGACCGGATATGAGATACAATCTACGACACAGCAAGATTTTAAACAGAATTCTTAAGCGTATTGACACTAGCTGTTTTAAGCTTTAATTCTTATAAAAATCTTATTGTTCCCATAATAATAAAATGCACATAAAATTAACTAAAACGTAATGGAGACGTCCTTTGAGAGAAACGGCCTCGGTTCGCACAGTGGTCCGGAATGGGCGTCAAAAACAAAATAAAGAAATTAAACTTTAACAAAAAAGCGTGAGTAAAACAATCGGAATTAAGTGAAGCTAAAACAATTAAAATTTACATAAACTCACGTACAAAATAACAATTTGATAATAGCTTGTACTGTCTGATTCGGAGATGTCAGAAGTAAATTTACCAAATACACCTTTTACCTTTGTAAATTTACCTTTTTTTTGTAAAATTTGTATCGAAGCATATAAATGAATATTATTATTAAAGTTTTATTTTCGCGTGGCTTTTTTTATTTTTGAGTTTTTTTTTAACGTTCGATTTGACACAAATCTTAACAATTACAAGTATTTAAACAAAACTGAGGGGTTTTTTTCTTTACTTAGCAATGTCACTCCAGATATTTGACAGGTCGTTTTTAAACAGTTACTTTCAAAGCACGTCTTGTGACAGCAGATGGGCGATAAATTGTCATTTGAATTAATGCTCTGCTGCATTTCGTTAAGATGTATATTTGTTTAACCTTTCCAATGTAGCGGGTGGCTTGCATGAAAATGTATGAATCGATTAATATCTAAAGCTATAAATGTCATCTGAAAGTTATTGATTATTAAGTTAAAAAATATGTTTTGTCCGGTGGTTGTTTAAAGTTTTTTTCTGGTTATTGCGTTACTTTGATTGGACAATTTTCCATGTTAAACCTGACCTACATTTTGAGCAGCATACCGGCGCGGTAACGCTGGCAATTGATGATAATAAAAGGCTTAGTAAAAAAAAAACAGATTTCAACCATGCTGATAATCTTGATGTACATTTTTTAAAAGTAAAGTGAGTTAAGTTTTGTTGGCTTTGTAAAAAATCAAAATCGTGGGATCTCTGGACGATACTAAAACCAGTTTCTACAAAAATGACAGGTTCTTTTTATCATTCGAACACTAAATTTTTCATTTATGAGATCAAATTACACTATGTATTTTAAATCAAACAAAATGGAGTCGAGGTAATGACTAGTGTGACGGTAATGCAGCATCGACACGGAGGTAGCGGGTTCGATCCCCGCCCACCGCATAATGGCTATCATTCGACCTGCTCTAACTCATTACCGACAAATTGATGTTTGATGCAATTTACAACAAAACTTAAGTATTTACAGAATGAACTATACTTATTACAATTCCTAGTTGGTAATAAAAGCATTTTAGATTCTAATGAACTACTTAAATCTGATTTGTTGATATGAAATTTCTCGTAACCAATAGAGAAACGACCACAAAATACGAAAAACATGTAAATTTAGTGACGCCCCTCCCTGGCCTGGAGCAAGGAAGTCGGTCATTTCGGGGGCCAGCGACCCGTGAAGCCCCCCACTTTTGGACACCACGAATTAAATGCTAATAAGGTATGATCGGCTGATAAGTGCCATGTCTTGGGTGGAAACGGCCAATTTTTGGTTTAGATACCTGTTGGGTTCAAGGGTACTTTAGGTGAACATGGCTTGGACTTATAAACAGATCGGGTTTGGAGAATTATGTATTAAATAGTTTACTCGCCCTTTTCTCTAACATATTACAATTTCGAAGCCAATGATAAGGATCTATTTAGCATTTTATCCGTGAACAGAGTAAAGAAAGACAAACGTTCACACTTATCAATAAAAGGATGCCAACCAGCGCAAGGTGCAACATTTCAAAAGTCTCCAATCTGAAGACCTTGGCTATTTCTCAGAACACTGAAGGTTTATCTAAAAAAGGCTTTATGTCTGTTTTTGCGCAGTCTCTTTAGAAACAAACAACCGTATAACTTTTGACTTGTCCCAGAAATCTTTGTCATGTCACAATTGTCAAATTTTCTATACAATTCCTTTACCTGAGATTTTTTTTCCGTTCTTTGTGCACTTAAAGGCGAAACATGGTATTGTTTGAGTAATTGAATAAATGCCTCCATGTTATCCTTTTGTGATATTCTCGAGGGGTGTTCTGGGACACGTGTGGAGTTACAATTGCCAAAGGTTCGAGCTCGCAATCATCGATTCATAGATGATTATTGTTATGACCATGGGAACCGGCGACGTGAACCACTGTGCGATGGTCACTTCAAATGCCAGTACCAAATTTAATGTCTACCTGAGAGTAAAAAATACGGAACCCGACACTAATTCCTCAAATTCTGATCAAGTGATCAAGAAAGTTTGCTTTGGAGCGAGTAATATTAAACTCTGTTTAGCTCAAATTAAAGCTCATAACGGAATGTGGAATGCAGGGGTGGTTATTACAGCAAATGGACGGTCTGCGATGGCATCAAAATCGCTACCAAACGTGGTACCCTGTAATTTGTAATAAAAAATCTATTTATAAGATAAAATAAAGCACCGAGAGGCTACCTAAGATGCCGGCCGATCGATCTCCTCAGTATTTTAATAAATCAACCTCGTCAAGCCATTCTGACGCTTGTCACACATAAAAATATGATTTAGATTCTCTTATCAATTTAATATCGTTTGATGGTAAATTATTCTATAATGCGCAAAGGTCGAGTTTTGTAATTTAGTTAAGTCGCCTCCTATTTAATAACTTTTTATACCGTCATCACCGGGCAGGTGATTTTTTGGTGGGGTTTTTTTATATTTTAAATTCGTTCGATGAGGCTGCTACCAACGCTACTGTTCAGTGTTCGAAATTTTTAAATTATAGTGTTTTAATATTGAGCGTTCCTGTAACAAAATGTTATTTATAGTGAGCGCGTGCGACGGACGGCAGACTGACCGGGAGCGTCACGTGGCCAGCGTGATGGCGTCACGCCGCGATTGTTTCGCCTCGCCATAATCACCTGTTTGGACAACGATGTGCAAATATATTTATTTCGCCCGCTTTACTACCAGCCATAAAGAGACGTAATGAACAAATGTATTTATGGTAGGTATACTTGTAAACGTCAAATATCAGTCATTTCTCGTTGGGACCAACAAAAAATGCCATAAATATTCTTAACAAAATGGCTCCTACTGAATATTGTGGCCATAAACGAAGGTCTATAAAATGAGGTTTCGTTGTTTACCTTTTGTTTGGTCCTACTTTGGCATTAAAAGAATTTAGCTCTGCTTAGACGTGGGACGCTTTTGTTTGCGTTATGTTCGTTCGTGTCGTCCCTTAAATATGCAAATTATCGAAAATTATTCATAACAGGAATTCGGAATGGCGGAAGGTGCATTTTTTGTTCTCAATAACATTATTTGTCCTTTCATATTTGGATAAGGCCGAAATTAAATCTGTTTAAATAAAGTATCAATCCATTCATAAATTTAAATTCAACTAGTATAATAACTCAAAGTGAAAGACATTCTTTCAGTTTTGTATCTAACAGAGCTACTACATCCACCCATTAGAGAAGAACACATGATACGATGCTAAGTGTGAAAGAGACGAAGGATTTCAAAGGAGTGTTTTTCGTGCATTTTTTATCCCGAAACCCACGCCGTTGATTTTTTTTTTAAATTTAATACAAGAGAAGTATTCAAAAGATACGAGGGCAGGTAGAGAAGACCCAAGCCGGGGTATTTACTTAATTTTTTTTTATCTCACAAAGAATTCGAGTTGATTTATGGTGTCGGTCTGTGACGATTTGTGACCTGTAATTTCTGATGCCAGGTTTGTCACTAACGGTTTTGGATATGCATGATTTATTAATTTACTAATGGCTCGTCAGTCGGAGGCGTGAGCTCGTTTTGACAGTTGTCAGTAACATGTAATTTGTGAGGTTCCCAAAACAATGTTATTAAGGTAATAAAGACAATAACCTGTGTTGTCTCGTTTTGATTGTAGCTTAATAACTGAGATACTTTTTTTTTGTCCGACAATCGGAGCACTGTGCGAGAATCACGCGGTAGTGAGTAGAATTTTATGATAGCTTACTTTATAGACGCGTACTAAACTGGGCCCAAGGGGGTCATTCTGACCCGAAAGGTCAGTTTTTCGACCATTACCGCAATCAGAGAGGGTCGGAGGGAATCAGATGATGCTATAAAGGTGTTGTTTAATTACTCACTTTAGGGCGTTTGGATAAATTGTGTCTACTGTAGTTCCAGTCAGTTCATATTGGAAGGATAACTACTAGTTTATCACTAACTATAATCATTTATATTGAGCTATCATTATATAAATTATTAAGATAAAAAAACTAATGTATTAAATAAGTGATATTTATTTATTGATATTTTGAAAAGCAAAAAAAAAAATGCCAGTTTTTCAAAAGTAGGGTTTGTCATTTAATTCACTATAATAATAATTTAAGTTCAAGTGAACTTTGCAAAAGCCTTAACATAAATGTTGCCTCGCTAATAAATTCATGTAATAGTTAACATAGCAATCTATATGCAAAATGTATTAAAATTCACGACCTTAACAAAGAAAATGTGCTGCCCATTTCCTCGGCGATGAAAAATGCACCTTAAACCTTTGGTGGACGGTACAAAGTCTGACTTAAAAAATATCCTGTGTACACTTTTAGTACTAATATGTCCTAGACAGACTTGTCCATTGAAAAAGTCTAGGTAAGTGACTCATTAAAGCCAAGTTAAGTAGTCCCATAAACTATTTTTCACGACAATGTCAACAGCATTCATTTTACAACGCCAAATATCACTATCCATCGCAGATTTTTTTTTTTACGAGCGTTTTATTATTTATTACAAAACGGTACAAAACTGAGAACACGTCAGTATATTTTTATGGAATAAATGTTTTTTTTCTATCCTTTTGTTACAAAGTTTTGAATCTTGATCCGTTTTATGATGACCCAGGGATTATGAGAAGACAGCTGCCGATGAAACTAACGAAAAAAAGTATGTTTTATTTTCCTTAATCTCTTACCCTGAGTATTCAAGTAACATTTTACTAAATGGCTCTTGAAAATTTGTCTCGCAAACTAAGAGTCCGTTTGTTATATTTATATTTTGGTTCGCTTCCAGACTAAACACTTAAGAAATTACGCCACAATGATTGTAAAAATACGACAATCAAAACTCGTGACTCATACACAATCAGAATTTATTAACCCTTGAACATTTCTCATGGCTCCGACCCGTTCTAAGACCCGCAAATAAACAAACAAACACCATGGTATTCATAACGGTCGGTGTTTATAAACGTCGAGTGTACTCGCATACGGTCGATTTAAAAATAAACAAGCCGAAAGTATTTTCGAATTAAAATAACAAATTGAAAAACTCGCGAAAGTTCCGACTCCTGTGAACAGAGACGTGACCCCCGGACTGATCGACAATGCGTAGATACAATAATGGCCGGGTTTCGACGGCGTCGGGACCACTGTGCGATGCTCTTATGACTACTGCGTGTGTTTCAACGAAAATAAACGCTTTTAGTGCGTGGCGCATTATGAATAAGTAAGCATATTCAGGCGGCACCCTTATTTAGCCCTTTTTTTAATTTCGGAAGGGTCCCCCTTCTAAATCCCAGCAGGCCAGAAATTAAAGTGTAATGGCGCAATGTTTAATAACTTATCTGCGGGTGGAGACGTGTTTTGGCTTTTGTTAATGTAATTTTGCAAGTTAATTTTGAGAAGGGTCCGGGTGGTCGGTAGTTGACTTCGGACAGTTTCTGATTTGGAATTTAGAGAGGTATAAACCGTTTTAGCTTATGTTAAAGTCTTATCTACAGCTACATTAAATTATGCCACAACTGTCACACTTAACTCAAGGACTTAGACAATATTTTTCATTGATTATACTTCACACAAAGAATGTAAAACCACAAGAAATCTCCTTTAATTCTAATTGTGCCTCGGAGTCACTTCCCATGTAAGCAACACAAGCCGAGATGAAAAGCAAAAGTCCTGCAACACATCCCCTAATTATTGACACATTGATGAAACAATCAAAGGGCCCCGGGGGGCGAATCGCGGAAGGGGTTAAACGCATTACTGGACGTAATCTTGATGGATCTGCTACAAATAACTCAGGTCAGACATGCCCCCGCGTGACGGACCCCGACCCCCTAAAGTTTTCTTTGTCACAATATTAGAGTGGTTACACTTTTCTTTGTAAAAAAAATAGCAAATGATTTATAGGAATCAAGCTCATCGATAGATATAAACAATATACTATTTTATGATTATTTTCGGGATTTCGGGGATTTGAATCGAATTTTTTAAAAGTTAAATATTCTATCTTTATTTTTGGTTTGCATTTCAGTAACACAACAATTTCGCTAGTATTTTTAAAGGGCCTATTCTAGCAATTGGAACTGGAAGACCAGACTAGATCATCAAAGATGCTGATATATGCTGAGATATCATGGCAAATGTCTGGAATGTTCAAGGTCCAATGTCACAGACCCAGAAAGTAAATTTTCATGTTTTTTTCCTACAACGTCACTGGCAAACAAGGTAACCTACCTTCAGCTCGCTACCCCACGGCGAAAGAAAATTCCCGACAAACGAAAATGTGAATTATAAAACATTAATGCCCTAATAACATAGCATTCTTCGACCAAAGCAAAAATAATGACATAGTCTAACTCTAGACTGTGTTATTTTGAATGCCCTAAGGTAGGGTACCTAGGGAGCCCTAGGTAATTAGTTTTCTAAGCAATTAGAGGTATATAATAAATTACAGGGAAGTAAACGATACGACCTGATCGCGATTTAACTAAAAGGGGGTTAAATTGTAGAGGGGATGCAAACCCCTTTCGTAATTTGTAGTGTCAAGATGTTTCTGATGGCTTGATTATAGTCGGGATTGCATTTGAAATGTGTAATAAGACAATTGCTTCAGTAATGTCAAATGAATTGAAATGCGTTTTGTTGTCGGTTGGTTTTTATATGAAAAAGACGTTTTTAATCCTGATTATATAAACATGTAATATTATAGAGGTATGTATGTCTGTCTGACACGCAAATATACATTTTTTTTAGAAAATTATCAATACATTTATTTATAACAACAATAAAAAACGTCTGAAAATAACACATAGAAATTAATTCAAAGCGAAATACACGATAAGTAGGTAAGTACAGGCCACCCTATGTTTGTAGGTAAAAATGGTATAATCCCCGTCAGCTGCCGTTGAATGGTCTGCCCCTCCTCGCCCAGAGTCCCTAACCTACCCTTATTTACCCCCCAAAACACCGAGACCCATCTCCCCGTACACTACCCCACTAATCACGGATCTACTTAAAATTGTCCCGTCAAAATAATAACCAGTAAAACTTGACCTTACAGCACAAGTAACGGTGAATTGGCGTGCTCAAAAACCGAAGATCTAGATATGTTGGTCAAGTAAGGGCCTTCACCCTCGCGTAAAATATATAATGAATGTTTTTTTTTAGTATTTTAAGTATACGTTTAAGCGATCGATGGACTGCGGGTGGCGGGTTTGATCACTTTAAGCGATTTTTTTTTAAATAAAACAGGTTAAATTGATAATTCGTAGCTAAGTAAGCGATTCCAATTAATTTTGTACCAGGCTCATTCATCCATTAAAAAACTTGAATATTGAAAACTGCACGTTGCAATGTTAGAAGATTTATCTGCCTTACTTAGACCAAATCAATTTTCCTCCATTCGACTTTAGTTGGCTTAAGTTCCGTCGGCATCTTCGGACGATAAAACTTTCAATCGATTCTAGTACCTTTTAGTGATTGAAAAGACTCATTTCAGATCATCTCATCATAAGCAGCGGTGTGAGCTTAAGTTTGTACTGGTGGTATGATATATGGTCAGATTGGCAGCGGTCGGGTGTTGGCGGTGACTGCATCGGGAATACGTCGGGACGTGTCGTGTGGAATGCGCCTGCGACCCTTATAATTACACCCGGCTGTATACGGGATGCTCCGTTGCCGGGCTCAAAGAGCTAGAGTCCATGGCTGTGAATCTAGTGGACTAGCCGCGGGAAGCTTTGAATTTCGAACGTTTGAAAAACTACAAGATAATAGCTTCTACCTTTTTACCTGGTGGTGAGTGAAGGTTAGTTATGATGACTTCACTTTCAATGTATGTAATCCAAGTGAAAATCTCTATCTGAACATCGAAACAATATTTTTTTACGCTACTGTTACAAGTGGTTACTATAATTCTTCAACGGTTTGTTTAGCTCACGTCATTCGAACGGAACACCCCGTATAAAGGCCTCGGTCCTAGCGTATTTATGTCATTATTAACCGGTGCGAATTAATACTCATTTGGCGTCCATTTTTATCGCGTCCACGGCGGACATGTCAGCAAAAAGTGTCATACCATGAGCGGCGGCGGCCGTGGTCGTCGGGACCACTTGTTTTTGCGACCATCCCTCGCGCCGAGAGCTCGCTGCCAAAATTGGTCAGCTAATCGCTCGGCTGGTGTGACATTTTTGAAAATCACCAACAAAATCACCAATTAAAAGTCTCGGAAATAAATAGCTCTTTAAAGTAAAACTTTTGGAATACGTTAGAAATAATTTGTGTTAATTGTTATTAATAATAGATACACCCTTTATAGATTAGGTGTCCGACCAATCACGACAGCGGGCGACACCATTGGCGTATTCAAATGTCGAGCCCCTATTGCGAATTTTAATTCATTCCCACCCAACCGCAAATGTAACTGTCCCCATTTTGAATTTAAATCCGAACGCGCCGACCTTGTCGCGTAGTTCACTTTTAAATATATTTTTTTCCTATTTTAAAATCCCTCGAGTAGTGTGGGGCATTGACGTGAAAACGTTGATGTTTGTTGTGTTGAAAGAGAATAATGTTTAGTTCATCGGCATATTAATGCCGTTTTAACCATACAAAAACGCGACGCGAGCCGCTCGGCGTGTCAGCACAGGCTAATTGAGTGGCGCACGCTATCGCATGGTGTAAGGGCCTCGAGATTGCGAATTCCCTTAAACGACAAAATATAGTTTTTCCGGTCACTAACTCAAACGACACACAGCCTCGCTTCCTGCTAGAAAAAATCTGCCAGTTGGATATCTTTATTAACGGACGGAATAATGAAATTCAAGTTTTTACGACAATCAAATTGATTTTTAATTTATTTTCACGTCACACTCGACTGATCTATAATTCCCGCACAGTTTGAGTATCCAGTAAGTGATTAGTTCATAAAAACCATTTTCATTTAAATCAAAAAACAAATATTTATCCGATCGAATTATTTACCTGTGCAAAAGGCAAGTACATAAAATGAAAAGAAAAGACTTTCCGCAAGGTATGACCTTGCAAAGACGTTATTCTAATCTTTTAAGCTATAAACGTTACTTAAGTAATTTTTGTCCTTTTCCTGCATATATTTATAATGCTGCCATCCCTTTCAGTAATTAATGAAAATGGCCGCATAAGTAATTGCGGCATAGAACGGCTCCGTGAAGATTGGCACGTTGCGTGCTTCTTATTGCAAATGACATAGAGTTCAAATAGGGGTGAATACCGGACGTTGTACTGCTACGAAATTTATAACGCGACTAGTTTTAATGTTACTCTTTTTGTTGAATGATTAAGCAAAAAGACTGCATATATAATGATAGGTTTGTACACGTTGTAATCGATGTTGTCTTGTAATCTGCTTTCTGGTATTTGACTAACATGGTCCCGAGTTACAAGCTTGTTACTGGCCTTATTAGGGCTTGAGAAACACTTTCTATGTAGTTAGCTAGGAATTTTAATGAAAAGAAAGGTCTTCCGTCGTAGGCATCTTTCGATACAGGGTTCAGTTGCCGGCAGCATTTGTACTTAGGTAAATACCGTTTATAATGTTCAACGGTCCTCCATCCCGAAGACGAAAGCAATATCTCTTGACGTGAGCTAAATCCAGACATATAAAAGAGTTTGACATGCATGACTCCGTCCATTTATTCAAGAGATCAAGAGTACGCTACACTTTATCAACAAACGAACCCGAAACAAGATGCGTCAGGAATTCTGAACGGCAAAAACCACTCGATGGGGACGATAAAACGAAATCGCCGATGCGTTGTCGGAAAAAAAAATACTAGTGCTGCGTGCGAGCGAGATACAAAAAACGGATCGTATCGCGGTTCCACTCTAGCGCGCGCGGCTAATGAATATTGTGCGGTGCGCACACGCAGCTGCGCGAAACTTCCAAAGATCGATCCGCCATTATTTATTTTATTTCGGCGCGAAATCCAGAATTGGATCATGGTGACAAAGAGGTTAAATTGTCCGTCCAAATCCCATAACAATTGACAATTACAGTGTTAAACGGAACATACGACAGATGTAAACAAATCTACAATGCTATCAATGGCTTTTGATACTCAAAAATATACTGCGGCAAAAAACGGTATCGTTCAGCAAAGTCAATACTCAACTTATTTATAATTAGATAAAAACTCCTATAGTATGCGCCATATTTCAATAGCAAAAACGAGAATAAATTTTCTAATAACGCAGTAAATCATAGTTATACAAACAATATATCTTGTGGCAATGATCTTAAAGAAGTGCGTGTGCGTTTATCCATAACTAGACATTATTTTTTTCCGGCGCCATTTGCTCTGTGTAATTACAAATCCGCTTGTTAATGCAAAAAGGACACCCGAGTTTCGTTTCACACAATAAAATTTTTAGTCCTCAGATGAAATTTTAAATAAATCAAGCAATCTGATGTGTAGCACATCATTTACAATTCTAACGAGCACAACATTACTTCGCTTGGGAAATATCTGAGATGACAATCAGAACATCTTACGTTTTAATCAAATCACGATAGTTATTAAAAGGAAAATGATTAATCAAAGAGTATAGATATAGCAGTTGCCATTGATTGTGGCTCTAACTAGGTGTAACATAATTGCGGCGCGGAAATATTTGTGAGAACTGAACTAAAAAGTCTCACAGAGCACGCAATGAGAATTTATGTTGATGTGGAAAAAGTAACATGGAATCCCAATTGACTTCGATTAGATTAGTACAGCGATGACTCAAGTTTTATAGAGCTGGAAAGCGAAATAAATATTAATGTTACTATCTATGCATTACATCAGGCGTCAGTAACGGGTGGTGGTCTATAAAGAAAAGACAATCGAACCGTTTTAATTGCTTCCATTTAATCTAGTAGTCATAAAACCACCGGTTAATTCATAGCAAAAATGACTGATATGAAATGCGGATGAATATTAACTGTTAACTGTACAGTAATAACGAAGAACTATAGGATTTGGAGGCAGTCGAATTCGGAAATAATAACAATATTAGTGAAGAAGATAGAGACAAGAAAAGATAAAGACAATTATGACGTAAGTGAGACCGTCACACATGATTATGACCTGCTCCGAGCCGACATGACGAGTGAACGTGACTCCGACCGGCATTACCATAAAGATGAGGTAAAAGCATCAGCCCCACAGCTCGATATCGTATTCAACAAGCGATTGTCGATTAAAATTCCCGCAATTATACATAATTACTTTCATTATACACCGCTGTCAATAATATCGTCTTGATTTATCCAATTACTTACTGAGCAAAATTAATTTAAAGACGATTCGTACCGTATACAGTGTGGGTTACGAAATCGAAGAAATTGCCGGGCATGTTTACAATGTTGTCGGGGCCATGATTATAAATATAGCTCCCGGCGATAATGACGAACGGAAAAAGTTGAGTGATCAAGAATACGCCGGAATACTTGAATACTACAGTGCGTAGTAAACTGTCCGTGCTGACGTTGTGCTAGTGATGCACCAAGTTAGGTTTATGTCGATGACAGTATCGCCGTGAACCGATCGCTCTCCACAGACCACTATATCAATCACTCGGCCTACAATCGTACCGCTTGCCACTTAAATAAATTTATAACATATTAAGTACGTTGAAAATAAACACTTTACCGTTTATGATTTATTTCGTGCAGCGATGAATTATGGACGTCACACCTGAGCGTTAGAGCGGGAGGTCCGAATTTTTATCTTTTTTATATATGATGATTTCACGTGCCACTGCTACCGATAAACGTTTTATTGGACTAATTAAAACCGACGATTAAACGGATTATGTGTAACGCTACTAAAATCATTATATCAGTTATTAAAATTAACAGTGTCCGAACACTGTGGCTCGTTCGGTTTATAAAATATAGATTATTATTAAAAGGAAAAGTAGATATATAATAGAGTGTGGTCAGTTCCATGACATGGAGTTTATCGCAGACGGTATCTCAGACTGGGGTCTTTAAGGTCACCACTGTTTACAATATTACTGCTATAAATACAATTTACTTTCAATAATTACACCACAATGAAGTCTTTGACTGATAAAGATTCAATAAATAATATTATTAATATGAAAAGTGAAATTTATTAACTGACGCCGCAACAAAGTCACTTCCGTTGGCAAATTTGCTCCGGAATCTTTTTTAATGGCGGCGGGTGAAGACGTAAAATGTTTATTTAAATTACATTCCACCGCAACATGTCAACGCCTATTGTCGAAAAAAAAGGAAACCAACAAAGAAACTGCGGTATAATAAATTTATGAAATAACACAGCCCCTGATTGTATGTTTGTGTACTGATTACGAGTTTTACAAAGCCCGAATTGCTATAAAATGACTCCATTTACGAACATCTTATTGTTGTTTAAATGATACCTGTTACCTATTTGCCGTGTCATGTTATTACTCGGCCCGTAATGAAATATCGCTAACTAAATGTTATACTTAAAATCCACTTTCTATGTTACACTACTAACAACATAATATTGAGTAATAAATTATAGCTGTGGACGCAGCTCACTTTTTGTACGGCCTTCCGAGAACGAAGGATTTTAACTCCAGGACATTTTTTGCTTCGACGGACATGACGCGTCCTTCTCATTTTTTTTAAATTATTCTAAGCAAGCAAAAACCTAAAAAAAGTAAGTTTATTTCACTTTCGATAAATCGTTATCGATAAAATCGATTCGATTTGTATCGATAAGAAAATTAATTTACAATTATAAATACCATTTGCGTACAACGGGCTCGTACCGAGCCTCATAGCAATATTGCCGAACAAATAATACCTAGGCAATCTTTAAATTGCGTAAACAATCGATTCTGAAACGCCTACAGAGGCAATCAGCTGATTTTACCATTACTAATTATGCTTTATAGTTATTAAAACATTCAAGAAATTGCTTTAACTGATTTACGGTCCGCCATTTTGAGCGCGACATTTTAATATCCGAATGCGTTCGCGCGCTTTTTTTTTACTTTTTAATTTTGATGGGTAATGGAGGCAGGTGCGTCCGTACAAAGTTATTTCGTTCTGAATTCTCTCTTTTGAGAGTAATTTTCGTTCGGTCCCGCTGAATGGGCTCGTGTATGGTATATGGAAATCGGGGAAGCATGGATTTTTATTACAAACCGGACCGGATTTCGGACGTTTTAACCGTGAACTTTTTGCTTTTCAACTCGAAATTACTTGCATACTATAAAACAATACCTACACTGGACTGTGCGCTCGACTAGTTTTATTTTTAAATTTGTTCTTTTTTAAATAAGCGAGCTGAGCACAGAACTTTGCTGTATGCAGCCAAGTGAAACTTTACCTGTTTGCTGAAGACGGCGATATCCTCGTTGAAGGACTCTGATGAGCAGACGTCACCACCTGCGACACCTGGGTCCCTCGGTGTGCAGGTCGCCAGCTCGCACTTCTCAAATATGAGAGCCAGCAAGGGGAACAGGGGATGCCTGGAACAGATATATAATTTTTATGATTTTTTATAGCAAAATTTTTAAAGGAACCAAAAACTGGTATCTGATCTAAGCGATCTTCTTAAAGGTGGTATATTAAGGGCTTCTTGACCTTCACATAAAGATCTGGAGCGATACTGCGTACGTGTCAGCGACACTGATGGTATCTTTAAAAAAAAAGTGAACGAGTACAGCCAGTAAGTAAAGAACTAAATGTTTTGTTTTTTTTTTTCGATTAAAGCAATAGTGCTTAATTTTGAGGTTACTTTATATAAAAGAAACTTTTTTATTGCCGCCATATTTGTTTACTGCCGAGCAATTGGGTCGATTTAATACGGACCCAGGTTACAAACAGTTGTTTTACGACACTTTAACGGTCTCCATATGAACGTTTATTTTTCTAATTAAGTTATAGACGGAGTAACAATTAAATGGAACATTTACATAATATCACGATAACAGCTACAAATATAGGAATTTAACGAAATAGCTACCTGACATTTCAAGTTATTCAAAATAGGTCGCACAACGTTTATTGTAATTATAGATATTATGAGGAAACGCATCGGCGTGAAGTTGGTGCAGTCGTTTGCATGAGTGAAAAAAAAATGAAAAAAAATACGGTTTCACTCGAATGAAGTGTATAAAATAGACATCATACGTACAACGAACAATGTATGAGTGAAGAAGCGACTCATTAACATTTCTTTACACCTAGTAAGTAAAGTAACTAATTACCTATATTTTAATACTTCCTTTTTAAAATAAAAACCATTTTACAGCTCAATCAATAATAGAAACAATGATATCAATCGTGGTAGTTAACTTTTTCAAATTTTTCTGTTACTGTTTCGAGAATCAAGTGTCTTTTTTCTCTCCTCATTCATACAACTGTTTGTAGAAAATATTACCATATTCCGTATCAAGAAGTCGGTTTGACTATGGTTGTGTTAGTGTATTCGTGCACATTGTTTCAGGTTATGACGTTTAGTTAGTCCGGTTTCCCGCCGAAACACTCCAAACTAAACGCATTAAGAGTTTGTCAAGTTGGCATCAAGATAATCCGTGAGATCTGTTATAAATAGGCGGGAACTTTTTGTCTAAGCGCCATCTTTATCATTGATCTCTGCTTCACTTTAAAAGGAGTTTTGACTCATTTGAGAATTTATTTTAAGATATAAAAGACTGACCATATTATGAATTTAGTATAGACAAAATTGTTGTTTTTTTTTTTTTAATTTAATCAAAACATGTATTTGGAACCATTGTACATTTTAAATCACTTAGCATGGCTTGAACTGCACTCATATATTGTCTATAGTATATATGAAATACATTAACATGCATTATACTTCATTATTTTGTAGACTTACTAACAATTTAATTAATTTAATATGAATGATATCTCGAAACCTCAAAAGCAAAAATTTTTGGCAAACACCTTTGTAACACAGGTCTATGCTTCGACCTCTATGGACATACGATCAATAAAAACAGTGTATTATCTAAGTATCCATAAACAAAGAAATTAGAGGCATTTTTTTTTAAATCTCCTGTAGAATTTGATCGGAAACATATACACGAGTTACACAGCACGGCATCGATATACAACAAAACATGACAATGTAATTACAATATCTGGATGAAGATTTAATCACATCATTAACAACTGACGTTAGGACATTATCTAAGCAAATTTACACGTGTGTACAGGTCCTAATCGATGTTTTCATTCATAAAATTTAGATATCGCTTTGATTGGTTATCATTAAACTGTTAAAAAAACAAGAATTTTGATTAAATCTAAAAAATAATTTAGTTTTTTTTATTTAACCTCAGACAAAGACGGTTCAACTTATGGAATGTGATACCGCCTTAACGCCGAGAGCACCGCCGAAAACCGCAACATTATTTTGTTTCATGATGCCAAATATCCTTAAGATATTCTATATAAAACAGAAAAGTCATGCTTAAAAATTAACTCCCTAACATGGTTAACCAAAGTGACTACAACATGGAGTTCTTGTAAAGAAAGGTTGGTTTTACAGGGCAACGTTTGTGACGCTCCAGGTATTGCAAGCGATCAAAGCCCATGCTTACCATCAGACGGGCCGTATGCTTGTTTGCCACCTTGTCGTATGGAAACAACGTAGGGCAGAATATGCCTATACTTTACCCACGTCTTTTAATATTAAATATAGATTTATCAAAAAAGGGAAAATAATAAATTATTCAATAAGAAAAACATTAAAACAACCGCTAAATAACTTACCACTCACACACACACACACACAACACTATAATAAAAACTTACTACAACTTTTAAAAAGCCTTTTTTTTTGTCTTGAGCAGGTGATCTTTTATGTTGTCTATTTTCTATACCACAGATAAAATCTAAGTATTCTATTAGAACTGTAGTGGCGTAGAGTAGACTACATAGCATTTTATTTAAAAACTTGTATGAGAAAAAAATTAGTTACTAATTTTAATAAAGAAGGTTACAGTTTTTTATTATTAATATTGAAATTATTTTTACTAAAACATCTAAACCATACAGGAAATTAAATTCAAATCCTTTATTTATGGCATGTCACACAAATGTTGTTTATTTTTTTTTTATTGATGTCACATTACAGTACCAAAGATGCTAAACTATTCCTGGTACAGTTTTTTCTACAACTGTACATAGGCAGCTAGAGCTATAGTATTAAAATCACACTTTACCACACGACTCACCCGTATATGGCGTCCTTGTCTCGCTTGTGGACGAGCGGCTCGCCGGGCAGCGCGTGCGCTGGCGCCGCCGGGGGCGGGTAGTGCACCGGGGGGAGGTGGGGGTGCGTCAGTCTGTGCTCGTGGTACATCGCTCCACCCTCCATGTAGCCTCCGCCGTGGAGGCTTTCGTCGTACTAAACATACAAACAATACGATTAAAACAAGAAAGTCTAGATTTTAGATATGAGACCTACATTTTTGCATCCATAAGGTATCTAGCCTTTGTAAGATATTTTCTCTATTATTTACAGTATTAATAGCACTAATTTACTAACATTTATATCAACTGTGTGTATGTATTCATAGCGCAACACTGAATGCTGAATAAGATGAAAAAAAACCGTTTGAAATAACAATAACAAATAAATTTTATAATTGAAATAAAAATCTTAAATGTCTTTGCTTCAAGATTTTGTAATTTTAATTTGAAATATTTAATTAAAGGTAAGCTACTCCATGCATGCCTCTGTTCCGATGCCAGTTAGTATAGTGGCTGTAGTGCATTGTTGTGTAAAGTGTATGTAGCCGTTTTATAATATTTTTAATTGACTATCTAGTTGTGACCGTGACTTCAATTCTCTAATCACTATACTTCAGACGAAATTTGCGGTTAATTTCGTCATTATCCGATACAATATGTTATCATTCTTAAACGTAATCAAGTTTAATAATAAGACTGCAAATTCAACATACCTACTCATATAAAAAAAATGTAAATTTTTACGTCAGATAAATTTTTAAATAGAGCAATTCGAAAACACTTTAAATTCAAGGACCTATCCGAAATTATCTTTAACAGAAAATAATATACTCAAAAAATGTTTTAAAAAAAACTGAATATTCATTAAAAAATGTTAAGTCATACCGATGGCTATCTCGCATCAATTAAACGTGCTTAAGCTTTTAAAATATATTTCCTTTGCTTTTAACGTTATGCATAAAAAAAAAACATTTGACAGGCCCTCTGGCGCTTTGTCTCGGAACTACTATAGAGCAATAAAACAAAAGAAAGGAGGTGTTATGGTATTAAGTTTTGTTATAAAACATTTTATTTTTCACAGCAACAAGAGATTAACATTTAAACTGATATGTTTAAAATATTATGCCTGACGTTAGTAGTTTTGACGCCATTTTTTAAAAATTAAATTAGGTGAGTAATACTAATACTTTTGTTAAAATTAACAAAACACATAAAAAATATATCACATCCACTTCTGCAGAGCGTTTTTTATGTACATAATATATCTTTAGACATATTGTATATAATCTATAGTAGGTATTATTGTATATGTAACAAAATCATCTTCAAATATGTCTTAAAATTTACATCTAAGTAAAGTTTAGTGAACAATTTTTTTTGTTTAAAACCAACTAATTAATTAATGTAGATCAAAATTGTTAACGTCTAGTCTGAGAGATCGTAGCGGATTACGAAAATTTTAACTTTTTTTTTTAAATTCAATTACCTTTTATTATAATTGTTAATTTATTTATTAACATCTGATTCCTGTTCAACACCAGAACGGTTCTCTGTGAACCAGATAACGTTAAATTTAAAAGTATTTTGTTTATTAACGCTTTATGGGAAATTTTTAATTGCGGATTTATCTTATCTTCCAGTTAACGGTTGTATAACAGGCGTCTTATTGTTATTTAAAAAAAATCTAGAACACTTTAAAGTTTGACTCAGAGTGGATTAGCATTTATGAGGAATAATTGTTATTGTAATACTGCTTTTATAAGAGTTTTTTCCAATCAGGGCTGCCGTTAGCAAGATTTTTGACACTACTACAAACATTAGACTAGTTGATTTTCCGTCTAAATTACTATTTTTGTTTGATTTAAAGCTCTGTTAAATTGAAATCCAGAACATACCGGCAGTAATTAAACCGTAATAGTGTCATATCATCGTCGGAAAAAACGGGTTAGGTACAACCCTAGCCGGCTATTAGGCAGGCAGTTTTAGAAGGTGGTGCCATCAAAACCGATGACTCTGCAATTTCGTCGATCAATAACCAAGTCCCTTATTAAACCATCGCGAAGGGTGAATGTCATGTTTTCGGTGCACATTTATTTAAGGTCATCGACTTAAAAAAAAAATACGAAATCTATAACTACGTATTTGTACAAAATTATATTTTAAAAAAATGGTATTTTACCTACTTTAAAATAACCACTAATAACAAAAAGTGATAATTTTTTTCAGTTTTTTTTTTGTTATAAAATACTAAAAATCTCTTCGGCTTGTACAATCTGATTAAAACCATATAAAAACTGCAACATACAATGGCAACGCATAAGCAGTACTATTGGCGTTCCACGACATCAGGGGCATCATCGTGTCAATAAGTATCACTTTCCATCGGAAGAACCGTTTGCTTGTTTGCCTATAACTAGAAAAAAAAAACCGCTGAGATTTTTTTATTAGAATTTAACACTTCTCTAACATAACTACACGCAGTCCAGGCCGGGTGCTGCAGCTATAATAAAATCGAGCTAAATGTAAGAAGCGCAATCGAAACAATAAAATTTTATAACTCCGAGTTAAAGAGGCATTAATGTCCTATTAAATCATTACTGGTAAGTTTTGATAAGAAGAATTTTAAACATTTCAAAATGATTGAATATTATTAACGAGTTTATATTCCTTTACGTAAGTATTTTATTGTAGTTATTATATAGTAAGCTTTGTTAGGAGCTCATTAAATCGCTAAACATTATTTTAAAATATTTTTACACACCCCTCCGATTTTATTAAATTCGTTTAAAGTCGAGGAGGGTCGGTGAACATTTTATTTCATTGAATAATTCTTTAGCCTCATATGATATCGTTTTTAAAGTTTTCAAAACTTTTTTTCCCTCAAAAAAATTAACTGAAAAATGTGTGTAAAATTATAATCTTGTATTTATCAAGAGATACAAGGTGCGAGTAAATTCAGTAGCATATGTCAATACATGGAAGGATTACATAGAAATTATAACGTTAGCTGATAACGTATCTAATAGTTAAGGAATGATAAAAATTTGGTATAATTATGTAGGATACAGTTTTTTTTTTATCACTCGAGTCTCATTCTTGACTTATAATAATGTTTATAAACAAAATGTTTATAAATAAGCTTGATTTTCTATAGACTAACTGTTGCTCACGGCTTCAGATACATAGAATGAGACGAAATGATTGGTTCCCCTAACAAAATAGTTGCCCTTCATGTTTTAGTCGCCAAAAATTCATCTTCATTTTCTATAGAGACTAACTGTTGCCCACGGCTTCAGATGCCTAGAATGAGACGAAATGATTGGTTCCCCTAACAAAATAGTTGCCCTTCATGTTTTAGTCGCCAAAAATTATCACATCCTTCTCCAAGATCCCATCTACACTTAAAATGGTTCAGCGCTTACGGGTTGAAATGTTGACAGACACACAGACTAATTTTCGCGTGAAATAATATTAAATCTTGTCATGATATACAAAATAAAAATTTATTCTCTAGTATTTACAAAGTTTTTCTTTATTGTTTTAAAAAAATAACAAAGCATAGGTACAACATTATTATCGCAAATTTCTTGGGGAAACGCTCGTAGCGATTTGCTTAGAGGTATCAAGATTGTATTGGTCAGGGCAATCAGTTCGATTCCCGCTGTAAAACAATTACAATGGTATTATAACGTCTCAAGTGCCAATAAAACGACATGTTTGAATACACCATAAACCATAGACGGTTCGTACCGTTCGCAACGACAACGTAAACATTTTAAACAAATGTTTGTTTTCTTGGTTCAGTCGTTGTTTTGCTCAAATCTGGTTACAATTGTTTTTTTTTTTTTTCAATTAATTATATTTACCTATGTATATAAAAGAAGTGGCAATGTCTAGTAAAAACCTACACAGTAATCATGAAAGTTAAGTTTATGGTATAAAATGTTACAATAAATTATTTGATATTTTTATAACTACATTTAAATGTTTTTTCAGTTACACTTTTTTGTTGATCGTACAGTATTATTCAATAGCGATCCGATAGAAATTATAAACAAGTAAGGAAAATTGGATTGTTTTTTTTTTTATTTACTCAAAAACATAGCAGAGGTTCCGTCCTCTCCTCACCTATTTTTTCTTTAAAAATATAAAAGTTTAATTTTCGACTTCACACCTTACTCTGAGAAGAATAAGGTTTAATATCCAGGTGACGACTTGTACGAAATCAAGATGGCGTAGGTACTTGATGGGTGCATTATTGGTGCAAATCTTAAACAATAGATGTCGCCGTGTGTTAAACAGATCAAATATTGGCTCAAGCTGGATGCATTGTTCACAAACTCTTACCGACGTCCGATTATCTTTAAAATTTAACAAGTAAACACACTTAATTTTCATATTTGACAAGCTGATGAGCTGCCATGGATACCTACAGTTTTAGTTAAGCAAAGGCGTAAAAAACATTCAGCCAAAGTATGATGCTAATGCCCATATTTTTTAAATGTCAAATATAATAATGCCTATAAAACTAAACGTAACTATTAAAAAAATGGAGGAACATACAAATATAACACAATCATATGATTTATACTTTCAATGCGGTCTCGAACTGAATTCAACATTTAATTCATATTTTTAAGGTATCAATAACAAGGTAGTGATGATAATAAGGATACAGTTTAATTAAACAATGCGTCATTTGTCATCAATCATTAACGGAATTAAAAGATGGCAGTTTTTGTCAGTCGGACCAGTATTGCCATGTGCAAGGTGAAACTTAACGGGATGTAAGAATATTTCCAATTACTTATTAGGTCAGTAGCTCGCAAGCCGTCACGTACAAGGGTAGTGACAACAATTAACATTCTCAATCCATCAGTTTCATTGACACTTGAACAGTGGAATGCATCCAATTAATAAGTAGGAATATCTTCCAATTTCCATGGGCAAAAAAATTTATAACCAATTTAAATATTTACGAAATTTTATTTTAAATAGCAACACTGATGTGATGGCCGGCCGTCCGATAGATTTATCAAATAGTATCGTAGTCCCGTGGCGTTAAGCTATACTGGCCACAAAATATGTAATGACTACCTTTTGACGTCTTGAAAGCCAGTTCCAAATTTAAATGATACGTTTTAAAAATGGAATCGCTCCGTCCCGCCTTTTTTCCTTCGAGATAACCTTTAGTCCATTTGGCTCGGCATGAAGAGAAAAAAATAAAACATCCTACGTTTTAATTTTTTTAAATGGCATTCTTGTGGTTTTTTCTCGCTGGGAATCTTTACCGAGTAACAAGTCCCTTTGAAATGGTCAAGTTTTTGCGGGATGGTTCTTGAGTTTTGTTCCTTCGCAAATGAGGATTTTGATTAAATTTACACGGTTGGTAACGCACTGTCCTAACAGAACGCATCTGACAAATGCTGATGACCGTTGATCCTTTGCTAATTAAAGCGCTGGATATAAATCGCTTGAGATATTAAGATTTGCGGAAAAAAGCGATGGTGGGTTGTAGTTTTTACGATTTGCGGTCTCGAGATTAGCGTAGGCTGATTCCGAGAAGTAAAAAATTAACTTTGCCGCAACCATGAGTGAGTAAGCCGTTAAAATGTTGTGGGAATTAAGTTGCATTTTTCGAATTTATTCCAATGATTTACGGGGAAAAAAGTTTTTCTATATAAAAAAGGTAGACCAAAAACATTATAACGACGGGTTCCATGAAATGGCATTTTGAAGGTGTCAATCACCAGCCCCAAACATTCAAGGAACGGAACTAACTTACATAAGAGCACTACATTGCTTTTTTTTTTTTTTTTAGCTAGTTTATAATTTTGCACACATCTCTAGCCCTAATTCTTACATTAAGTTACTATACTATTAAAAACCAAATGCTCAATAATGCGCAAGAATAAAAATCTTAGAAATTTATCATCAGGAAAAATCGTTTTCAAACTAGGTAAACAGCAAGTGGAGTGCACAGATAAAAAAACGTGAATCGAAAACAGAGGTCTGTGTAAGACAAACGTCACTTGCAAGAGCCATGGGGTGGGATTTGATGTACAACCCCCTTAGGTACCCCGTCTCCTTCTAACATAACTAGCACCCTATACAGCCGTCCCACTCGTCATCGGCCGACACATCCATTGGGGGACGGAGTATTTCATAACAATCTTAAACCTAGTGCTATACTGATGATAGAGCTGTCTTTTTCACCTATAGTCCGTTTTTTTAGCAAAGAAGTTTAGTAAACAAAGACATGTTAAGCGCCCACTTTAAATACATATTCCAACGTTTAAGTGCTCTTTTTTTTTAATTTTGTCACATCACTCTGCTTCTTTAGGTTTTCTTTCGAACCAACTTTTCATGATGATGAGTTTCTAAACTAAAATATTTAGAAGAGTTCTAATAAATATATTTAGAAAATGTAAACACAGTTTTTCATTATTTTAAATATGAATAAACTGTCAAAATAAATTGAAATTAGAGACATAAATGAATTGGCATTTAGTAGTAGTACGTATATATAAGTATTTTTATATCTGCTACACATTAACGTGCACAATAAAAAACTCAAATTTGTTCCTTCTAATGCTACAAAAAACCGACTATAGCTAGAAGTGTTGGACACCGGTTTATGTATATGTATATATAATAGTCTTGCATTTAACGTTATGTACCAGCAGTCCAGCATACTTAATAGCTTAATACCTATTGTGATGGCAACGTGTTTTGGATTGTCAAAAGATACGCTATAGGAATTCGCCACAATCATGGTCATAATAAATATGGCGGTCATTGAGGTGTGGTTTTAATGTTACTTTTTAAATTGATAGCGTAAATCACGCATCGTTAGATGGTCGGATCGGATTTTACTACCGCTCGTCTTGTACGTGGATACGACAATAAAATTTAAGAAAAAAATATATAACCCCACTAAATTGCGTCGCCTTAGTTTCGTAGAAGTTACGTGGTCTGGCACCTTTTAAATTTGACAGTGTTATATCATAGGCTTAACATCATTCATGAGATTATGAACCTTTTGACCATAAATACTAATAAAATGTTCTCGTTACTGGTTGCTTTCGAAAATCAGGCACACGTCTCCTTAACGACACCTATTAGGGATCTTCTGTCTGGTGGATTTAATTGAAAAATTGTATCCAGAACGGTGCAAGAGTTGTATCCGTGAGCCGCCGGATGCGGGCCCAGACGTCCATTATTCCATTTGCTCATCCGCATAGGGACAGCAACACGTGTCAATAACACCAGTTATACCTCTCGATACTGGGCTTTTTCTAGGCCCCGGGTAGACATTTCGAAAACTAGGAAGTCAGGGGTACATTTACAAACGAATAGCTAGTGGCATGCAAATAAAAAAACGCAATGTATCTGAATGAGGCAAGAACAGATATTTAAAACTTAACATGAGATGTGAAAGTGTGGATTGTATCAAAAATCTAAGGAAACCTAAACCTCATGAGTTGTTTTTGAGTGTTACGCTTGCCTATTCTAGAATTTAAAAAATAAAAGTAAGAATTTCACCAGTTCTAATTTCGAAATGAGAAGGTTAAACCAGCCAGCTGTAGACCAACCTCGAAGCTTTCAAACATTACTATTACACGTTAGATTACGCTGTTTTTCAGCGGTAATTTTAAAAATAGAACCCGTGAGCGATGTTCGACGCACGGATTCAGTCGATTCGCGAGCAGATTTATCGTTCAGAAAGTATCGAAAGGTGCGTTAACACTGGTTTTAAGGCGGCGGCTGAAAGTTTTACGCGCTTATTCCATTTTTAATTTGAATTTCGAAAGATAAAGCGGAATAACCTATGGTAATGCGCTCGTAAAGGATCAGCTGATTTCAGGCCTTTACGTTCTCTCATCATAGAAGGAAAAGGCAAAAGACGTTAGCCCATACAGCTCTAGTAATATTTTAAGGCCGTTTTCCGTTCTGTTGTCATAGGATATTTAAATTTAATAGAACATTAACCTGTGAACTTTGTGATTAGTCGAACAAATTAATTGAAATTAGATAAGTTGTGCGAAGATTGTGTAGGTATGAGTAGTGATGTGCTGAGGTCAACAGCTGGCACATGAACCTGTATCGATAGTGTTGCCCTCTTATCGTCTACTGCACTCCGAGGGACAGCTCTCTCACAGATTTCTCAGAGTACCTACGTACATGCGACATCGTTTAGATAAGGATTTCCTTTTAATGCAAGCTTCATTTCTTTTAAGCTTTATCAAGTGAATGCAAGAAGAGGTAAGGCGTTATCTATTCCGTCACAAATTTAATTGGATAAAATACTTTTTTCGAGGAACTTCTTACCTAATGTGTGTAAGATAGTGGATATAATTATAAAATTGTTTTTATTTAAGTGTCAAACAAGACTAAGAGGTAGCTAAGCTAGTAAAACAAATGTCATCCGCTTTGCTTCAAGATAGAACGGCCTTTTTAATTTATAAGACTAGCTCGATTCATAGAAAATCTCCCAGATTGTGAGGAAAGCTAAATGGATCGGGCAACTCAGTGCACTCAGCAATCAGTGTTGCCAGCGAAAAAAATGAGTGTAAAAAGGGTACCTCATCATAAATAACGTTGACATAAAGCCCACGCGCGTCTTATTAACGCGTCTGTTTGTCCGTACGTTCGTTACTTGTATTGTGGCTCTGAATGCGAGATTAGCTACACCGACACTCGTGATTGACTATTTAAAGTTTTGTGAATGGAGAGGTTGGAATTCCTTTTTGTATAGGGTTAGTTGGTCAGTGTGGCCAGCTTACAATCTGAATTATATTCTGTGCTTTATACTTAAGCTATTGTGACTAGAGAGCTTGATCTTGTGTGTTAGTTTGAATGTTTAGTCACTCTGGTTACCAAGCGATATGGAAGTAAAGATTTACCAAGAAGACCGTTAAAATTAAGATATTTTATGGTAAAAGTGAAAATCATTTTGACTTTGAATAAGAATAGATTTAAAAGCTATTTGCTATTTTTGGACCTTAAAACAATAAAAGCTTTCGAAATATTAATACGAAAACCCGTCATACCGCCGTCAATTAAACCGGGACATATGGATTTCACTTTAATTTCTCTTATAAGAGTTTTATCAAGATTTACTTCTCCATGCGGGAGCGGTGGCGGCATCCGTCGGGTTGAAGGTAATTTGGTCATCGCCCCGGTCGAACCAATAATACCGCAATGCTCTCGCGTCAGAGAGTAGTACTAGCGTATATTAAATCTGATACAATCAATAGTTTTAAATGTTAGCGGTTTCTTTACGTTCTAGAGCGCCATCTGCTTCGAGCTTAATATTCCCTATGCACTCAATAACGACCACTACCTTGAAAACAGCCAAACGAATCGAATAATTCAAAATCGGCACCAAAGCATCGCTAATCTATAAGATAAGCTACACTAATTACTCGTAACGGCTTACTATTCATCTTGCAGCGGCCATAACTCTGAAGTGTCACCGCCGAAAAAGCTCGCGTTAAATAACCTAGTAACGGCCGTCGTGATTCCAATTTCAAACCTCGTTATCGTGTCGTACGCCTCCCGAAAAAAGACGACCAAGTGTTCGATATTTAAAAATGAAAATCTTTGAAATTCATCCGAGGCCAGTGATAGTTTTTAAGTTCTGACCATAGACATTTTATTTATTAGTTTTTTTTTTTTTCAATTTTGAATTCATGCAGGTTCATTAAACTATAGGTTTATTTAGTTCAGCCACTTCAGCAAATATTTTTTCTGTGTTTTCCCCTTTCACCGCTATTGTTCTGGCAACCCTTCGGAGCCGTAACCGCTGCATCATCCGACATCAATTAATACTGTTTAGTTGTATCTGGATCGATACGAGAATTACAAGGTTTACGATGTTACCAATACATAGCAATGTTTGTCAATAGATGAGGATATAAATCATATAAATCAACAATAGGGTGCTTCGTTACTGTATTATTTTCAAGTATATATACAAAATTCTCGCAATTTAATATTTAAAACTTTACTTTTATCACAATAAAGATATACATACACCACAACCTGATATGGTTTGTTCTTAAAAATCGTAACTCGTATCGACAAAACATAAATATCAATGCGACACCATGATTTATGGTTAGCTTACGTTATTTTGATACGGCGGTATTTTTCAAGCCTAATAAGAATTCCATGCGTTGCCCGTTAGAGGACGTCAAACCTCTATAGTCTATGTACCTGGGCGATTAGCGAACGCGCGAATTATCATTGAATATAAACTGCGCAATTAGACAGCGCACAATAATGCCGTTCGGAAATGATTGGCGGTATTCAGATTTGAAAAAAGAACGCGATTGTACCATCGATATTATAGACATGACAAGTTTTTTTTTTAATGCAGATATTTATCAATAACTGATGTTTTTCTAGGTTTTTATACAAAAGCAATTTACTTAGCAGCTTATGCTTAGTGCTAGTTAACGTTGAAACATGTTTAAAATGGAATCACAAAACCATTTTTGTTTTATTTGACCGAACGTATTTAAATTGATGGGTTTTTTACACTACACAAAAAATATCCACTTTATGTTATCAAAAACTACTAATAGCAGAATGGAACCAAACGAATTAAATGATCAATGCAAAATCGATCTACAAATCATGGAACCTATTTATACTGTATAGAGGAGGTCCTTGAGCAGACACTATAGTAAAATGATTACCGGCACCAGAAATATACCATGGGCAACAAAGTGGGGCCGTGCTCTTGGTGTTCTTATCATCGTGTTAGTATCACTCTCCCTCAGGTGAACCGTCTACTTGTTTGTCCGTTGCATTGTATAAAAGTAAGATGTGTCTAGTTTACCTTTGAATTTAAGAAATCAATTTCTAAACTTTAAAAACAGAATGGCTAGCAATTTAAATACCAAATGAGTGGGCGCGTTCGAAGCTCAGCGGCCATCAAACCGTACCAATTGATTCTGATGCCGGGATTATGCTAAAATGTTTTTGTTAAACTCAAACAAGAGGGCTTAATGCATCAAATCGAATATCGAGACAAATAACTTAGTTTTACGCGTTCCATTGCCAATGTAACCGTTATATCATGTTGATACTGTTGACTGTTGCACTATTTTCGAGAAAAACATTTTTGTAACTTCACTTCACTTACATTTAATAAATATGATTAAAATGAGTATTATTGCAGTATAAACATTAATATTGTGTATCTAATAATGTTTCTGACGCCTATTTAAATTACAGGTAGGTAACTTTTTGTATTATTATTAATATTAAAGAATCTTTTTATCAATTTGCCTCAGATCCGTAATTCAAAAACACTGTGTGCCTAAAACTTTAAAGATTCAAATTAAATATTGAAATCGTAGTGTTTTTTGTTAAAGTTTAATTGTTTTTTTTTTACTAATTTATCTCTCAAACGTTTTAGGCAGAGTAGAGATAAAAACGGACAAATTAAAACGATTCTAGTAATCTACGCCCACTTGAACACGAAAAAAAAACTGTGCACCTACCGGAAAGACAACGGCCATTTTCTTATCCTTGATGAAAAATTGCTATTTCTAATCAAAGAATCGAATTTAAAAAAAAAGAAGAGCCAACCGGTTGTACCGGTCGGATATTTTAATTTTATTAATATATCATTTGTTTTATACCTGCTTATATAATACATCAAAGTAAATTTATCTGGTCATTGCCGATGACCGCATTATCTTCAACCGAAATGGAGTTCCACATTCGAAATGAGAAAACAGACCGCGCTCATTTTGAATTCGAAGGTGAGGTTCATTGGCGTTCCGTTTTTGAAATTTTAAACATATTTGACCATAGACTAAAGTTTTTTTAATGAGCTTAGTTCTGTAACTGGCATAGATAAGAAAGTTAACATTTTTTATTATCTGTAAAACTTCCTGAACAGGTCGTAATTTTAACACCTCAAGCCGCAAACGGCGGTTTTACAAGCTTGCAAGTCGAAAAAATTTGAAAATTGTGCAGTAATGTTATCTTTTCATAGCGACAGTACTAATGGCGGAGCATTTTTCAACACTTAAAACATAAAATCGAGTTGTTTTATCTCGAAATGTGAACAAAATTGCCTATACAATAGTGGTATTATCTTTACTGTTGAAAGTAAGTGCCAATAATAAGTTTAATGCGCTACAAACGTTCCCAGCGGCCGCGGATTGGCGCCAACTTAGAAAAAATAATAAAACTCAAAATGTAATGGCGGTAAGCAATTAAGACTCGGATTAAACTTGTTGTTTTGATCATTTTGCTTTTTATATACTTAAATCACGAAACACATTTTTTTTTAATTTACAATGTCTGAAAACATTCAAAATAATTTTTGGTTAGCATTAAATTGAGGGAGGTTTTTAAAACCTATTATCCATTCGAAATTATCTATGTATATTTTTTATTAATATTAAAGAAAAATAACAGTTTTTTTACTCCGCTAGAGTTTTTTTTTACATTTAGGAAACTCCATATTTTCAGTTTTTTTTTTTTTCAATTCTTATTTTACAAATATAGAGGCAAGCGTGTCTATGGCTGTCATATTTCATTTAGTCCACCTATATCACCGATTATTACTATTTGAGTACGTAATGGTGAAAAAACGATAATCCTTATCGAATATATCATAAAATTTTCGATAGCCACAACAATCGGACGAGTTTATTGCAAATAACAACGGTCTGATGAATGTTTTTCAGGTTATCTGCCACCGGCAGTGGTTTAATTATGTTTTTATCTCCGTATTTTTGTCTTAATTCAATATGTTCACCTTTATTTCCGAGATTTTATAATACACTTTGACAAAATAATAACTTTCTTTTGTCTTAGCAAAGCGTTTAAAGTGAGATCCATTTTAAAGTTGTTTTTTTTTTTGCAAATGCAATTGAAAAAAAAAGTTTGATGAAAAAAGATCTAGTCTAGTCAATGGAGTTAATATTGTGATATTATTTTATATTTAAACTTTCTTTTTTTAGGTAGTTAATTTTTTATTTATTACAATTATTAATACAAATCAACGTAGTTTATTTTGATTTTGTTTTAAAAAGCTCAGGTTTATACCCAACTACCTATTAAATGTTTTTTTTTTTTTTAACTTGAATAAGTGAAATGGTTGATTTAATTCGAGTACGTTTATCGTCTATTAGAAATTACATAACATGATAAATATTTAGGGGCTAGGCTAATGTACCTACATTCAGTGGGTGTTTGACTACCGCCGGATTTGATTTTCTAAATAATCTTCGTTGTAAGTATCCACAAATTGCGTGATTTTTTTAAAAGTAACAATGTCTGATAACATTCGAAATATTTTTCGGTTAGAATTAAATTTATGGAGGTTTTTAAAATACATTATCCATTCATCCATGTTTTTTTTTTATTATTTCTTTATTTGATGAAGTTCTTTTAAACAGTTTCCGACACTGAATCCCAAAAATACTACAAACAAATCGTAATTATAAAATCATAATGAGCTGTTATGAATGTGTGCGTTTTATTATAATAAAATAACAGTTTGCCGGTTAGAATGGTTTTAAGTTTAACAACTTGTTTTTTTATTTTTATTACTGAATTATATTAAACAACATTAAACCGTATCCCGTGTCTAATAACATCATGTACTAGTTAAGTGAGTTTGATATGGGATACAGTTACGAATGATGTTTCTTTAATTGAAACCAAGAAATCGCATTTTTCTTTACGAAGTATGGGCGCTAAAACTTGTAAATGTCGTGTGAGAGTAAAGGCAATAAGCGTTTGGGGTTTATTCTAATTCAAGTACATACATGTTTAACAAATTTAGGTAAGATCCGTTTTAAAAAAGTACTTGAGGATTTTTTTGTTTCAGCCATAAAGGTGTAAGAATTTTATGCAATAATACTACCTTCTAACTATTATCATGAAGCAAAATTTTTATAAAAAATGTAATCTACTCATACAATTTGAAAAACTAAAAAAAAATGATTTAAACGAAGTTGCGTCCAAAAGGTCGTATTTTTTTTTTATTATTATTTTAAATAGGCGTCAAAGCTTTAATTAAAAACCCTTGGAAAAACATCAACTCAAAATATCTACATTCATTAAATCACAAAATGTGCGACGGCGGAACATTTTTGTTTTTAAGTTAATTTCTGTACAATCTCTGTATATCTATTTGTTACAATTATTAATGCAAATCAACGTAACTTATATTGATTTTGTTTTAAAAAAAGCTCAGGTTTATATATACCTAGCTACTAATTGTTTTTTTTTTCAATTTTTTTAATTTTTTTTAATAAACCAGAGACAAATAGTAGAAAATTTAGTGGCATTTTTCTTCTCTACCAAATATTAAAGAAAATTAAAACCCAAAACGATTTAAGCAGGATCTAGAAGTAAGATTCCCTTTACAACTTTTGAGATTTTTTTTTTTCTCTAAGTTCATTTAAATGAATCAAAAGATGATTTTTGAGCTTATTCAAAAACAAATATCATAGGCTTGAATAAAACTGAGATGGATGGAGGAAATGTAAAAATATTATTGAACTGAGTGGATAAGTTGATAGGTATTATGACCAATTCTAGGTTTTAGGATAGAATATGTCAAAAATTGCATTAAAGATAGAATAAAGATATAGTGTTAATTTCGTAATAAAATGAACTACAAAAATTAAGAAAGATAACAATTTAGTTGGGATTAAAATTCAAAAAAGATTATTTTTGTATTTTATTTATCTAGATGACTACTATGACAACTGTTTACCATTAGGTGGGACTTATTTGTTGGTGATTTTTTTTTCCAAGACCCTAAGTCTGTGGTTTTAGGTATACCTATATTGGTACATGTGTAAATACCTAGTACCTACTAGTGTCAATCTAGTGAAGTTTAATTAACTTTTCCGATTAAAACGAATTAATTAGATTATAGAATATCAAAACAAGTATTTTTGTATCATCCTTGATATTGTAAGTTAGAATTATTTTAATGCCTACCTAAGCATTTAAAAAACCGCCAAAATCACATTTAATGCTAAATTTTTAGTCATAAAATGCCAACCGAAAGGCTTAGTACGTACGGCATTGTGAGCCGAAATAAAAACAATCAAATTAATACCTTTAGAAAGTTGTCCCTAAAAGTACCGTTACAGTATTTGGTGTCTCGGGAGAAAAAAAGATTTTTTTTCAGCACTGAGCATTGTCAATTGAATTTTATTGTTGGTATTCTAAGATACCCTTTTGTGTTCAACCGTGCGTCGCAAAGCAGTTTGTTCGATGCCAACTACCCGTGTACCTAAAAGAGCATTGGTCCCACAATAGGCACCCCGCTGTACCACATTTTATCTTATTATTGTCACTTTACACGCTGGGATTCGAAATTTAAAAGTCCCTCTTCGAACCATGGACTGGTTTTGTTTTTTTTTTAAGTTATCTTTTGTTTACAATCAGCCAACCGAGCCTGCTGAAATGAGTTTATCGATTATGTAACTCAATAAATAGATTTAGTTCGGAAATTCGTCAAGGTGCAGACGCCTATCAAAAACAAAGTATTCATAACAACTTTATGCTGATTAGGTAGGTAATGTAATTCATTTCATGTGTTTAATTAGGTGTTATAGTTTTTATCACGGTAATCATTTGCGAGTTACGTTACATAGAGATTGTGTTATCTATTCTTTTATTATGATTAAATTAGGTGATGTCCGTATAGTTAACATTGTCAGCATGTGTGTCGCCGGCAACAGCGCGCACAAGCCAGTGGTTTGACAACGATACTTTGTCTTCCACACACGTTTATACCGTGGTACATAGCAACTCATTTGGTGCTTGTAACTCACTGATACAGACTGCATCTTCACGATATCGGATCTTATCCCGCCTGTCCCTTACTTTATGTCACGATTTTAATCTTTCTGAGATTTTTCACTGCCTTATTTTAAGTACTCAGATGATACAGTCGGTGTAGGCCTACTATGTTTCCCTACCGGTGTGGTTCGAGTTGTGTGTTTTCTATGGCATTGTGGTACATACCCTAGGCTGAGCCATGAAAGCTCGGCCCGAGCCCGGGTGCAGGGCTCCGCTGGCCACCACGAATGTTTTTGTTTCGTCACGGGCGGGAACCGAACACCACACACTAGCACGTGCACTCACACATCAATCGACATTGACACCGTCACAGCGGCCCGCTAGCTCACTAGTGTCATACTGCACTCGCGACGGCTTGTTAAACTTTTAGTGTTGTTGAGATTGTATTACGGGACGCGGCGTGGCCGAGCGAGGCGCGGGGAAGCGGGAGGCCCGACGCGCTCGGCAGTCTGGCGGACACTGGCGCGGCCGCAGCGCGCGGGCCCGACGCGGGGCGTGGCGCTCCGCCTCTCGAGCCGTGCCAATGGCGCGTGAGGCCTCCTCGGCCCCGCGAGCAGCCCTCGCCCTCCGCCCTCCCTCCATACCGCGCGGCCAGCCGACGCCGACGGTCGCGTTTTTTCAACAGTTTTTGCGGCAATTACATGAGAGTTTTCTTCGGATTTTCTGTTCTGTACCTAATCAAAATTGCTGAGTTCCTCTCGTTCGGAACGCGGCCGTGTCAGCCGGGTTACTATCGACCAGCGAATTATTCCGTGTCCATACCTCGCTACTAGGACCTAGTATTTTATACTTGGTATAACTTCTACTCACGGAAGGAGTACCGGCGTTTGCTCTAGTATAATTTTTTGTAATTCTAAACAAGTTTTTACCGTGGATTCCTAGCTAGGTAACTGTAAATAAAAAGTCGCTTTTTGCTACGTCAGCGAACCGTGGTACGTTGTATGATGTGGTAGGAATGGCTGAGACGGTGGACGCATGCGTAGATGAATCTCTTTCCTTGTGTTTAATGTGAAAACTTTCCTCGCGCCTGTCAACCTCCCGACATTGCACAATAACTAAAGTCTGCACCAATTCTATAAACAACGCCTAGGTTTTTATTGAACCTTGAATGGGGATGAAAATGACAAAAAAAAATTTTTTTCAGCTTTATCGTTAACTACTTCAATATATAGGTAAGCAGGGATCTACTGAATCTCTAGTTGGTATCTGCAATTAGGTATTTAACGATGAATACCATAAAAAACTTTTGTTTATAACCTATACACCTTAGGAAACTCATTGCTGCTCAACTTCACCGAAGTTGCATGTATTTTTAGTTTAAAAACATACAAAGTAATACAAAGTAAGTCGATGAAAATGTAAGAAACATTAAAAAAAGACTTAACTGTTAGAAGGTAAGAGTTTATTTACCAACTTTTTTTTAACATTACTTAGTTAATTTTGACTAATTTGTAGGTACTGTGATCAAGTAGAGCGGATTTTGAAAGAACTGCTGCTGTTTTAAAGTAAGAAAATGGAGGGTATTAAAAAATAAAGAAATACTAAAATTTTAAAAGAAGAAAACATTACCACAAAATGTAATAATTTATTCTCTATGTAGTGTTTTATATTATTTATCTTCTTCCTTTATAATATAATTAGCAATTGCATTTATAATTCGAATGTTTATTTATTTATTAATCTATTATCTATTTAATGTATAACAGGTGTATATGTGTTGTTTCTCTTATGTTTACTTGGATAACTTTTGACCTTTTTTTTAATTTTTATTCATCAGGCATTTGATCCCAAACCCGCCTGATGTTAAGCGGCGATGAGGTCTAAGGTGGATCATGCCTGTTTAGGAGAAACCTATTCAATTTTGCCTTAAAGAGGCCCAAGTTATAGGTTATAAGGTCAGGGAACACATCGGCAGGCAAAGAATTCCACACCTTTGCAGTACGCATTATGAAGGAGCTATCGAAGCGTTTAGTCCTACCTACTTAGAAATTGTAAAACATTAACATATCTTACACCAGTCACTTTAAAGGATGATGATGATGATGATTGTTGATCCTGATAAACAGGAGTTGCAGTGGTGGGGCAGAGAAGTGGGGATGCTAAACAAATTACTTGAAAAGTTATCGAATTCATTTTTGTATGGATTTTGTATTGATGTTGAGGATTTAATAGTTGATATTTTGACTCACTTGTCTAGAGGTTAGAGGTCATTGAATTCGTTGTTAATTGATACACTGATTACGGATTTTTCTTTCAATCAATAAAAATTCGGTACGACTTTTAAACAACTCAAATCTTGTGAATTTAATTTTGACTATGAGTATGAAATTAATGTTAAAATTATAACTGACCAATTAATAAATGCGTTAATTAAAAACACATACCTACTGCTTTAGGAAGGCATGTATACCGCAGTTTTAAAGCATAGTTATTTAAGTCGGACATATTTACGCTTTGATTGTCTTAGATAGAAGTAGTACCTACGATCATCAATTACTGAAATATAGGTTTAGGCATACAAACTGGTTCAATCCCAAAGCTCCTTGGCATATGTCTCGGCTGGGTAGGTATTGACAACGATTTATGTACGCAACTCTATATACAAACATGTAGATATATAAATAGATACCTTTACAGAAATGCTCCATAACCATAGATCCCAGATTGGTAACCCACTGGTAAAAAAATATTACGTAAGTCAGGATTCGAACCCGAGACATCAAAGCAAATTGACAAGTATTATGTTTTAAAATTTTAAATGAAAATTTGAAAACTTTCTGTTTCATAAAGGAAGCGTGAGATATTTAATATTTGTAATACCGAATGTTCTTTTAATTGTAGGACAGTTATAAAATTGTAGGACAGTTATAAAATTGTAGGACAGTTATAAAATTTAATGTTACATGATTATCTACTTACTATTTTGTTATTAATTAGTAAAAAATGTTACTCTAAAATAAATGACTTTCAAATGCTACGATAACCTCTTTTCAGAACAATACCACAATGACATGCTTGTCAATATGATGGAAATAATCAAAATTATTGATTACATGTTAAGTCTGGAAATGTGATTGAATAAATATTTTAAAAAGGGAGCAATTAAAACTACTTATTAGCAAATATAATTACTCAATTACAATAAAAGCGTTATAACTACTTAGTTAGTAGTTAACAGAATATTTTTAAGTAGACATTTTGAATTTTATTTACCGATCGAAACTTAGGCAATTTAATAGATATACATTTTTTTCGGGAATCTATCTTTTTAACAAACACTTCATGTTAATTTTAATAGCTAAACGTTTTAATATAACAAAACTAAAATACAAAATTTCTTTGAAATAACAATTTAAATAAAAAAAATATCGTGACATTATTTAAATTTCACTCAATAAAATAATACAGTACAAAAATATGGTGTTCGATACAAAAGTCAATTTGCTTCATAGTGTATTATAAACAGATTTTCATTGGGTGGTTTGCCCAAAGACCTTCAGGTTCTAAAGTCCAAAGGGAAGGAAGGTGGAGGAATCATTAGACACAATACTGGTTAAGAACTATAGCTTTTTCCCTGGTTGAATTATTATTTTAATTTTTCCTTTAATAACAAAACGCAGACTTACAAAATGCCTTTCGTTAAGGCACAATTTATACTTGCCATATTTTAAAGGAAACAGAGAAATTCGATATTTTTGCAGACAACATACCCAGTATTAAGGCCTATTTTAAGTTTTTTTTTTTTTGCCTCTGACACAGTAATTTGTTCGTTTTTGCTCGTTTTATCTATGAAATTATAATGTTGAGTTAAATGAATAATTGGTTTACATTATTTAATATTATATTATTTTTATTTATTATGTATTTGTATGTTTGGACATTAAGTTTTAGGCAAAATTTTTACTCGGTTTTTGATGTTTTAAATGTTTGACTTTTTTTTTTTTCTTGCATGCTGTCTTCACCTTTTTTATAGTGACATTTGACTTGTTTTTGTACTGTGATTGTTATTTAATTGTATGAATGAGTGTACACTATGTTGGTCATCTTTTTAATAAAATAAAATAAAATAAAATAAACCTGTTCAGCGGTTTTGCTGTAAGGTACAACGGACAGAATTATTTTAGTACATATTTATGATAAATTTTTTTTTATTGATTTGAATTACATCACCTATTATGGTACATACTTGCATCAAATATTTTAGATATTTGTAATTTTAAGAACAGTTTTCATAACGCATGTACTGCTTGTGTACCTTTGATTGAATAAGAATAATTCATAATAATAACCACATCACGACACACACATTGACTCAGCCCTGCACGAATATAATCTTGTATCGCAGGCGCTAAGCAATGATATGGTATATACTACATAGATAAGTATACAACATCCAAAGCCGGTAAGCGAAACTTATTTTCCTGCAAATAACATAAAGTTCCGTCACCGCCGTGATGCAAACCCGGAACCTCTAGCGTAGCAGTCGGCTGTTTACACCACTGCCCCACCGAGGTCGTCAAATAAGAATAGATGTACCTATTTAATTATTTCCACTTTAAAAATTAAACCTGTAAAAACTCTTCCAGTGAATTTTAAGCTCACAAATGGTGCCACAGTTTTCTCGTAACACGCGAAAGATGCATTTTTTTCTAATTTATTCAGTAACAAGTAGTACGCGATACGTTCAGTAGTTTGTACAAGGGCGTGGTCGCCGGGTACCGCCTTTGATTCCCATGCAAGCCTAATGCGCTCATTACGAGCGGTTTCATTTTAGAAAACGCAAATTTAGACTATTCGTAAAAATTTTAATGTTTCAGTAATGCGTTTAAGAAAAAATAAAACATAAAAATATATGACTTTGGTCATCTAATTAAAAACCTGGGTATTTTTAATTGAATTTGTTGTTCTTATAGGTTTAACTTGTTAAAGGTGGTACCTATACTAAATCTCCTTATACGAGTAGTACTATTTGAATGATATTATTTGAATTTTTTCCTTGATCTTCATTCTATAATACTCAAGTCGTAGATGAATAAGACAATCAAATATTGATACCTAAATCTCAAATATATCTACGAAGTGAAAATATTAATACTGTCCAACAAATGTTAAAGCAATTTAAAGATTAGGAAGGGATTATTTAATAATAACGTTTTTATGTAACCTAAAAATCATTCGAGTAGAATACGTAGTATGAAAAGCGCCCGTCACTCCGGTTGAGGAACTAGTAGCGCCATCTGTTGTCGAGTAGCGAAACTACTGTTTTTATCAGAACTGACTGTGACGTTTAATAATTTTTATTTTGATATTGAAATGAAACTTAAATATAACCTTATGTTGTAGATAGGCAAGAACATAAGGGTTGCAATTCCTGAAGTAGAAATGTAAAAATAATTTAAATAAATCAAAACAAATGATGAATGAGAATTGAGTTACTAAAACTTAACTCTTAAAATATCATACGTATCCAATTCATGTAAAAGCTTTTGCAATCCTAAAATCACTAAATATATAGATTTTTTTTTTGTTTTATAAAAAAAGGTAATTTTAGCAAACTTTGACTCAATATAAAGGATTTAAAAAAAAAGAACCATGTTTGGCGATTAATTACATTTGCGTGTTGGCGTTTTATCCGTAATTTGACGAAAAAACTGCTTAATGTGTTGCAACAAACAATGTAACTGGAAGTTACAAAGTAAAATGTTAACTGTAACAAATGTTACACGCATGATTACCTTTAAATTTACACATTACAGAAAAGATATAAAATTGAAAAAAAAAAACAGGTGTTAGATCTACGTGCGAGATCGTCTGGGTTGGTCTCTTTTTATTTTCTGTCGGGCAGCAGTTCGCTATGGTTCGGTCCGAAGGATTGGAGAGCCAGTGTAATTACCAACACGAGAGGTATAACATCTTTTGCCGCTTCATGGGCAACGCATTGGCTCTTGGCTTTCTAAGATATTAAACTCTAAATTTGACGACCTCGGTGGCGCAGTGGTGTAAACAGCCGACTGCTACGTTAGAGGTTCCGGGTTCGAATCCCGGCGGGCGCGGGCCTTTGTGTTATTTGCAAGACGCATTGTTTCGCTTACCGGTCTTGGATGTTGTATTCTTATCTATTTAGTATATACCATAGCGTTGCTTAGTTCCTGTGACACAAGTTCTTACGATACTTACTACAGGGCTGAGTCAATGTGTGTGTTGTGATGTGGTTATTAATATTATTATTATTACTCTCAAAATAAAAATAAAAATCGTTATATTTTTTAAACTACTACCCACTACCACCACAACTAAGAAGTATCCGGCAAGAAACCTCCGTAGTAGTTATTTTCAAAGTAATTTACAGACATCGTGGTTTTAATAGTACTTTTCATCAGGTGAACCATTCGATTGTTTCCCCATGACATTAAATAAAACTTGCCTATGCTAACACATGAATTGCAAGAATATTAATTTAATTACTAGTTCCTTAAATAATACGTAGCCTATGTACTACAAGCTGATCATATGAAAGGTATAATTAGGCGAAAGATTTGTTGAAATCGGATTCGGATAATTTTAGTTGTTAAATTTTATTAATGCTACTTACAGCTACTGTCCTGACAATTTTTTTTTTCTATTTTCGTTCATTAAAAAAGCAAGATTTAAAAAACATAATCCAAAAAGTATTTAATAAATAAATTCACATGAAGCGTTATTTCAGAAAACATCTGACCAACAATTTCGATCTCCGGCGGAACTACGTGGAAATAAAAATAGTTTCACTCGTTTCTATAGACGTAAGCAACCAAATCCCTATGCTAGTTAAACCACTAGAATTAATATAATTGACGCTAACGACACATTTATTTATTAATTAATCAGAACAAAACAATTTAATGCATTATCCAATAAGGGTTTACAATTTTTGGGAAATAATTTTTAATATTGATTTGATTTAATTTCATGCAACATTCTTACTCGCATACTATTGTATTGAACTATTATGTGTTGGTACCTAGTTTTAATGTGATTAATAAAAAAATTAAATCCCTATATATATATAATCCGAGCTATGTATCAACATTCTGAGCTATGTGTCAAAAACTATACAATATTATATGCGGATAATTGTTATTGGCGTCTAAATTTGTAATTCAGAAATTGTTTCCAACTCATTACATGCTGTTATTATTACTTTCAAATAAAATATAATAAAAATCGTAGTCATTCATCCCCGCAGTAAGATCTTGTATGGCATATAATGAGTAATGACATGATATTTTAAATGTTAGAAAGACGAGCCACAATCTCACCTAATTGCCAAGATGCCTAATTGTATAAATGCTACGATTTGGTAGTTTTACACAACTAAATGACTTGATAGTGACATACCCTCTACCTACTTGGTGCAGTGGTGTAAACAGCCGACTGCTACACTAGAGGTTCCGAGTTCGAATCGCGGCGGGGGCGGAACTTTGTGTTATTAGCTAGACGAATTGTTTCGCTTACTGGTCTTGGATGTTGTATTCTTATCTATATAGTTTATATCGTTGCTTTGTCCCTGCGATACAAGATTATATCTTTGTGCAGTGTAGTGCATGTGTGGTTGTTACCCTCTTCTTGAAAGGGTTCAAGCTGTATTCTCGGGGAGCTGATATTTCCAATCAGCTCAAATTAGATGGTTTAAAAATTTCTAACTCATCGTAGTTCTACATAGTCAACAATATCAATGTAGCTTTTGTTTTTAATTCTTCTGCGTAGATTTAGTTTTATGCCTCAAGCAGGAACTTAAAATTTTATTCGCGATAAACTGTATCCTATGTATTAATTTATTTTATTATATTTACACAATATCACAGTTTAACAGATAATAAACCTAAGACACTATGATACTTTAAAAATCCAGTAAAGTTTAATTGAATAAAGTTACCTTTGCTTGCTAAATTTCATGCAAATCACTTCAGATGGTAGTTTAAAAAAATGACGATTTGAAAGTTAAGCTTCCACATTAATTAAATAAGTAAGTCAGATTAAAAGGCTACCTGTATAGGAAAAATGTTCTTCTTTAACTTAAAAGTAAAAAAACATAAAAAACCTGTCTGTCGGTTACAGTATATTGTAAACTTTTTAATTAAACTGTAGGTAAAGGTCCTTTGAGTTGCAATAGTCCAAAAAGACTGACAATTAAGAAGCATTTTGCCACTAATTAAAAAAAAAATGTGCCGCTATCAATTTTTTTTTAATTAAAGATGTATTTTGTCACTATTTTGCAATGGAGGTAGCTTGTTAGTTACGTTTTTGTATGTAATAAATTTTAAAGCTCTTATAGTTCATCGATCTTAAACAAATTTTCGAATATCATTGAATATTTTATTATTGTTTTGCATCCCAATGTGTCAACGATTTGATTGAATTGTTGTTTATAATAACAACAACGAAGCAGCAAAATTTACACGATGCCATATTAGGAAGGATTAGTGGAATATGGAGGGAAAGTCGGATTTGTAATGTTGTATGTTTTTTAATTTTGGAAATATTTTAGTTAATCTTCAGTCGCGTTGCGATCCCACATGTCTGTGCCACATGTGACGGTTGGTCGGCAACTGTGGAGGATGCTTTTCCATTATAATATAATTACTATTTGCTGTAACAGTTGTAACGTTTGCTTGTAAGAGATAATCTTAAAACATACTCATCCGATTTAAAAATTATAACTCTAATATGTAAAATGGACTTTCGGGGTGTATTAAGGGTAGATTTTGTCCCAAAAATAATTTTACGCCGATGAAGCCGCGGCCAAATGTTTGTTATTGAAAAAAATCCGAGGATTTTTAAATGTATTTCTTTTATGGCAGTTTCAAAACAGATAACATTAAAAACGTGCGTCAGAAAACGCCTTGAACTAATGTCTGTCTTATCCAAAATATTTTTAGAGATACGTTAAAAGCTGCAACCCTAAACGCATTCCTATAATATTAGCTCTTCATAACTCAAACATTATCAATCCTTGATCAAATATTCTCCTGAACATTACTTCGCTAAAAGTCTCTCTGCATACTATACGAGCTGAGAGAAACGAAATCTTTTCACAACTAATGTATACGCAGAAAGGTCTAATCCCTTATAATTGTGTTTTTTTTTAATAATCCCTCTTCAGCAACAGTCGTGTGTTTTATAAACGACAAGAAATAACCTTAATTTCAGATATAGTGAGAAATATTGTTCCTTCGTAAATTCTCGGCTTTTAAGATGATTCCCGAACGCTACTATTCGATATATCAATTGTATCGTATTTATTTAATAACGTCTCATGACAACTTAATACTTGACATTATGGAGAACGAACTTAGCCGACAAAACACGATGTCGCACGCATCATTTTTCACTACACCTCTACCAATGTACTTACCTAAGGTCCCGCGTTTAAAATGCAGCATAGGTCCACTAGTCCGTCCACCCACTAAAAGTCACTTAAAGTAAAATTATAAATGTTGGTAAAAGATTTAATAAGGTATTAATACAAATTAGTAATCCAAAATATTCATCCGATCTTTAATGAATTTACAAATTTAAAAAAGCAAATCCCACCCGACGGAGTCTAGGGTAATTGTAAAAAGTGCCTTTCGTTTAATTCATTCTTACATCTCGAATTAACGAAGCGTATATCAATTGAATTTATATTTTTTCCAAATAATCATGTATTTCAAATCAAAGTTTCAAAATTAAATGTCAAATAAAAACTAAAAGCATAAAAAAAAAACAGAATTTTGTTGATATTCTAATTTTCATAATTATCTTGTCGTTTACAACTAAACGATATTTAAACATTGAAAATAGATCATTAATCAGTGTTTTGAAAATAATGTACAATAATTGCCTAGTCGAGAGAATTCTGTGCGGATTTTTTTTGTCGTATTTTTTGCCGCCATTTCAGAGAAGGAATGGGAAATATTTTGAGTTTAAAATATTTATGGGCTGCCGGACTTGTCGCCGATGGCGAATTCATATCTACAACATTATTTTAAAAAAGGTTATTATTGCATACAGATGTTTTGGCGGCAACATTAAGTGTTACTTTTGAGGTTTCGTATAAATTTATAAGAATTAAGACATTCTTTCTAGAGAATATCGCCGGAAACGTCTAGAGTCCATTTTTTTTACTAGTTTTAATACCTAAATTACTGATTACTATTTTAAAAATAGAATAATAAGTACTATTTTCTTCTGGAACTCATCTATGGTAACCTATATTTTTTTATTATTAATCAGTGAGGCAAGAGTTTGTATCTTTCAACAAAGTTAGGATAAAATACATCTATGGTAGGTCTACGTGCGAGATCGTCTGGGTTGGTACCACCCTCCTTTCTATTTCCAACGTGAAGCAGTTCGCTGTGTTTCGGTTCGAAGGAATGGAAGGCCAATGTTATAACCAGCACGAGAGGTATCATTACATCTACATGGGCAACGCATTGGCGGCATTACACATCAAGGGCATTGTCGTGTATAATATACACGGCGGTATCACGTTCCATTAGGTGAACCGCCTGTTTGCCCGTGATGTTGTATAAAACATAGACCTGTAACCAACATAAAACTAGAATAATATCTAATAGATCTTAGACACCTCACCTTTAGTGGGCACTAGGTGTTTAACGTAAACTTACTTACAAATAAATATCAGATACCTATTCTGTTCACAATACGTGACTTCAAAATAACATAATTAACATAATATTAAGTACCAAAGCAATAAAAAGCATTAAATTGTATTATGAAAATTTAAATTGTGTATTCATAATCATAAAATCAAATACCTATCAAGCAAAATAAAAGGAGAAGTAAAATCTTATATAACTTAGTAAAAACGATAATGCGTCTTGCAAATAACACAAAACCCGCCGGGATTCGAGCCCGGAACCTCTAGCGTAGCAGTCGGCTGTTTACTCCACAGCGCCACAGAGGCCTTAGCAATAAAAATTAGGTACACTATTTAAACCTATTCAAATTTAAATTTTCACGTCGTCTGTAGTAGTCTTTCCACTAGCTACAAAAAGACATCTTGGCAATGATGGCATCGAAAGCCTTTTAATTGTAAATAATCTTATATAATTACAGCACCGGTGCAACTCCAAGCACAGACCACAAAGGCTCCGCTTCGTCTATGGTACGACCAAGTCACCGACCATCAAACAATTGATCGTCTTATAATTGACATGTCATCCTACACAAAATCACTTTTTATTTCGCCCTTTTTTCATTCTTTTAAACTTTCCTAAGCACTCTCCGACCATTGTTAGGGGTTTAGTCAAATAATACCCCAGGAATTAATATAATAATTTTCGATATTTTAAAATGGTGATTGATTGCGATGACGCAGCCATTTTGTTTGAAAGACAACACTCATGGCTCTTCGCGCCATTGGCGTTCTATTTTTGAAAAGGTTTCGTATTATGTCTATGGCTAGGTTCCTTTTAGTGTACGGGCGAAGGTGTCGGTAGTTATTTTTAAATTGTTTGACTTGGAAGCGCCTCGATAGAGCATGTGTTTTACAGTGATTATTTCTCTTTTTTCATCTCCTGATACGTTTCTTTGTTTGACGGACGTGTGTGTCGTCGGATAGAGGCCGATGTCAGTGGTTGAAGGATAGGAATGTGGACAGTTATGTCTGTGAAATGTCTGCTAGATGGATCGATTGATTCGTATCAATTTTGAATACCTGTCTTGTTTGTGGTTTATTTTGTATTTGTATTATTTTTTTTGGAAGACCAAATCATTCGTCTATAAATAAAAATCGTTTTTCTAGGATTGTTTTTTAATTATCAATTTTTAAAGCTTTTCTTTTTGACTTTAAATTTTTAAGTATAAAGTACATTTAAAATACATAGGTAGTCAAGAGCGTCGCCCTTAAAATTTTATTAGCCATAATTAAGTACTATAATTTTTTTTGTATGAGTTAAATGTTCTTCACGTCTGTCATTTTATATATTTTTTACAACGAATGTGAAAGTCCAGCGAATCAAAGAGGTATCAGTCATTCTTGGCAGCAGGTTATCGAGGATCAAAACACGCGTCCCGCCGCGCCAGCGCCCGCGCACGCCGCCATCTTGAATGATCTATGATCCCCTGTCAGCTCACAAACCAAACGTTATGTTAATTAAAACCTTATTTTTGAGAAAGTGGGTGTAATAATGAAGGTAATAGGATATTTTAATAGTGGATTATAATTGTTAATAAGCATTTATAATTAGGTTTAATTGTCTTAATAAATTCCGTTAATGTTCTCTCCATATACCTAACTAACTAGGTATTAAAAGTGATGAAGTTATGAAATGCCTGTTACATATTTATATATTTACATAGGAAGCTACATACGAGCAGAACGCATCCAGGATTGTCATTTTGGAGACATCAACTCTGACGACCTTTTTTTTAAAAGGCTATTGGGAGGTGGGGTTGCTTGACCTGAGGAACGTTAGATTTTGACAAAGTAAGTGCTACAAGTAATAACTCAGGTGCTCTTTGGGGGACTCGAGTTCCATAGCCCCCTCCCTGGATCCGCCAGTGCCTACGATCCAGATCCTGTATAACTTTACCTAAATCAACGAAGCTTAAAACTTCATATATATAGGTTTTTTTTCACTAAACAAATATGCGTTCTTTTACCTACTCTTAGACTGCGAAACAGCATACAGTTATATTTTGCTAACTCTGCCCAATTGCCTATATTTAAAAATGTATGAAAGCGATATGCTTATAAATTTCTAATGTCACATAATAGTCATCAGGTATTCTTCTCACGTAAAGTTTCGAATTCGACAACTTTTGCTTAGCCTCAAAAAGTACATCAGGGGCATCGTCGTGTCAATATGCGGCGGTGTCACTTTCCTTCAGGTGGACCGTTTGCTTTTTTGCACATGAAGTTGTATTGTAAGCTTAGTCTAGCAATAACTTTAAGGGCAAACTTTATTCATTTAACTTGGTGCCGTCACCTTTTTGCGAATGTTCAACGTCGGATAAAGAATTTGTGCAAACTGCCCATCATATCTTGTGGGAGTGTAGTCTCTGGCATGACGAACGGTTAATCATGTTGAATTCGAGTCAAGTATCTGCGTGTAGTCCTATTTATTACCTAGATCTTGTGAAAACGAAGGGAAACTTCCGTGCCTTTAAAAAGTTTTGTCACCAATATTACTGGTGTAAGATTTAGGTTAGTATCTAATTTATCCCCTGTTAGTTAGTGGCATACCGTGGTGTTTAGACGATCAGGCGTCTCCTGACTGTCTCCCCTTTAGATTTTTGGGCCTCTGGGCCATTTCAATTGCTGTCTCCGCTTTGCTGGGAGGGAAGTCTGAAACCGCTTTCTTACTACCTCCTATTTCTTCTGATTAAGTTCGTTGCGGGTCCCAAGACAGCCGGAAGGGTGTCCGGGCACAGCCTGTGCATCACTGCACAGCTGCATTATTCGTTGATTATTCGATCAAAGGACGCCACTGTTGATCCTGATAAACAGGAGTTGCAGTGGTGGGACAGAGTGGCGGGTGTGCCCCGAGTAGCCACAAAAATGGCTCGACCACGTTACGTTGAACTTGAAATTGTATGAAGAAGGGACCTCTGGCGGAAAACTACTAAACAAACAATTTTGAGTTCATATTGTAAACGCGGTAAGACCGTTACACTGAGCAACTTGCATTTCTTAACATCTCTATAGAACTGTTTCCTAACATGGCGGGCCGAGAGCTTTCATATAAAAGTCATGAGAAAATAACCATAATATATATATATACACAGGCAGAAGCTTTTGCCTGTGACTTCGCTCCCTTCAATTCATATTTTCATTGGTTCCTATAAAGCTTATGGCTTATATCGGTTCTCAACCATTCTAAACTCAGTGAAAGAATTATTAAAATCTGAAGCAGTTTTGAATTTTTTATTTTAATACAAATTCATGGGCAAACGAGCAAACGGAAACCTAATGGAAAGTGATACTGCCGCTTATTGACACGACGATGCCCCTTATGTCGTGGAACGCCAAGAGCACCACCCATTTAGAGGTAAAGATATTGTACCTCTCGTGCCAGTAATTTTACAGACTCTCCGATCTAACCGAAACTCAGCGAACTGCTTCTCGGTAGAATCACAAACCCGGACGATATCGCACGTAGATATACCACCTGTTAACATTAAATTTAACATACACACCAACAAACCTAACCTCTTCACTACACAGTATAAAACAAAGTCGCTTCCTGCTGTCTGTCTGTCCCTATGTATGCTTGCATCTTTAAAACTACGCAACCGATTTAAATACGTTTTGTTTTTAATAGATAGAGTAATTCAAGAGGAAGGTTTAATGTATATAATACATGCATAATATACGTGCGAAGCCGGGCGTGTCGCTAGTTGTAATATACAACTATTTAAAGTAAAGTCTATACATGTTAAAAAGCAAACCGTTAATACATGTGCATTCGTTACAAATGTCAATGACTATCCAGATATCTTGGTAAACATGTTAATTGACGGGATAATTGTTAGAAATGCATATAAATGTCAAGCCAAGAACACGATTCACACTATTGTGATGGTATTGTTTGACTTGTTGTTGTGATGTCAGGGGTGGCTGAAACTGGTTAATGAATAATTAATAAACATTCATAGAAGAAAAGGAGCGAGCTATAGCATTCAAAGTCAAAGTCAAAATGTTTTTTATTCGATTAGACTTATAATAAGCACTTTAAAATCGTCATTTTTTTTTTTACAACCACCGGTTCGTAATGCTATTTCTACGGGGAAGAATCCGGCAAGAAACCTCCGTAGTTGCTTTTTTCAATATTCAATTACAATATTTTCTACTACAAATTAAAAAATTTCAATATAATAAATCTAGCTAAACTGTCAATAAGATAAACCTGTGCAATTACTTCCATATATCTTTATCCTCTATTATGTTTAAATATTTCGTATCTAAGTAGATATGTCAACGGCTTCTGTGGCGCAGTGGTGTAAGCACCCGAATTCTACGATATACGTCCCGGGTTCGAATCTCGGCATGGGCAGTACTTTGCGTTATTTGCAAGACGCATTGTTTCGCTTACCGATCTTTGATGTTGTATTCTTATCTATGTAGTTTATACCATATCGTTGCTTAGCGCCTGCGACACAGATTCTTACTGCATGGCTGAGTCCATGCGTGTGTCGTTTTTTGGTTTTATTATTATGGTAAAAAACTTCGCTTTGATACAAAACTAACTAGTTACTTATGAATGAAAATTTTCAAAAACGAACCTCTCGCGCTGAATAGATTTCGAAAAATTGGCAACGACATACCTCTAAATTCAACCCAGAAGAAAACTAAGATATTTTATAAGCAGGCGTAATGGCGGACAGCGGCTAGTTTTAATTAGAAAACGATTGTACCATAGTTCGCGTTCGGTATAGCTAGATTCAAACATTCCCTACTGATAAATTCGTGACAGTGGTAATCTGTGCTTAGTATCTATCTTCTGATGATGATCGATGGTCACTGGTCAGCTGGTGGTCAGCGTTGACGGTGACCATCTGACCACTTGACCCCTTGCGTGAGATTGCTGATTTATCTCAACGTTGGAACTCGTATATTATTAGTAAAATGCTTTGCATGCAATTTAAATTTAAACAACTTGTTTTGCTAAGTAAGTAAAAATTACTATTTAATGAAACAGCGAGTATTTATCATAAATACCTAATTTTACCTTATGTAACAATAAATATAAATAACTGTATCTATTAATTTTTTAATTTGACGATCTCGGAGGCGCATTGGTGTAAACAACCAACTGCCACCGGTTCCTTCGAATGTCGCGGGGGCGGAACGTTGTGTTATTTGCAAGACGCATTATTTCGATTACCGATCTTGGATTTTGTATTCTTATCTATGTAGTTGCTTAGTGTCTGCGATAAAAGATTACCTATACATTACTGCAGCGCTGAGTCAATGTGTGTGTCGTGATGTGGTTATTATCATTATTGTTTTTGGTTTCCCCAATACTTAAATGATTAAGCTTTCTTTTTAATTATGATCTCTTAATTACTTAGTAAATTATGACAAGACTGAAAAATCTGTATCACAACATCAATACGAGAATCATAAATCTTAAATGGCAACAAAAACAAACATCTGATTGACATTCGCGTAAACGACTAACAAAAGACACTCCAAAAATTTTAAGCTCTTGGAAATGTTACGCCCATTTAGCAGATACGTTAATAACTAAGGGGATCAATTCACTTTAATAATAATCTTGCGAAAGTTAAACCGCCCGCTGGTCCATGTGGCTCAATGTGGCCAGAGCTCAACTACAAATGAATTTAAAAAAAAACTCTATCCGCACATGACGCCCTGTTCCAAATCCGAAATTCCCTCTAAAACGATCTCACGCTGCGATTCAAAAAAAAATATTTTCATCTCTGCCTGTTATTTTTTCAAATACCATTTTTTTTCTTTAACCATTGTTAGGAAGCAACGGAGACGGACTTCACTAGACTCTTTATTAACAAGATTTTGAATATTCTATTGTCGCTAACACTTTCTATGTTCGAAATTCATTTTTTTAGTATCTACAGTTTGGACATTTCGCTTGAATTATCGTCGGTCGTTTTGTTAAAAGGTTTAAGACGCCCCGATTGCTCTTTTTTTTTCATAAAATGTCAGTGAATGGTCGTTTTTGACGTGGGTGAGCGCGTGTATAATTGCTATCAGGTAGTTTTGAGCTGGGATTTGTAATTTATGAATAATTAAAGGACGGCTTAAGGTGGAATTTTTGTCAAAGTTTATCGGCGTTTTGATTGAGGTTATGACTTTTGGTGTTATTATGTTGGTGCCGTGAAGACGTTAGGACTGTGAGGCGGTAGCTTTATGTTCCAAATTTAAATTCAAAACATATCAAGTTCCATAGACAAATCGATAGTCGATTGGTCTTGCCAGATTAAAAAATCATTGAAACAGCTCATTATGCGATAAAAAGTCGTAAAATTTAAATGGACCGATTTGGACCTCCTTTGATTAGGTTTCAGTAAATATCAAAATGGCGGTTTTATTATGTTTTTATAAATTACGAATGTCTTTTATAGTTTGAAACGGTTCTAAAATTGGAGAGAAAGATATAAAATTAAGGTTTTAATCTTCATGGCGACTGATTATGTTTTATAGCTGTGAAATTATCTGATCATGGAACTTTTAATTTAGAATATTAATTCAGGCCAGCAATAAGTAAAACTTTATAGTTTGAATCTTATAATACCCTGCGATGATAAAAACCATTACTTTAACGATTCTAGTCTAATTAACAATGATATATTTCTAAATGATTAAAAAAATAAATTCTTATCATCCCTAAAATTACAATTAAGTTCATAGATAATTGACAATATCGTAATAAAAAAAAACTTAAGAGCCGTAATGACGAAAAACGATAAATACCTACATAATAATATTAATTACCTACAAATTAAAATGTCAAACATTGCACCGCCAAATAAATTCATTGGAATAAACATAATACAAAAGTCTTTAAAGTTAAATATTAATAATAATAATAATAACAATAATATAATTATTGCCAACAAAAAGGCACAAAAAGAAAAGGTATTATAATTAACTTAAACTTAAATGTATTAAGTATTGGCAAAAGGAAAACAGCTCAGCTTTATGCTGCCCGAACATGTACATTCGAGCGGTGCTGATTTTCAGCTGCCTCCTTATCGCTGAGATGTTATGAGGAAACAGTCATGGGCGCTGCGTTTTTACAAAATATAAATAAATTTATAAAAAAGAAAAAACAACTTATGGAAACATAGTTCAAGTTAAGCTTAAGATTAAAACAACAACAATAATTTCAGTAGGTATACCTACAACACTAAAAATATAATCATTTCATGGACTTGCTAATTCACATGCGACCACATTTTATGCAAATGCCTTTTTTATCAATTGAAAAAACGAGCGAAGAGGGTGAAGTCTACTGGGAGCTATTTGGTGTTTGTACGTTTGTATTATTGTTTGTCCGGATAACTTGAGTATCGTTGATTGTATCGTCGTGAAATTTGCTAGGCGGCATAATGTGGCAAATGAAATTGTTAATTCCAAATATGAGCTGAATCGGTCAAGGTGTTACCAAGATATGAGGGGTCGCGAGTTTTTAGTTCTGAACGACCACTTGTATACCTACTTCTGAATATAAAGAACTCCTTTCCTAAACTCTCCTACAATAACAATACCTATTACGATTTTTGGCGCTAAGTAAACAGCAAATAAACATCAACTATTGACCGTCTTTCTTTCGAAGTTCATCGGTTTTAAAACATTGATGCCAAAGACAAACTCACAAACACTTTGAGTAGGTTTAACAAAGGTTTAAAGATAGGCCAGTCAGCACTACTTAATGAAATGTTGCTATACATAACTTATATTGTTTGACTCTTTTATTGAGGTATATAATACAATAAAAGCTTAATAGCGCCTACGCACTAACCTACCAGGCGGCCACATTCACGGCCTGGCGATGTTTTACATCCACCGCTGGTCGCCACTAAGTCCGTAGGGGCTCAAAACGATTGCTTATAAAATCCAGAACTCACTGGCCACGACCTGACCTCTAGTGCGGAGGAGCATTAAAAATAAAGTACCATAGTATAGGTAGGGTTTGTGTATTTTTATACTTTCTATTGATTCTGCCTGCATTAACCACGATTGCGAAATAAATTAACTTACACCGGTCAGCTTACATCGTCTCTCGAAATAACGGTCCCTCTGAATCATTGCACCCGTAATTATGATTCAAACTTAAAGACACTGAGAAAAGATACTACTGTAAAAACCATCGCTGGCTCCCAAATAAACTCCTCTGTCATTACTTATCAAAAACCGCATTGGATTACAAAAAGAGTTCGATTTACGAGATGTATAGTGATGGCATTGAATTACTGAAATTATCTTGCGTTTAAGTAAAATAAGAGATTATTTATGTATTAAATGAAAAGATTTAAGACGTTGTTATGTAATAAGATGTTTTACATGTGTAATTATTGCATGTGTACAGTTACAAGATATTGTCTGCTGGTTTTGAAATGTTTACTATATGCAAATATTTATAATCGACAAGTTACTCCAGCAAGAGAAGGTTTTTTGGCAGTGGAGTAACTGGACCGTTCGGGGCCGGTTACAAATAAATCGAATAGGGCCCCTAAAATAATTATAATCTTAATTGAATTTCTTAGGTCTAAATTTACAATATATGTTTTAAATAATTCACAAAAAGGAAGGTAAAATAATAATTAAGGTATATTTCTAAGGTCCAAAACATTAACAAAACACTTTAAATTAAGATATTATAAATAAACTATGCCCGAACTAGGAAAACCTGTGTTTCGGGCGATCTTTTTTTAGGGCTTCATTTCCATGAAAGTCGACTTTTGGGGCCCAAAAGTTTTTTGGTACTGTTATGGTTTAAACGATGCTCGCGGCACCCTCGAGCTGGGATCCCCTTGCGGCTGGGGGCCCGTGGCACTTTGGCGTATCGCCACTTCATTTCGGTTTGAAGTTTATTTCCCACTTAAGAAGGAATAAAAGGAAGGCAAGCATTCAGCCACAACCTCACTTGTGGACAGTTGAATAGTTGATAAGACGGGATAAAAGTTGAGGAGCTTGCTTGCCTTGAAAATCCCTATTGACTCTCGTGGAACACATCTTGTATGAAAGTCCCACCCCTTAGCAAATAATGAAACCGAATACACTTTAACTAACCTTCAATTATATCATACATAAACAATAGCAGATACGTTAAAGCGCGATCTAAATCTCCAGTTGTTAATTTCTTTAGTTTGTTTACTTTTGGGCTGAAGCGACAAACACTTTTTCTCTTCTTCTTTCGTATTGTTTAATAGCGATATCCCTTTCATATCACTTGACATGTGTTAAAATTTGCATGTGTGTGTGTGTGTGAAACACATTTTTCGATTGATTTGTATCAAATAACGTGAAAATACAAAAAAATGCGATCTTCATCTAATTCTAGTTTCAAAGTTTATTCGCACTTAACTGTGGATACAAAAGAATTAAAAAAAATTTAGATTCAGTACATTTAGCCTAATTACAACAGACATGCAAAAAAAGAAAATTTATTATAAAAATCAAGTCATTACAGTTAGATTGCATTTTTATATTATGTCAGTTACGATAATCACTTTGGCTTGATAAATAATACTTTAAAAAAAATCTGGACTAGTCACTGATACAGTCTTATTTTGAACTCATGGAATCGCAACTCCTTGCCTTGCACCTTTATTGCTGATATCAGCGAGTGACTTTGTTTCCAAACCCCTACATTCTTAGCCAGGTGTGGAAGCTACCTTTACACATTTTATTTTATTTATTTACTAGGTATAACATTAATACATTAGCTGAGTTATAAAACAGTCTATGACAGCAAAATTCTAAATGTACTACCAACAGCATTACACAGGTAACTAAAAATATATTTGCTGTTTGCATAGAAATGTGATCTAACAAACATTATAGCTAATTACATAGGTTGACTACATATATTAATAACTTTTTTCTTTTATACCGATGTCTTAAAGCGATGTTTGTATGTGTGCTTCGAAAGATACTCAAACGATTTTACAAATTCTTTCATCAGCAGATATCAAGGACGGAGTATCACGGTGATACCACCAACCTAGTTTTGGTTTAAAAATACCTTTTTCATGCATACGATGAATTATAAAATATATATATATATAGAGAGAAGGACCATTTAATTTTCAACTAGGTACCAACAGCAAGAAGTTATAAAAATGCGTACCACTATTGATATTTATCATTACAGTCCTTAATTACAATAAACAACGGAGGTTTCTTGCCGGGTTCTTCCCCGACGATCAGCATTGTACCTAAATAACTAAATCGTTGGTGAATCTGACATATAAAAGAACTTTTAATTAGACTAACCTAAAAATCACATTCAACTTTGACTTTTGAATAGATATTATTTTTACCCGACTTCCCGAAGGAAGATAATGATTTTATATATGTATGTATGAATATTCATCTATTCTCTTATTAGATATAAAACTCTTAATCACCACTCCATTTTTAGCTTCGCCGTAGTTGGTTAAAGGAGAAAATCGAACTACTTACGTCAGCAATTCGTGAGGGAAATTAAAAAAAAGATATAAAGGCGACTAAATTAACACCATGCAGCCAATTAAGTAAATGTTATTTGCTGATAACATTCAACCTGACAGGTTTTAAGACTCGCCTCTATCTTAGGTTTTTTTTGTTATAGTTTTTGTAATTTAATAAACAAAACCGTTTATTCAAAGGTCACGCTTAATCTTATCGAAGATGTATGTAATTAAATCTAACTGAATGGTGTGAAATTAGCTTTTTCTAATGTGTACGTACAAACTTACTTATTTTAATAAGCCGTTGGAATTAATTCTAACTAGATAAGTACTTAATTAAAAATAAATTCATTTTAGTGAGGTTTTTCAAGAAAAAAGTTAAATTTAATAAAAGGTAGTAACAAATCTATTTTACTTTACAAATTATCAAATTAAATTCAAATTGTAAATCTTTTACCGAATTCTTTTTATGTTTTTTAACCAATAGATACATAATGTGTTTAAATACGGAGAAATTTTGTTTATTTGCTTCTGATATCCGACTGTTTTAAAATCTTTCTTTCTCTCTTCTGAAAATGTTCGGTTCTTCCAATAGCTTCTTGTACTACATAAAACAGCAAATTCGCAAGCTAGTATGTAATATAAATATGCATTTCTTGCTTACATGCCATTAGTACCTACACCTACTTACCTTTCACACCGCCTTTAATAACTTGCGTTTACACCTACGCATAGCAATGAAAAACGAACATAAAGTAAGGAAAGGTAATGAACAAATTTCCTTGGAAACATTAGCGATTGCAATAGAGACATCTTTGGTCTTTGTCCGACGATTTATCTAAGAAATGGATGAGGTACTATTTTAACTTGTTTAAAGTCCTATCAACTCGTAGACGCACGTCGCATCAACTCAAGCTGGTCTGTGTTCACTGTTTGAAATTGCATGCAACGAACACTCATCAGCTTCGTAACGGTGTCGAGACCTTTGTTGTGTGTGGAGAATTTTTGGTGGTAGATCTGGGTTGGTACCACCCTGCTTTTATTTCTGCCTTGAAGCAGTTCGCTGTGTTTCGGTTCGAAGGATTGGAGAGCCAGTGTAATTACCGACACGAGAGGAATAATGTCTGCCTCTACAAGGGCATCGTCGTGTCAATAGGCGGTATCACTTTCCATCGGGGGAGCCTTCTGCTTGTTTGCCCGTGTTGTTGAATTTAAAAAAACCTTCACGTTCCGTTTCCGAGTTTGTAACTGGCTTACGACTTTATATAACACTGTTCTACATTAAGTTTGTCTTTTACGTAAATGTAATTATTTCAAGATAATTTTTCGCTAAAAATGTGTTTTTATACTTAGTGTTCATCCCTAAATTAGTATCAATATGTTGTTCGTTTAAAAGTCAAACAAAAAGCTAAATTTCTCAGTGAAGGTAAATATTTATTTCTTACAACTTGGAAAATACATACATGTTTAGGTATACATAGGTATTTAAAAATCAAGTGACGTGCGTCCCGTAATAATACCTGATTTGCCTGAGCGATTTCATTTATTTGTTTCTTTAATTTTAACAAAAGTAGATGGAACGCTCTAATTAATCACCAATGTCTATTCGTAATTTTATTTCACGCCAACGTTTATTGCGAATAAAAAGACATGTTGAATATTTATCAATGAGCGAATAGGTTGCACAAGTTGAATTATTGACTTAGTTTTTCAGATTACAGGAAATGCAGGTACCATTACATGTATTGAGGTATTTTATTGTAGTTTTTTTTCTGCTCTGCTCTATGCTGCTGTATGTTATATGTCACAGATAATACTAGGTCTATGTGATATGAAGAAAGCAAGCTTCTTACAGACGACATCAAAGCCTAAATGAGTGGAGTTTAACGGAATATGTTTAGATTCAATATACTGCATACTAACATGTAAAATTAATGCCTCCTCTTAATTTAGCATAGATCATTGATTTCCAGACATAGCATGTAGTCTATGACATTCAGAACAATGCACAATAATTAAGGAGAGGCCACCTCGAAGTCCGCCATCTTGGAAAATTATTACACTTTAAATTTAAAATCGGAATTGCTCTTTCAAACGTCGAACACTAATCGAATGCCGCCAAATGGCTAGCTCTCTATATTGTTTGACATAAACACTTTTTAATTTGTCAAAATGCACTCTCGATTTTATGTGTAAAGCTGTCTTAAGGGTAGAGGCATACAGTATCAATCAGTATCTCGAGCCGTTCAGTATTCTTTGTATGAAATTCGTTACAACACTTATCACCATCGTGTCGGTTTTACGGAGGGGTAAATGATGAGACGTTGACGTTCCGTTTTCGAGTATATAGGTAGGCACCGACCATAATTTACGTGTTCACCGGCTTAGACGTGAAAAGGAGTTTCATATTAATAAAACAGATTACTTGATAATCATATGTTTAAAAAAAATTGATTGATAAGTATCGAAATCTTTCGCTCTTTTCAAAGTAAATAAACTCTCTTTTCAGTAGCAAATGCATAGAAAAATCCGTTTTATTTCTTTTTCATGTTTATATACAGCAACAAGCTGATTGGCCGTGAATCTGTCTCAATTATCACGCGATCTCTTAAATTCATCGGTTGGGATTCTTTTGCTTGTAAATAGAAAAAAGGTCTAATATTTCTAATAAGAATGAATTTGCTTAAATATGCAAAAGAAAGTAGTGCTTATTTAAAAATAAACTAAAATCGTTGACTAGACAGTGAAGCATCTAATTCAGTCATGAGTTTTAAACCCATTCATTCACAAAAACCCTAAACTATGGCGCTACCGTGCGCGTTTACCTGTCAAATTTAAATTTGAAATTAGAACGAGGTAGATTGATAGTTTTTCCCTCCAAACGATCTGAAGAAAGGATGCTGTCAAATTTACATAAAACAAAAACTTCTTGTTAATTTGATCTTGACGAATATCTATGCGGCTGACGTTCTTTATTTGAAAATGTTAAATATGTTTTGTTTTTTAAAATGCTTTGTCATTTTAATTATTCGGCCAGGGTTTACGTTCATGTCGGAGCGGCCAACAATTAATTTTCTTTCCGTTACATGAATGTCAATTCAATTTAAAAACATCTTTGTTTGCGTTCGGAAATGGCCTTTGGAGGAACATCTTCATTTGCAATGACAATACGTTGTTAGCGCCAATGGATATGATTATTACTAATTGTTTGCGAGACGTAGAGGTTTTTATGGTCTTTAAGTTTTGACTCAAGAGTTTTGCTCGTTTTCGGAAAGAAAGTAAAGTAATTCGTTTATAGTGAACAGAGAGTTTCTTTTTTCTTAAATTTTTATTTAATTTTAAATAAAACACGTACATGTTTCGAAAAAAAATAATGCGCGTTATTTTTCTTCTTTATTAGTACCTAATGCTTACGTAGAAAGAATATTTCGTGCTCCATTCACATACCTATCCTATCATGCACGACAGTTTCTTTTGTCAATAGCAAAAGATGCAACTTTTAAGAAATATCTCATTTTAAAAGTTCAAATGTAATGTGGCTGTAGGGTATTTCTTGTTAAATGTCTACATTCCGTGAGTGACGATGAAGACACGATGTGAACGAGTTCAGCTCCCAGCTTTCGTTAAATCTCCCTATTTTTCCAAGATATCTCCTGTAACGTGGACCTGCACTATCTTTACACTTATCAGTTATTGTCTTAATGCTTTTAAGTAAGTTTATTATAGCAGTTAATAACATACAGCGCACTGTTTGTCCTCTAATCCTTGCATCCTCGTTATGTTAGCGGATGCCAAACGGTAGCATTAAATTTATGACATACGGCTCTATCTTATCTGTGACCACTCAGCGACATATGTCAACCGACGGCGCCTAATGGAGCTAACTCGAAATTATTAAAACAGTAAACACTTTTATCCTAAAAACCTAAACATTAGCGCAAAACGCGCGGTCGACGCGAAAACAGCGTGTGCCATTCCCATTTCCGCAATTTATTTTAAAATTGGCGAGATTTGCGACATTAATGAGTAAAACAATGGGAGTGCAGCCCCGTTCCTGGACGAACGGCTCACTAATTTCGCGCCCTTTCACCTGTCAATCAGACGTCACGATCCCGCGTAAATGCCGCGTGCGAAACTGGAATTAGCATCGATGCGAATACATCCGCAAATCACGTGCAAATTGTATTGCATTTCAGTTGGTGCAGCTTACGAGATGCCGGTGCTATGATTATGTAGAGATCCTCGATTATATGTGGGGGATTTCAAGTTTTTGGAATCGTAAAGATTTCGCTCGGTAATCTATCAAGTTGACGTAACGCGCGCGCATGTTTTATTAGTACGTGCGTTTGGTCACCGCAGCGGGCGGTGTCGGCAATGGCGGCGGCCGACGCACGCTAATTATTTCGTTTTCTCATTACACGTCGTATTAAATTTTGTTGAAGATTAATATCGTGAATGAAACAATTATTTTGACGATTTAGTTTAATCTTAAGGCCTTGACATGTTAATTTGCTCTCGAGAGTGGTTTACATCCGTCGTTGGTATTAAGGAGTTGGCGATTGAGTAGGCTGGTATAATTAGGTTGCAATGCATTGAAAATAATTGTGGTATCGCATGAAAGGTGTAACAGTCACGTAATTGATAAATTAAAACGTTAACTTCATGAGTTCCGACATTCGTTTATTCAACCTATCTATGAATTAAAATTCCAGTTTCGTAAGAAATGTCTTTATAAAATTGTTAAAGTAAATATTATTTCTTTACTGTCGTAATTTCTTTAAAATTATTTCTTTGTGGTTTGTAATCCACGCATTTCTAAGCACTTTCAGTTTTGCTTTATCGCGTGATAATAAAGATGTTTAAGTACCTAATGTTTGTATAAACTCGGAATTAGCCTACCTCGCAGTATTAGTGTAGGAATTACGTACGCCTGGTATTCAAGTCGCGAGAAATACCCAAGTAGGTATTATATTTTATTTAAACATTCATTCGCACTCACGGAACTATGCAACTATTTATGTTAAAAGATAATTTATACACTTGAGCTTTGAAACCCTTCATTTAACTAATAAATAGGTTACAAAGTTGTGTGACCTTTTTGGAGAGTACCTCTGTAGGTAACTGGCCAGTGTTATTTTTTGAATTGATATGATTCACATTCTTTATTCAAAAATACAACACACTTTTATTTTTGTAATCTCCTCAGAAACTTAAAGCTATTACTTAAGATTGGTAGATAACGGAAGAAGATTGGTAGATAACGGAAGAAGCTTAAATGAGATGAAAAGAAAAGATATGAATGAACTAAGTAAATTAGCTTTGTTGCACGTCCATCAAATTGTATATGGATCAGCAATGCATCAAATCGAGATGCCCGGTATTCCTTAGGTGTGAGAAAATCTAAATCAAATCAAACCTTCATTACACTTCATATTTTACACTACGGGTCTATTTGATTATTTATTATGGGACGCCACCCACCAAAAATGGCGATACACTATTATTACAGTTATTAAAAAAAATAAGGTTTATACATGTTTACCAATTGCAGTCGCGTTCATCATTGTCAGAAAATAATACACAAATTTATCATGGAGTAAACTTAGCAAACAAAAGCTTAAATATTTAAAAGAAGTTTTAATAACAGTAGTAATTTAAGAATCAATAACAGGTCTTATATTTTATAGAATTAAGGAACAAATGTGGCACGGCATCTTTATATCACACATTTATCAGCGTCGTTACGATACATCGTATCATTTCGGTTTCGGACGCAAAAGGTAAGACGTTGAAATGCCGTTTCCGAGTTGATAACTCTCCACTCCAGTTTATACTCATAATATTTGTATTTTTAAACTAAAATAGTCAAACCAGCTATTTAAACTAAAAGTCTTACAAAAAAAATATTTTGAATTTGAATCTCATAGGTATATAACGACTAAAAATCTATAGATTATTAACCTAATCAAAGCATTGGAGTAATGTGTAGGTACTATGTGTAACTCCTGCAAATCCCATAACTATAATGAAGGGCATAATAGCTTTGGACTATAAAGCGTCTAGCTCTGTTGAGTGTCCAAAACATACTAATATCCACTCATCCTTAGTGGTAGAAAACGTCAGTTCGCAATGTCACCTCTATGCATATATATCTCAATGGATTACAGGACCAATTTGTTTTTGAAGAAGTTCAAAATGTACAACGTTTGGGCAATGTCTATACTGGCGAAAGTGAATTTTATTAGCGGTTTCCTTGTTTTTTTTTCTTCAAATAAGGGCTATTGGAGTGGCGGCTCATATGATGGTAAGTAATACCGACACCCATGGACACTTGGCAAGAGATGTGTCGCCGACCTTTAAAAAAGGAGTAAGCCTTTTTCACTCGGCAAGACATAGGCCACATCCCCTCGTGATCAGCGGCAGCCCTAGGGCACACTTTGAGGGTTTTAAAATCTTCATCCTGGTCTAGAACTAGTTGACCAGAACGTAGCAGAAGTTTCAACTGGTGACTTTTCCGGTATAATAAAAAAATAGAAAGTAATCTGCGGCTTTCTTTAGCCTAAATGGAGCTAAATGTAACTGTAGCGAGTAGAACAAATGCTTCACTAGCTCTACCTAATCGCTGGCTGAGTTTTCTCCAGGATAGCAAAAGCTTAGTGCTGGAACCATCTGCTTGTTTGTAAATAAAGTATTTTTTTACACGCTTTGAGTAGGTCAACCCGTAACTAACTCCGTAATTAAGGCAAGCCAACAGTACATGCATCACAACTACACAAATTTACTACACTTACGTTTCATATGGCATTTACACATACCAATTACAGGCAAGCACAACATTTACAATTACATAACAGCAATAACATATAGTAATCATACATCGATAGAGAAATTACATTTTAATGTAATGCTGTATAAAAAATTGATTTTATTTTTACTAAAATTCTTGTGACTACAGCTGATAGGCAGTTCATGTAACTTAAGTAGCAGGGCATGTTTTTATTTGACTTTTTTTTATAAATGCATTACAGCATCCAAGTATACGTGCATACAATCAAAATTGAGTATGTGGAATTTATTAATTAGTTAGACAAAATAAAAATAAAAATTGTTTGGTTTATATACCATACATTTTTATTTTTACAATGGGGGTAAAATAAATTCCACGGTTCGACCTTAATTTTAATTAATATTTAAAATATATTAGATTTATTAATAAATTAATAAGAATCAACCTGTATACAGCTTAAGTAGGTGCATACCTATCATGACACGTTATAGAGAGAGGGGGAATGTATTACAAATAATTTATCATACAGCAAACAAACCCATGTACACACTTGTACATGCCTACTTGAATTAATAAACATATGCTGGCTTCATTATTGTCTAACCTGACCTAATAATGAAACTTACGAATGAATTGCATTTGACTTTGGTAAGTACTAAACTTTGTTTTTAATTCAATTTATAATAAAAAATATAATAAAGATTTTGCAGGGTTTTATAAAATATGTCTCGAAACGATTCACACAAATTATTTAAGTCCCAAACCAAGCCGCAGGCCTATACAACGATAAACTTATTAGTCGCCATGGTGGGGCAGGGGAGCAGCTGACCTAGACCTCCTAGAAATTAAAGAATGGTACAATAAAGTGTTCTTCGAGCATCCTACCTTGGTATTGCAGACTAGATTTTACAAAATACATATCATCGAAAAAAAACTCGAATTACAAATATTTCAATTCATACTTTTCCTTTACTCCTTAAGTCAACTGCCCCCCATTAGGACATCCCCTTCTCAATTACCCTTGGGCCAAAGGCTGGTGACGTCCTTGCCACAGGAGGCTGCTGTAATTTCCAATTGAATTCTAATTCAAACTTTTTCTTTAAGAGTAGATCTTTTATAAACAGGCAAAGGCTTCTGTAGACATCAAGGGCATTGTCCGTGACAATAGGCCGTGGTATCATTTTCCGTCAAATAAACCGTGTCTCGTACCACCGTCACTTTTTTTAACCACCAATTCGCAAGAAACGATTCGCAAGATCTGCTTCAGAATGGAAAACTTTCCTAGCGTGTTAGTTGTGTTCCCCAAGCAAAAACCATGACCATCTTGATATCCGATTCATGTTTATGAGAGGAGGTACCTAAAGAGTCAGGTCCAGGAATGATGTTTAGGGGGGAGCAAGACAGTTCTCTTCACAAAATGACGACTTTTTTAAGAAACATTTTTGCCGGAGCTTGACCTTACTAATTATTTGTGTAACTTAGTCAGGGTTTAAAGTCTGAAGAATTCAGTTGGGGTGGCTTGAGCCCCCTAGCCATCCTCCTGGATGCGCTAGTGGAGACCTAAATAGACATTTTCCTTCGGCAGCATTGTCAGTTACCTTCCAACAGATGAGATGGACATACTTGTTAGAAAAACACACTATACCTTGTCTTTCTGGGACCTAATATTTAAAGCAAATTTCACCTACTCTTAGTACCTACTGAATTTAATAAGTATTTGTTCTTGAAGAAATGAAAGGATTTGATTAAATATGGAAATTTACAAAAAGCACTTAGAAAAGAGCTCAATTAAAAATCCACCATATTACTTCGTGTGTAGTAGCTGAGGTGCTACCCTACACGGGCAAAGCATTGTCGGTGGTCTCATCTTCCAAGACATCGAGGGCATCCTCGTAATAAGCGGTGATCACTCACCATTAGATGAACCATCTTCTTGTTTTTCCGTGACATGAAATTTTGATAGGTTGGTTTGGCCTTTGTAGGGAGCAAGTTTTACCTATTTATTGTAGGGAAGATAATTTATACGGCACATAAAAAAAGGGCACTCTAACAGACCTTGATGTGAGGTTTTCAGTTAATAGGTTAGATTTGGTCTTAGAAGAAGCCTTCGATGATAATCCATCGACGAAGACACTTAATGATGTTCATAAAAGCGGGGAAGTCTAACTAAAACTTATAAAGTTTATTGAGCTATAGTCATTCATGACGAACATTGTAACAGGGCGTAGGTATATTAGTAATACACTGAGTTCGTTCATACTTCGATTAATCCTCCTAAATTCAGAAGCCATCACCGCCCACCTATCACTATAACCATACTTCCTGATTTATTGATCAATTAATCTCACAACAACCAATAAATCCTTCATACGAACTCATCTTAGGAACGTGTTAATTTACAAACATAAATCTCAACCAACCTGAGCCAAACGATCGCCATATTAAAAACCTACGAAATCAAGGAGTCTAATATCCACAAACAACTCCTTGACAATCGGATGTCATTTAACCCGGGCATCTTACCGGCCGTAAACATTCGCTGAAAAAACATTTACTTCGAAAATAGAATTTCGAATTCTCGCGGTTAATTGCGTTCCCGCCAATGAGCGAGCCGTGGGTGCGAGAGGGAAGGCTGCGATTGCGGAGGGGACGGACAGAGAGAGGAGTATTGACCCCGCCCTGTGAACAACATGGCGTATATTGTTGATTGGCGGGACATCCGCGGGAACCTCCCAGCGTGAGTGACGACTGACGTAGTGAGGGCAGGCTTCGGAAAATGTCACCGATTGAATCGTCGCTGTAGGCTGAAGGAAAAACTACGGCGCACTCAAAAACACTATTTGAGTGTAACATCACAATACCCGCAGCTAAACTTTTCACTGTGTTAGCCAGCGCTGTTAATAGGTATCTACTGATTTATTCTTGAACTGTAAAAAGATAGGTAACGTTATGTCTTTTGATTTAATCCAAAAACCCCTGAGCAATAACAGCAAGCTATGGACAAGAACTATCTTTGTAAATCTCGTTAACTGTGAAACAAAATGAAGATCTTCAACATTGAGATTCATATGTTTTGAGTGTCATTGCAATCTGACTTTTGTACCTGTAAGGATGAATGGATGTTAGTATCTTTCACTAGAATGTTTTGGACAGTTAACAGCCCTTCATGTATAGTAATGATTGCAGAACTTTGTATTCTGTACCTTACCTAAACCTTGCCTGTTGTTTTCAGTAGGTAGTCTGTGGCTTATGTAAGTTTTGGCGCACACTTTTGTTCGAGATAGCTTTTCTAGTACGTAGTATATAATACTTCAATGATCTCAAAAAGACTTAATACCTAGGAAGCAAATCCAAATAACCTGCCCCGTCACTAGCGGGTCCAGGGAGCCTAGAGGCCCTCGATCCTCCCTAAAGGTCTTCGGACTTTTAGCTTTAAAGTCCCCCAAAGGGTTCTAAAGAGAGGCCGTCAGTTTTTTAAAAGGGCTAAATTTCTTTCCTAGATCTGCCGCTGTATCCAGTCGGGGTGCAATCTAATCATAATTTTTTCTAACTACCTATATATGAGTTTCCTGTACCTAACTACATCACAGTTCACGCGTCACAAACGAATTAAACCCTTTTGTTAACAACAAAAACTTAATTAAATAGTTCTATTGTTCACTTCCTGCTCTTTGTGAGTATTCACATTACATTTGTAAACATATGCTGATTATAAATTAAAATATATAAATTTATCAATAAAGTGAATTAATAAATTCCGATTTTATTAGTAACCAATTCCTGTAATTAATTTAATAAACGACTTTCTCAAATTACTTAGTTACCTATGTTGCTAGTAAGATGGTAAGTACTTTCATAAAAGCGCCTCTGCAAATTGTCAGAGCAAAATTATCATTCGCAATCTATGATTGATTGCTGTCTCTTGCTTAGTAGTTACGGCACTAGTTTGTTATTAGTATTAACTACTGGCTAATTATAATCAGGTGCACATTTAGGCAGGGGTGCGCAACGTACGGCCCGCGGGCCAACCAGTTTTGCTAGATGGCCGGGAAAATCAGAACTGTCCCGGCAAAATGTGTCTTGAATGCACTTATTAGCCTTTTTATTTTTACGAACTATATTTTAAATTCGTTTAAAACGTAATCTGAGAGAAAAAAAGGAAATGTAAACAAATAACAAAAACAATTGTCTAATAATCTTTTAAAGTTGGTAGGTTAATTACCTACTAGGAGAATAGTGCACGAAATTTAATAATATATGTGGGTAATATTATATGTAAACCATACAAGCGTTTTCCATGCTCGTAGCTGCATTAAAGGGCGTACAAGGTGCAAGCGAAGCTAAAATTCTTGGTCTTGCTCGTCTTTTCAATCTTTTATAACTGAAATTAACAGTTAAGCGGGGACTAAGAAAACTCTATGCGTAATCTCCATGAGAGTATATAAGAGATGTAATTTATCACAGGTAAGTATGACGCGTACAAAGTCTTACTGAATTCGACTGTAATGGTACTTAGTATTTGTAAGGTTGTTAGTCCTAAATTAATTCACTTTAATTAAACGTTACCTGACCCCATGATGTTTGTTCATTTCTCGCACCTTCTGAAAATGTTGCTTTCCACTGGTCTACCATCTCGGAAGTATGTAATTGAATATAACCTACCCATATATATTAACCTAGAAGTAGTAGGTACCTTCTTGTGAAACTAGAAACACATTAGCAGGTCTGCATTAGGCAATGGCCATATATAAAAAGCCAATCGGACCAGTTGCCCAATGGGCCAGGGGTGCCCAACTGCTTGTCAATAATTGTTTTCGGTCACAAAAAATCTATTAATTGTTGAAAAATAAACCAATTTGCTTTTAAAATATTTTAGATAAAATAATATTGTATATAACTACGATATATACGACTACAAATACTCATGTATTTATTTGCCCTTAAATCTTCACCGTAAAACCCCTACTTATGTACCTAATTAGAAAAACGTGGCTTAAAGAGCCAATACATATTTGTTTTTCGTAGGCCAAGCCACTGTAAATTATTCATTTATTTATTTTGCTGGTACATCTCCGGACCTGCACTAAAGGCTTATACTGTTACTTGGAGACTAATGGAGTATCTAGTTAATTTGAAATAGTTATACCATTTCAGAGACAACAGGTAGTGGTTAAATAACACATCAGTTTTCCGTTTTGCTGAGTGTTTATTCTTAAACACCTAGTTAGAGTAACATTTCATGTATTTTATAATAATAGCCCAAGGCATCTAATGTAAACGTAATGTTAGGTCATTTGCTGTGTGCATATAAACACTTACCAGGTACTTAGTACTTCTTACATAGATACGAATTATCACCAAGACCATATACCTTCATAGAGGCTTGTTCCTTTGTGTAACTTAATTTATTTGTGTACAATACACGATATATAAGGCACATTAGAACTACTGTGCAGCAACAGCCGTAGTACTCTTGCCTCAATTACCTACTGCTGGCAAAAGTGCGGTCTGGTTTGCAGGCTTTGCAGCTCGTCACTTTAATCTCGATGGTCCTTTGACCGCAAAGCTGTAGGCATCACAACTATCGACTAAGAATTGGAACTATCTCTCAGCTGGTGTGTCCCTTCAGCACTCCAGCTTGGATCTCTTTAAGATGAGAGTATAATGCATTGCTTAGGCAAGTAGGTATGCTACCTTCAGCCTCATCTATGTCTGCTTTTAGATCGTGGTCCAATGATTGCCATCTGTTAGTTGGTATAACAGGTGGTAAATCTATTTCCGATATTGTCTAGGTTGGTACCACCCACCTTTCTAATTCTGCCGCGATGTGTTTTGGTTCGAAGGATTGGAGAGCCAGCGTCATTGCCGGCAAGAGATGTATGACATCTTTACCTCTACATGGGCAACGGTGCTCTTGGCGTTTGTTTGATATTAAGGGCATCGTCGTGTCAATAGGCAGCGTTTTCCATCAGATGAACCGACTATTTGTATGGCCATGATGATTTATAAAAGTTAAGGATTCGACAAAGTTGAATGAATTCTACATAGACGAAATCTCACATAGATGTTCTTCCCTAGATTTAAATATTAGAACCCTTACTTTTACCATCACATAACACCAAGGGAAATATGGGTAGGCCATGCCTAAAACCATTCCGCCTTATGCAACGGTTATGCTCTCGAGAACACGTTCTCAACCACCTATGGCGAGAAGTACAGAAGGTCGCCAATAAATCAATCAGGACGTTCTGTATTTTGACAGTTGCAAGACGCCATCTTGAAAACAGCGGGACACCTCCTGTGTGGTCCCGATAAGGGAGAATTAAAACTTTAAAAACTGTACGGTTATTGACTATTGATTTTACAATAACCAAAGGCTTGTTACTCGTAGATCTGTTTATAGGTATGAGGATAATTTTCACTTATTTCTTCATGAAGATAGTACCTACCTAAAAGATACTCATGCTAAACATATCTTTTATATAAATCCAGTTTTTCCCTATTTGTACTACATGCATGCTTACTGTTAAAATAAAACAAAAATAAACAAATTTACAGACTACTAAAGTGGGTAGGACATATGTTAAGAGAAAAAAAAGAAATATGGACGATATTAATAACAGAATGGTGCCCACGGGACTGCAAAAGAAAAAGAGGTAGACAGACGAAAAGATGGGAAGATGACCATAGGAAAATAGCGGGTCCTGTGTGGACTCGCATAGCAAAAGACAGGACTAAATGGAAATCTTTAGAGGAGGTCTATGTCGGGAGACAAGCTGTCACGTAGAAGCTACCGTTTGCCGATACCAATATGTCATTAAACACTACAATACAACCTAAACTCAGGCATATCTCATAAATAATATTTATTTAAACTCAAAAACAGCAATGAAGGCTTTTTATTATTCATTTTATTTTTACTTACTGTTAAATAAGAAAATACAAAGTGTAATTTATATCTTTTAAGTACTTTGGATTCAAGCAAAAAAATAAAACTATAGTAACTAAAAAAAAAAAGTTTTAAAACCATAAAAATTGTAATATTTACGAGTTAACATTAAAAATAATGTATAATGTGTGAGTTTAATAGGTCAGTAAATTTTATTGGATAACCTATTAGTGGCATTGTATGTATTGCATTTGAAGTAGTTTCCACTATCTGCCTACTTATTTTAGTCACATTATTTTATTGTAATAAACATGGTATCGAGTTGTTTAAACCGAACGCACGTTGTGTAAAACACGCCCGTTTATTTAATCGCCTATGCATATTTCTGTCTGTTACGAGATTGTGTTAAGAAGATTAAGTGTTTTCTTTTCTTTTTCAAGGCAACAGTGGAATTATTTTTACAATATCCACTACTCCTTTTACTTTATACACTAGTTATAGAAATACACTGTTTTTGTGGGGCACTCAATTAAAAAATCTGGCGTCTTGACTAAGTTAATTTTCGGGGCACACCAGCGGATTCAGGGGGTGAGGGCCAGGGAGCACACCCAGCGATCTGTTCCACCACTGCAACTCCTTTTAACACTGTATCAAAGGTGGTGTCCTTGAAGATGCAACTGTTCAATGAAGCACAGGCTACTTGCCCGAATCACTGCCTATACTGCCTGTCTTGGGATCTGCCACAAGACTGCTACTGTAAGAAACACGTTGAATTCATGAAAATTATTATGATATTTTTTCTACAGAAATACAACTGCAAACAGATACATCTATGTACATATCAAGGTACTAGGTGTTATGCAGACAAAGAGTACCTATAGATTTGTTGGTATCTAGTTTATAAAACAATAAAAATGTATAGCAATTTTACTTATGTTGATTTTATAGATGCAGAAGAAGCTAGGGGTGTTTGAACACTTCGCTAGCTAGAACAGATTCTAACTAGATCTATGAAAAATTATGTTTCACTATTTACTTTTGCAGGAAGACAACCTTTGTCTGCTCTTTTTTTAATTTTTTAACGTCAAACTTAACCTAAGCTAAGTCTAATAAATGAAGATGAAGACAAAATGTCGCTATAACTTGAACACGAACGTCGAAGTGTGGCTACAGTCTCGCCTTGTGCCTCGCTTGCTAATTCCCCTGATTCCCGTGATACTATCCCGTTGCGTTACTGATAAATATGGATTTGTATACAAAAAATAGCTAATAGAGTATTACATCCGTTAACGAGTTAATAGGTAAACGTATTATCCGACCGACCGCAGCGTTTTCGAAGCCGGTGCGTAACGGAATTGTGGGTGAGGATAATCAGCATTCATGTATTCATTTGGAAGGTGTCGCGGTACCAATTACCTACTTTACATTATTAATACCACTACAGCTGTCCCGCGACAATTTATTACCCTGTACAAAGAACCTTTTTCCTTTTTTTATTTTACTTGAAAAAAAGGAGTTTTATACAATTTTAGTATAGGTGACGGTTTATATCTGTTTCCATAAGAATATGTCGTAATTTTAATTATTGTTGTCGTATATTTTTACTTGTATGACAATACTTACATCGCATTAGCTAGACGCACACTGAGCGTGTAATTTGTTGGCGAATGCACATTTAATGTGGTTATTACCTAATACGTAAGAACATATAAAGAATCTTCATAGGAATGTCTGCTTCCACGAACAGAAGGAATTTGTCATGATCTCTGAGCATGTTGCAGGCAGCAGTTTTTAATTTATTTGATTAATAAATAGCTTTATGCGCGATTTGCTCCGTGATGTTGTGAATTTGTATTGTTTTAAACAAAATTAAGTCTTATTAAGTCACTAAAATCCATTTCAAATGTGAATTAACAGAGAAATCGTTTAAATTTAAATTAAAGATTACATATAAGCGTTACCTCCTGTCAGTGGCGGATGCAGGAATGAAGTTTGGAAGTTCTGGGATGGATACAAAATGGCGAACTTTCTAAGAAAAGCTTTTTTAAGGACAATTTTTTTGTTATATTTTGGGTTTTAACTACGAATAAGTAAGGGGTAAAAGTCCGAATACCGCTTTTGGGGAGGGGGCAAGAACCCCTAGCCCCCTGGAACCACTATTGACTCGTGTCTGTAAATTTTACGCTTAAATCGCCAAACAGATTTCTATTAAATTTCAAACGTATAAAAAATTACATCCTGAAGAATAGCTGGCTATTTTTGTTAAAAAATCAGCAAAAATCAGCAAAATTCTATGCGGCCAAAGATTTCGAGAGTTAATTAAATCGTTACGGCTAAGTTATAGATAAAAGATTGATAAGTAGTATTAGATAATAAAAAAACTAATCTAGATTGTTGCCTTGCAGCCATCTTTAAAAAGGATAACAATCTTAAAAGTACAATGAGAGAAAACTATAGTCCAACCATTTACTAAGATTACGGCCATTAGAGTTATATCGAAACCGCCATCAAAGGTACGTAGGTACAATGCCGTGCAATAAAAAGGCGATGCGAGACAATGCAGGCGGAAGGCAGTCCCCGGAAGTAGGACATGTCTTCACTGCTCGCGAGTGTACGGCGGATGGTACAAGGGAGAGACTTTTAGCGTTTATAATCTTAAAATAAGTAAATTTTACATGAACTCACCTTTTTATTATAAAAGTACTTAGAGTTTAATGTAAGAAATTTAATCTTGTTGTGTTTAATCATTAAAAGGCACCGCACCAGGGAATGCATTTATTAATTTAAATCAGAAAACAACAGAAATAGGCAGCATAAAACGAAACTTAAAATTATTCGTACACGCATTCCCTAAACCTTAGCATAAAAATAAAAAACGGGAGCTATAGAGGAGTGGTTAATCAACACACAAAAATGAATTTGACAGTAGACAAAAATGGGAGCCAAGTTTAATATGAAGAATGTGTGGTTGTTTACTTCTTAGGCATGATGACTGATTTTGAAACTGTACGATGTTTGACGTGTCTGCTTTACTCAAAATAAATGTTATTTCTCCAAAAGAACAGGTTTTGATAGATAAAACTGTTTTAAATAATTCAACTTCAATATTGCCCGAAAACGCTTCAATAGCTGTGTGTGTGTGTGTGAATCTTCTGTAACTCTTGCAAGGTTGCCAACTTAAAGATTTACGTCCTAAATTTTGGAGTAAAACACGTAAACCTATTGGCATTTACAAAATAAACATAAAATTTTGTAAATACATAGTAATAAGCAAATCAATCAAGTTTGGACTCAAAAGAGTGTTGCTATCCTTATATTAGTATAAACTCCATTTATATATATATATTATATAAGAGTTGTTGAGTTTCATTTTTTTTTACTAAATGAAAAAAGGACGCAGATGAAATTTGAAAACTTGTTGTTAGTATGGTAACTGTACACCTTACACATACATTATATTATTTCAGTGATTCTTTGTTACTGGCATCATCCCTATCACATAACAACAAAACGACAACAATTATGAAGAGCTAAATTTGGCTGAGTATTAAAATAAATAAAATCCTTAAATATGTTCATAAGAAAAATCAAATTGAAGTTCAATATTTTCTGCCTTGTTTTTGATACATAACTAAATTCTACATTCTGTTTTTTATACGATAGGGGGCAAACGAGCTGATATATCACCTAATGGAAAGTGAATACTGCCGCCCATGGACATTTGCAACACCAGAGGAGCTACAAAATGCGTTGCCGGCCTTTTAAATAAGAGTAAGCTCTTTTCTTTAAGGTATATTCTGATACAGTAATTATCTCTCACCTCTCACTTGCACTATACAACAATCACGCCGCCGCCGCTGCCGCTGCATTTCGCTAAGCCACCTTCACTCTTCAGATGACCTACAAAACTAACTAAACTAGTGCAATTTTAATATTCGTTCACCATTACTTACGTATTTACGTCATTTTCTAACACTTTAACTGAAATGTTGCTGCAATATGAAAAGGTATGTAAGTCATGGAGAAAAAAATGTCCTGAGCTTCGTATTCTACTTAACACCTTCAAGTTGTGGAGCGCCAGCGGGAACCAATAATTTATATAAGGTGTTTTATTTATTTGGGAAACCAACAGTTTGATATTTAATTTAAATAAACAAATAATACAATCACCAATTAAGTTTCCATTGATTGACATTCACAATCGTAGCAGAAAAATTTAATCACAGATAAACATTAAAAACACAAATTGAATATAAACAAACATTAACGTAGCGTTCGAAATAAGTAAAATAAATAAATTGACATAATTATGATGAATAAATAATGGAAAACTCGTAATCCACTTATCTAAAAATTAAGAATATTTATAAAAATATCATTAAAGATCTTTATATTGATTAAAGGATGTAAACATGTCAATATTAACACTTGTAAATTTGTTATTGAAATTCTTAGGGCATCGAAAGAGGAAAGTGTGAAATTGTTAGGGCATCGAAAGAGGAAAGTGTGAAATTGTTAGGGCATCGAAAGAGGAAAGTGTGAAATTGTTAGGGCATCGAAAGAGGAAAGTGTGAAATGAAATTAAATTTATTTGCTAGAAATATGGTGCATTCGGATGTTTTTTTTTTTAAATAGATCATTCATATTTCGTTTTGTAAAAGCATGTAAAGTTTTGTTCAAGTACACGTCATCATTACTATTAATTAAAATATAAAACAATTTACATGACAAATATGATATGATAAAATGTACGCAATTTAAAATTACCAATAATATGAAAACCAAATGTAAATTAAAACAAAATATGCCGTTTACATGTAAAATAAAGGAAATGGGTATAATATAGATAGTAATTTGAATGTCAAATAATAAATTGATTAATGTAATTGATTAATGTCAAATAATAAATTGATTAATGTAGGTACGTGTTAAATAACCGACTTTGTGTGTAGCGGTTACAAATATGTTACAGCTATTGGGATATTTGTTACTCAATAGTCAATTTAAACGATTTTATCCTGTTCTACTTAGATTTTTCTTTTCTTTTGCTAGTAATAATTAATTATTTCCTTTTTTCTTTTATGGTTTTGTGATATATTGTGTGATACATATGTGACTTATATATACACACTAGCTGCTCAAAATTACCAATCTGTAAAATATTCATGAAAGTTTTCGGACTACAGTACAGCCATATAAAGCATATATATATTATTTACTGTATTCTGTTTTGTGTGGAATAATTAAACCAATGAAAAAAGTAACTTAAGCATTTGGGCATATGGTCTAACAACTGACACCTGTCACATATCATGTTCTCGATTAAAACGAAAACATAACTACTGCTAGTCACTTGGTCAAAGTTTCGATCGAAAGCTGTCAATTAATGTCTTTTGTGGTAGATATTCAGACCATCCGGACTACACGCTTCTATAGATCCTTCATAATGCGTACTGCAAGGGTGTGGAATTCTTTGCCTGCTGATGTTTTCCCTGACCAATATAACTTGGGCCTCTTTATGGCAAGAGTGAATCGGTTTTTCCTAGGCAGGCATGATCCACCTTAGACATCATCGCCGCTTAGCATCAGGCGGGTTTGGGGTCAAATGCCTGACTGTCTTGATTAAAAAATAAATGTTTTATTAATTACAAAGACGAAAGATTACTCGTCTCAGATATATATATTTTTTAATTTAATCATTTCGTTCAACTACAGCCTTTAAAATAAAATTAATTAAAGATTTCTCTTAAACTAATTAAACAAAGTCACGGGATAAACACAAGTTTATAGCTATGTAATATAATAAGATGGCAACGATACCTCTATCACTTCATCTCAAGTGACTGTTTTATAATAAATTAAAATGTTATCCCACAGCTTTCTATTCTGATACAATGTATTCCATAACTTTATTCAATAAATAAATGAGATAAAAATAATAAAACATATAAGTATAGAGTTTGTGTTAAAAAAAAAAACTATAATGCACCTTATTCGTACCACGATTACTCATACAGTCACTTTCATTACGACATTTGAATTAACTACGCCGTCCATTGCTGAGTGTGTATTGACTATAAACTTGTTAGACATGCAAACTTATCAATGGATCTTATCAAATGATACCGGTAGTTATAGTAAGTAATAGTAAAAGTGTAATGGTACAGGTTTTCTAGCAGTGAATGGAAAGGGAGTTATCATTTCTCCAAGTATAAAACGTTTGCGGGGATTGTTTTATCATCAGTTCTTGTTTAGTAGTTGACAGCCACACGACGCAACATGATCGCTATTGTAAGTAATTTTATATATACCGTGGTAGGGACGTTCATCTTCATAATTGTCTGCACCTTCTCATCATACAATGGGATAAAGTCCGCCATTTAGGTTTCGAATCCGAAATGCTATTCCATGAATAACGTAGCCCTTATCCCTTAAAGGGCCACCGGCCGACCTTTTCCACTAGATTACTGGCATGATTGGGGCCTCCCTGAAACAGTGTTTTGTTTTGCACCTATCTGCCCAGTGGACTGCTCTGAATTGATCGATAACGTACCGAACTCCTTTGTATGAGTTGGTCTAAAAGACTGTCAGTGTCTCTTTATTCTGACGAATACCTAGCGGATCGTGACAGCCAGGTAACATGTCTGAGCGCGTAGCCTTTGCTTCATTGCTTGGCTGCATCTCAAGGGAGTCCGCACTCGATCCTGTTTAACAGCAGCTGCAATAGTGTGATATAATGGTGATCAAGAAATCATATTTTCTTAATCATCAATCAACACTACAGACAGCTAGAAGTTTCTCATTTTTATTGATTTAGACTGTATTAGAAAATGTATTGTATTTTCATCACCTCCCTTCCATGGTAATTTAAAACAAGAGCTTATAGAAACTAAAAAAATCTCAATTGTCCATTTGTCCATGTGTCTAGGCCAATCTTTGACTACTAATTTGAATCAATTTGTAAGGATTTCATATCAATAATATCCTAACAAAACTTTTTGCGTGACGTCATTTAAAAGCTTTGATATTCCATAATATTCCAGTCTCGAACAAGATTAAGTACCTACAGGTATAATAACATGAATTACAGTCTCTGTTCCGGCCTCACAAACATGGATGGAACTAATTTTCCTTCGCGTTCCCTCATTACTTGTGATTACTCTCAATTAGTGTAAGGTGATATACCTTGAAGATTTTAATTCAAGATACTTAAGTAGATAGAGCTATGTTCAATATTAGAATTTCATAAATAAAATAGCGTAGAGATGTAATGGAAGTGTTACATATCATAATACTAATGTGTACTTGGAAGAATTTAGTGAATAACCAGTACTTGCTGAAACACATAATTTATATTTCGTCGATTTGTTTTTTGTTAGGTATATTTTGATTTCAAACTCAAAACTACAACTCGGTCTTTTATTGAGGCATTCGTCTTACATTTATGAGTAGATTTCTTTCTGATAAGAATTTGCCATGTTCATAAACTTTATCTCGTGAAAAAAAAGATTTAACGAAAAAACAATAATACCATTTAAATTTTCAAGTCAGCAGCCTCAGTCTCTGGAACGGAACTCTGACCTTCAGAAATCGAGAATAATTAAGCATCTTCACCTTTGAGCATATCATCACTTACATCACGAGAGGTTATCCTCAAATGTGTCTATTATAACAAAATGTAAAAAAAAAAAACACAAAAGAATGTGAACGCAATACTAACTCTTCAAAAACCAAATCTACCAAGCATCTAATTCGCTCAAACCTTCCAGAAATCAGCAGCCCTACTCATACTGGCAGCAAGTGCCATCGCTAGGCCATCTGAGGAATGGGAGCCGGAAGGTCACTCCCACTCGGAGCACACGAAGCCGTACCACGTGACGGTGGTGAGGAAGATCGGCGTCCCAATCCCGCATCCTGTGGCAGTGTCAGTCCCGCAGTACGTGAAGGTCCCGATACCCCAGCCCTACCCAGTTCATGTGACGGTAGAACAGCCCATCCACGTCCCCGTATACAAGGTACTTATGCATTTTCTTGCTGGTCTCACTGGTATCTTGTTCTGACTGGTCTTAACTATTTGCTTTTTGACCAGAGGTATCACTAAAGATATGAAGCCTCAGGATTATAGTTTTAGTATATTCTTTAGACCAGGGGCGTATATCAGCTGTATCAATAACACGTGGTCCGAGGGTTACAGAGGCCCATGTATTTTAGAAGGGAATTGGAAGTTACCTTATACGTATATATATATAGCTGCTATATCGGCCCTAACCAGCGCGAAGGTGACCTACCAAAAAAATCGGAAATAATATATGTCAAAACTTATTTAAGTAATTGAAATCTTATTTATTTTTCGCGCCGATGAAAAAAGTTGATAAAGTATAAGATCTAACTATATTAGATGACAAATTGCTCTTAAGCCGAATCGGTTATGCATGGGATTACTTAACGGTTACAAAATGGGTAAAAAAAAAGCTGATCGCTCATATTCTAAGTAATATAATACAGCATCGACGCTCTTACAATGTCGTGAGAATAGTTATGTAATACTTCATTGTTTTGATTGTTTTTTGCTCGCCCCGTCACGGCTAATGCTACCGATCTGAATGACCAGTGACATAAGTGCTGTACAGCCACGATGTCGCTCACTCTGCACCGATCATTATGTAATGCAACTGGCCGCGAAGAAAGTAAAAGTCGAGTCAGTGGACCGTGCTTTTAATTCTAACGGTTCCCGTACGAGAAAATTGGATAGATTGAGCGGAACATTAAAAAATCAATGAATAATAATAACCACATTCACTAACCCCTTCACTAAGATTTAAAAAAAATCTTTACTTATGCCAACAACTTGAGTTTCTTGCCAATTTCTAGTAAAAAAGACATAATCTTGTATCGCAGGAACTGACCAACGATATGATATAAACTAAATAGATAAGAATTGGCTACTTATTGACGTTCCGCATTACTTTTCCGATTAAAACTTAATATTATTGTTCGGTTCGATTTAGAACTTTTTTTGTGTCAGTAAATAACCTTATTTTCTGTTTCAGGTTGTTCCCCAAATAATAGAGAAACCAGTACCATACACAGTAGAGAAGCCTGTACCTTATGACGTGGAGAAACCCTACCCAGTGGAGGTTGAAAAGAAGGTCGAGGTCCCAATCCCCAAGCCCTACCCAGTCCACGTACCTGTCTACAAACACATCTACCACCACAAAGGCCACAAACACTAAAAAAAAATTAACCACTGGCCAGAAAGACATTGACGTTGTCGATGAAACGAAATTTAAATTACGAATTTTAAACGAAGAAGGTTTTCCTTTTTTTCTTGTTGGCCAGTGCTGCTGTAAATAAAAAAATAAAGACAAATTGTTAGGTCTGATGGACAACCAACAGATATCATAACAGTATTGTTTAGCATTGTGATATTTATTGTACATAGTGTGTTGCTACAAATATTAGCTGAGATGTTGCATGTTGTTGACTATTTTATAAATATTGTTAATTAGTTTATGTAAGTTTTGTTACAAAAAAAAAACAACTATTTCAAAAATCTTCTTTCTATATTAATTACTCTGCTCCTATCTTTTAGCATCATTTACTTCTTTATATACTACGGTACCTAAAGGAACATAACTTTAAACAGATGCGAATTCGTACACTTTTATTTCTTCATTGATCAAACGAAAGGCGTTTGAATTTTAAGTTCTTTACAATGCTTAAAGTTTCAATGGTAGGTATAATACTGGGGTCCCAAAAGCAAAACTTCCTCTTGATCGCCTTCTTAGCCTAGACAGGTTCGTAATACTCGTAATGTCTCTTGCCTTACTAATTTACCTGAACCTTCGCCTGCGAAGAACTTATATTTTTGTACTCTCTGAAAGCTCATTCTAAAAGGTGTAAGTCAAAAAGATTTATACAAAGTCAAAATCGGAATGTTGTTATTCGATTAAATTTAAAATAAATCGTATTTTTTACCATTTCCGCGGAGAATAATGCTACAAGGGATTTAGTAGGAGGAATGCTTTTACCACGGAACAAATTTTCACAAAATTTTCTTAGGTCTTAGACATGCAGTGATATGGTATAGATAAATGAGTGAGGTCAGATCAGAACCATTACTTTCTCCTCGGTCAAGGCCCCTGCGGTCGACGACTCGATCCAAGTGTCGTGATCGCGAACTGCTGATCACCATCTCGTGGGCATAATTATCATTCTCTTTTAGATTATAATTAGCAAGTTCGGATTTCGTTGTAATAGTGTATGATTGAAGTTTTGTTACATTTACTTTAAGTGTTCTGTTAATCTGACATTTTTATATATGTAGAGGTAATCCTTGTTACTATATTCTGCATGGTAATTTTTTTCAAATGAACTTTTATTGTGGACAAAAAACAAAAGTAACAAATTTTAAGAGAACGAAGTCACCTGAAATGCTAAAAGCTTTATTCTATGTAAGTTAGCTTCGTATTAGTGACAGAGATAGGAAATTTAAAAAAAAAACTAAGAAATCACTCCCGTGCTAGTTTTTCTCGTAAACATTACTGAAGTATTTTATCACTTTCGTATTCCATAATGTTATGTCTTTCGGTAGGATATAGTTACTGTGCCGGCAGTTCCAAATTCGAATTCAAATTTTTTATTGCTTGTCACATTACATTAGGCACAAAAGATGTTAAGATAAATAACCACACTTCATTTTCACATCCAACTATTCTATTTCTATGGACGTTAATGCGCACCAAGTCAAGGAAATACTATATTTTCAAGATATAATTTTAAAGGAAATATGCGTATAACATTTTTGCAGCGTTTTAAATGAAATAATGTAATAAATCATAAATAAAAACGGCGTATAAGGTCGAAAGTCTTGTCTCCCAGCGGGATGCCAACCGCTTACGGGTTACGACCCACCTCAGACGAACTCAAACTTACATGTAGATATTTAAAAAAAACTAAAATAAAACGCTCATGTACACCGGTTTTATTATGTTCTTTAATAGACAAAAAAGTTTATTTTTTCATACAGACTTCACAAAATATGTAGAAAAGCTTTTTTTAAAATCTATTAATTACAAAGGAGGTTAGATAGTGGATGTTTGGCAAAAAACTATGTAGATAGTAAGTGTAGCTTCTACTAAATTCTGATCTCGATTATTAAGTATTTACATAATTTTTACGATAAAAACACCTCGAACCATGAGAAATCACAACAAATTTCAAATTTAGAGCGTTTGAAATCACAGAATGCCAACTATCATAAACCGTGTAAGGATCGTGTAGGATAACAAAAAGTTTTTGATCCACTTTTTCCTTTTTTTGTATCGATGCGCTCACGCACCTGCCTGCCCCCTGCCGGGTATAGCCAGCCAGGGTCTTTCAAGCCGACGGATTAATGCCAACTTTACTCTTTAACAAAAAAAAACCGAACCAAACTCTGTGTTCCGTTTTTAAAATGTTAGAATAGAACGCCACGTTGAAATTCAACTGATGACCATATTAAGTTTGATTTTATGTTTTTCATGTGACTATCCTATCCTCGTTGATCATCCATCTATATCAAGCAATTTGTTCATTCCATCGTGCATCAGCTGGGCTGGTCTTGGAACTTGGGGCTATTTTAGGCTGGAATAGTCTTTTCCAAAGCATCTTGGATAACAACACAAGAACATCATCACTTTATATAACTACCGATTGCTAATGAATACATTTATAGGGATCATTATTTAAAACTGGATAATACCAAGGTTTAATTTTATACTTAGGTATGTTCCGACATTTCCTACTTACTTTAATAGTAATAATTTACCTGTGATGCCCCATATCTTGTATTTTCTTATTATTTAGTCTCCTTTAAATATACTATACACATTTTATTCCATAGCTTTTTTTGTGAATGTTTCATCGATACGTTTCAATCACAAAGCATTCTCCAAAAAATTGGTTTCTAGCTCCATTATTTACAGATCACTTGTTCAATGTGATGATATTAAAACGATTAAACTGTTAGTTAATCATCCTGTAAACAAGTAGTTGGTTTATTTTTAGTCAGGCAATAAACAAAGGCAGGCGCCAAAATTTGCGCGCGAAATCTGGAAAATTTCCCCGCTCTTTATCAAACAAACATGGCCGACATAGCTAAAACAGCTGTAACAATGTGTGGAAATATTTAATAAAACAGCCATGTCAATAGTTTAATTACATTAAATAAAGCGGTGTAATGAATATATTGATGTTACTGATTTGCTATTAACTTACACTAAGATACTTACCATAACATGTATTTAATGGAATGTAACGAGCCATTTTGACTTGTTTAATATTAAATTTTAGGTAAACGTCAACAGCGATGAACGAAATATTGTTCTTCTAAATCACATATCTTATGCTAAATTGTCTCTAGTCAGAGATAGAACATTTAAGATAAAACATTTTGAACACTACATATAAGTATTACTTTTATAAACATATTTACTTATGTTTAAATACTCATTTGGTTTCTTATTCATTCGTAGAAAAGTTTAATATAAAATATATCTAGCGGCTATTAAATAAAATTACGTTTACTTTCTCACAATTTTCTTAGAAAATGAGGTCTTAATATCTAAGTACTGGTAAGCAAATTAAATTTCTGTAGTTTTCTTTATCTCACCTAGTAGCACGTGACAAGGTGGTTGCATGCGATAGCGTGCAGTGCCAACCTACCTATTTAAGGAAAAAAAACGTTTCATTCACAAAGCCAGTATTTCTACGTCATAGAGTAAAAAGTTGTACAGCCTGGCTGTATGGCAACAGGCCCTTTGCGGTCGGATGCAATAAATGCAAATTGCACTATAACCGCGCCCCTCGGCACGCCCTGCACAGGGCAGCTCCGTCGAATGTAATTAGAACCAAAGTACACATAAATACTTTCAACTTGATATAGCTACATGAATTTGTGCCACCATGTTGATGTAATTTAAAACGCCATGATGTAATCGATTGCGGCATTCTTAATCTAAAAATTTTCTTTACTATGTTTCTGATTTTGCGATTTTATCTTTGTTACAAATATGACTATCTATTTCGATGTTTACTTTTAAAGTAATTTAAATAAATTCGCGTTAACTCTAGGCATTACTCTTGAAATGCATAAGTAAACTAAATAAATGACAGACCATAATGTGGTTGACATTCCAACCTCTGCACGTTCCAGCTCGATAACACATCTCGATTCTAATCGAACGCACCGATCGGGACAACACTAATGTTTAGAATATGCCTTTGAAAATTATCGAAGGCCTCCATTATAATCCTTACCACGTAGAACTTGGGACTGCGGATCCTTTGAAAGCTTTAATAGTAAATTTGTAAAACGAAAATCATTCGACATTCCTTAATGTCGATTTGAGACAACTCAATTCTAAAGTACTTATCTCGCAAGTAAAGCAAGATGTATCTTAAACAAATATACGTTACTAATGGTTCAACATTGACTGTCGAGACGGTGGACAAACAGATGTTGAAATTAAGATACCTACTGTCTATATCGATCTTTTCCTACTTAATTCACTTAACCTAACATGCAGTAAAATAAGTTAAATGATGTGGTCAGGATCCATTACATATCTTTTAAGGGATCTCAAATAAAAAGGTTAAATAATCGTAACGTATCTTACCTACTAACTATTATATCGATATTTCCACCACCGAAACCTTTATAATGCAGGTAATGGCTATCGATACTTCAAATTTTTTTAGGGGACTTAAAGTGATTTGTACAAATTCAAATGTTTTTCTAATACGACTATCTCTTCCCATTAACAATTCGTGTTTCAACACTTCATCTGGATCCCTTGCTTATTCAAATGTCAAATACCAACTATCTCGCCATAGAGAAGCATTAGTCAAAATGTCAAACGCGCTCACCGAACTGTCAATGAGTCATCCATGAACCTGTCAAAAGTCACCGGTAGTCGAATTAAAAACCAAAAACTGACAAGGACAATGGCTTCGCTGATATATTGTGACAAAGACGTCGAATACTAACGTGAATTTGATTAAGTATGGCCGATGTGACGTTTAGTCAAAATCGATTATCAAGACGTTTGTAGATAATTAATTGACGTCCGACGTCCAAATTAGGCTGAAGTTTCAAACTTATTCCCGCAAAGCCTAACTCACGCAAGTTAAGACATTAAAAAAGAAATAATAGAGTTGAGTTTGATTTTGTTTATGGTTTAGGCTTAGATACGTCCTTAGGAGCGGGCGTTTAGGTGACGCGAGCGCATTTATCACTCTCGATAAGTTTGCGGTTAAAAATGAACAAATAAGCCTCACCAGACAACAATGGCGGAGGATTTGAATTGAATTCTTTAAACGGTTAGTTTTGTTTGATTGAGGACAGCATCTATCGTTCTTTCAAACGTCCATTTGAAACAAACCAAAAATCTGCATAAACCAAGTTCCCATACTTTAAAAACACACTTAAGTTTATATACTTTGTGAGCTGCATCATTAAAATTTTCTAGACATTTCTCTTCTCCGTGATCAAGATATACTGTTTGATACATTTTAATGCAGTCTTCTCTAGTTATAAAACAGTCAACCTGAATTAAGTGTTGAAATAAGAGATGATAAAATATGGAACACCTTCGTAAATACCGGTAGTGTCCGACATTGCTGTCCGGCAGTCGATTGCTAGAGTAAACTACATAGCGAGTGCAATCACGAGTTAATGAAAAGCAAGTCTATTTACTGTCTGACATTTTCTAGTAGAAATTTTCTTGAAGGTGCGGCTTTATGATGATAAACTCTAATCAACTAAATTTTTTCTAATTATTATAATAGTTATTATCTGGTTAAACATTTGTAAAAATTAACATAAAGAAGATGATTGATCTTCTTGTAAAAGTTCGATAACGATATATTACTTTATTCTAAACTTTTTGAATTCGTTTTTGCTCTAAAAGGTACTTACTCTCATAAGTTCCATGCCACAGTGTTTGCGTGCTGCTTAATTACTACAAAATTAATTAAAACCAATAATTTCTGCTTTAAATGAATTCCTGTTGAAATATGGTCCAAACACCTATAACTTTACCCAGAAACCTACATTACACCTTAATTAAAAATTATTTGTTACCATTGTACCTGCAACAATTTAAAAGATAAAATTTACACACACGAGGGTAGCTTTAAGCACGTTAATTTCTTTAAAAGTATACTTACTAAGTACCACGCAGTAATTATAATTTAATTTCTATTTAGCGTATTTTAATGAGCGCACGCGCAGCTTGCATTACATTGCACCTGCGATTTTTATATGCCGTCATAACTCTTTTTAAATACCGACTTCGAAAAGGCGTTTTTTTTAAATTGTAACGCACATCACTAGCATTAAAAATAAACATAGTACCTATTTATTATAAGTACATAGGTAAATAGACAACCTAAAAGCTTTAAAAGTAGTCAATGTATTGTCTTTTATATATTTTTTGCTTTAACTTTACCTAAAGTATAATAAGGTACTTAGGTACCAAGTTTCGAAATAATGAAATATATATCTACCTATCGATGTAGGTGATATGTCTGAGTGCTTTTCATCGTTACAGCCTAAATTATACCCTAAATGACACAATCAGAATATAAAACGTGTAAAAGACAAACGATTTATCAAATAAATTCAGTTGTTGTCAAATACTTTCGGTAGAGCACACCTGAAACGTTTTTTTTTTTGTATAAATTGGGTTCCCAGGACAGCTATCTAAGGGAGACATCTATGCTATGAGAGCAGCAGTAAATTACCGCGGAACTGTAGCACCGTCTCATTGTATGCAGATCGTCAGCTTCTCAACTAAACTCTACTGTCTCTGGTCAACGGATTTGCATCAACTTTCGGACTGCCCATGCAAATGCCGCTACTGATACCTAATTATTATTTGTACTGTTTAAAAAAAGTGCTCCAAAATCGTGAACGGATAAAATCTTGAAGTGTTCTTAGATTCTGAAGCGAGAAAGCTACTGCTTTAAACAAATGCAGTCCAACGCTATCTGCTATCATTTTCAATATAGCAACAATAGCATTCGGAACCGGCCATTGTTCAAATCACAATGGCCTTCCTCATTACTCAGCCGCTCGTTAACGTCTCGCCCGCTGCAAAATACTAACTTTATCAGTCCCTTACGTCAAATATCTACCGATCTCAAACTATATCTTGCTCCGCACAATCGACTTGAAATAAAAAACATACGAACAACATGACATCTGAAAGTTCCACAGAAGCCAGATGCGTATCGACGCGCCAAAAAGCAAAATCACAATACCGAATCCCAAACTGTGATATGACGTTTCCCGCGTTCGTTTTTTGAAATGCCCGCGAATTGTCAACCAAAGCATAGACAACGAGCGAATTTGAATACGGGACATTTGAATATAAAGGTCGGCATTCACTTTTCTCCGTCGTACATCAATGGAGAAGGGTTTAAGTCTTGCGGACGCTTTTTGGACACAAATAAGCGTCTGATGTCCGACAGCAAGCGCATAATGCAAGCTGATTTAATCCAGCAAGGATGCGATAGTGCAGCAGGACTATTTATGAGACGGATGTGATGAAAAGTCGTTTACTTAAGCGGCTATTTCGCGCCGTGCGAATGTATTTACTGCGCTGCGTCGCATCTCAACCCCATTCTGTCGAGTTTCATGTTAATGTGGTGATAGTACGAGTGCATTAAGATAAGTATTTAAATGAAATATTTATAGCGTGTAAACGTCGATATTAAGGCGGTAAACACCCACGACAGAGACCATATCGACCAGAGCCATATTTCATTTGTCCACAATTACAACCATTAACAGGGCGCAAGTCTTTTGATATCTTTTTTTTTGTATTTATTTCAGGGAACTTATTAGAAGGCTATGGCATTAATGATGACAAATGAAGCGGAGCATTTCGATTTAATATATTTGAGATTAAATCACCTTCATGTTGGTACTTTTTGTAAATTATGGGAATGCTAGTTCCTGCATTCTAATCATATTAATAAAATTTCATATACAGTTTTTAACATAAATGAGTCAGAACTCAATAATTTTCTTTCATTCCGCGAATAAACGATTATAACGTGTAGGTAACACAAATATATTTACAGAATTATTTTTCTTAACTCCAAACAAATGTCTGACATTAACCACCCAACGTTTAATTAACAACTCGTTAATTATCTCTACCTTCGTTGACCCCTTCCCAGAAAGTCAAAGAACTATGCACAATTTGTATTCTTTTAAAGATAAAAATGACACCCGAAACGAAGACGTTTTTTCTTTTCAACCAGTACCTAACCGACTGGCAGTCATAGACAAATTGGCGCAGATCGAATCTATTCGAAATTTAAATAGCGAACGGAAACACGTTGTTTTTACCGCGTTTTTAATTTAATTAGAATTTGGAATGTCGTCCAGTGCGCGCCTCCCTGCTGTGTTTACAAATGGCGTCGATACATCAAGTCGATGATATCTCTTTCAATTTTTAAAGGGAGTCCGCCATGGCAAGGCATTAATAAATTAAAGGTAGTGAAAAAATTACCGCACAAGGTGAGTAGGTATTTCAAATAAACGAGAAAGGAGGGTTATTTTAGTTTTCACTATTTAGCATACGTAGGTAGGCGTATTATTTTAATACTTATGTACCTTAATAATTATTATTTATTACTTTTTTGTTTTAAATGGCCTAAGGTGATCTAAGACCAGAGAAACTCCATACAAAAATGGTTTAGTCTAAGGTTGCCATACGTTCCGAAAAAACTTCTCTTCGGTAGGCATATTCCACCTTAGAATTCATTGCCGATTAACACCAAACGCGATTGGGGTCGAATGCTTAGCTGGTTAAAAAAAGTTTTTGGGACCAACTTTTTCACAAATTTCACTGTACAAATGTATATAGGATTGGTATCTATCTATATAAATAAATATATCTACTATATTTGATGGACTCTGCATATTAAATGTCATTAACTTCAGCAAAGTTAATCAAAATAAGTCAGTTATTACATACCTATAAAAATTGTATGCCTGCCAGCAAGATTGTTTCTTTAGTGTCATTCTCAAGAGTGTTATGTATTTCCGATGTGTTACAAGCGTTGCATAGTAGCACATAATTTTAAGGAGGTTTCGTTTATCCCGACCTTTGTGCGTTCAACTTTTTGTCTTCAGTACATACCAGGTAAATTTCGTAATTTTGACATGATTACCAAAAGTAAATATTACGTTTTTAAAACATCAGCACCAGAGAAAGTTATTCCAATATGAAATTACTTGGGTGGGGATTAAAAGCATAAATTTGAGTTTTAAATTCTTATTTAAAATTTTAGTAAAGAGAGAGGAAAACACTAAAGTAAATTCTTGATATACCTACAATTTATTTTCATTTTTATTAAAATCATTTCATTTCATTTTTAACGATCTAAAGTGCTTTTGAAAGTTGAAAATAAATGGAAGAAAACCGTAATTTATTGCAAGCAAAGCTTTGAAATAAGAAACGAAGAACAAAGTGCAGCTAGCCGACTGTTCTTATGGATAGGTATTTGTTTTTTACAACTTTGTGTTCGTTAGGTATGTTATTTTTATTGAATATAATATAAATCATATATTTCATAAATCACAAAGAAATAATCTTTGGGAATGACCAGAAAATATTAATTTTTCTTGATTCCCGTAACAAAAAAATTCACGGAATTCCCAGGGCCCGGGAACAAAGTGTAGCCCTGTGTAGGTTCACAAAGCATTTAGTTAGTCCGCCTCGTTTTATATCAATAAGATCTTCTTTTTATTTCTAAGTATTCCTAATTATAACAGAAAGGTTAATTTTAAAACAATCTAAAAGATTGTCCAAACTTTTGTTGCCATTGTTGTATTTTAAAAACACAATCGCCTGATAATATAAAAGTGCAAAAAAATTAACCATTTTTGCCTGTTTATAAATTTAAGGCACATGTGAGGCTCCTTTGTAACTAAAACTTAGTATATTACTCATGAATTGCTACATAACAAAATAACATGTTTTCATATTTTATTATTTATTTCATTACAAAATTATAACAAAATAATGTTGCAAAGTTTTAAACACCTATTATTTTTTAGGTTACCACACACAAACCTCCTCGACAGCCCGACATGTGACAGTTATCTGACACTGACTCACTGACGTCTGTCAAACAAAAGTCATAACACGATTCGAAAGTGGAGCCTAGCGCGGTAGAGGATCACCAAGAAATTATACAATCCCCACCACGGAGCCTCCTGCTTTCACCATGGTAATAACGGTTTGACTCAATCACTTAGAACCCACGTCGCTGGTGGCCGCGTCAGCTTTATGCTATATCATTTAACTTCCGACAGGGTACAGCGATGTTCGCGAGGGTTACCTTCTACCCCACTTTGCTCTACAATGTGTTGATGGAAAAGGTCACTAGCAGGAGGTGGTACGACAGGATGGACGATACAGTCATCCTGGGGGCTCTCCCGTTCAGACAGATGACGAAACAGGCGAGTTTTTGAATTTCCAACGTACACCAACTAAACTAAGTTCGTTTAACACTAACTTACTAGACAAATAAAGGTGTTCGCTGTAAAACAATGTCAATTCAGAACTGGTTTTATATTTGTTTGTATGCTTTTGTTAAATAGAACACTGTTGATAAAATTTTGTATTTTAATAAGAGTTAGTTGTGTGTTTTTGTGTTCAAAATTACTGTGTATGGACATTTGAAAATGTATGGTTTAGTTTTGGATAGCATTTATTATCTTGTTTAAAATTTAAGTGATATATTACCAAATAAGAATGTGGTATTATTTACTCATTAGAAATCCATGCATTAGTTTTATTAATATATTTAGGAAGTAACTCAAATTTTCAATTTTTTTTTAAATTAATAAGTACTAATTAATACATTACTTAGTTAATAACCACACAACATCACGACACACACATTGACTCAGCCCTGCAGTAAGTATCGTAAGAACTTGTATCGCAGGTGCTAACCAACAATATGGTATATACTAAATAAATAAGAATACAACATCCAAGACCGGTAAGTGAAACAATGCGTCTTGCAAATAACACAAAGTCCCACCCCCGCCGGGATTTGAACGCGGAACCTCAAGTGTAGCAGGTGGCTGTTTACACCACTGTGCCACCGAGGTCGTCAGTTTGTCAATCAATACTTGTAGTGTTATCATAGTTGGTGTTGTATATTTTATAACATAACTAGACTTTGCATGTGATTTCATCTGTGTAGATTTCATTTTTAGGGGTAAAAAAGGGACTAAGTCTTCACTATCCATCCGTCTGTAAGTCAGTGGGACTTATCTCATGAACTATAATAGCTACTCTTGAAATTTTCAGAGAATATCTTGTTGCTGCCAATTTAGCAGCAAATACTAAAAACATGAAGATATTAAACAATAGGGGGGGGGGTTATACAACATGATTTTCAAACAAGTTTTGCTTGTTCTTGTTTCAATTGTGAAATCTTCTTAAAATGGACATTGTTAAAACTGTATGATAGTATGGAACCCTTCATGTGTGAGTCTGACTCACACTTGGCTGATTTTTTATTAGATTAGATTTTTACCTTAAACATAACATTACCTATTAATAATATTAGTAAAATTTTGTTATTCCGTTTTTCAGCTTAAGGAAGAGGAGAATTTAAAAGCAGTGATATCAATGAATGAATCATATGAGTTGAAATTTTTCTCCAATGATGCTCAGGTAAACTCAATCACACTACTATATAATATTGACCACCTCGGTGGTGCAGTGATGTAAACAACCGACTGCTACGCTTGGGGTTCCGGGTTCGAATCCCAGCGGGGGCAGGACTTTGTGTTATTTGCAAGACGCATTGTTTCGCATACCGGTCTTGGATGTCGTATTCTTATCTATGTAGTATATACCATATCGTTGCGTAGTTCCCGTGACACAAGTTCTTACGATACACAACCCAATTTTAATATCCCTTTCAGTTCCAAATGTGTCATAGGTAGCCTATAAATAGTTAAATATTGATTTTCTGTATTAACAATTCAAATCCTTGCTGTAACTGACTACAAAAGTTTTAATGGAGGTACAATAAACATATTATATCTTTATACATACATAAATATATATATATAAGTTATTCCAACAATTTTTTTTTTTTCAGATTAAATTCTAACTTTTTCCTTAAAATTCTTAAAACAATGACTAGCCCCTTCTATTCCTCGTAAACATTAGAGGTCATATGTCGTCATTTGTAGCATGTAATCGGAAAACATTTAACGAAAAAACTGACATGTCATATAATAACACAGTAACAGGTCTCAGATTCAAATCGAAAAAGTATATATGTATTATAGCTAATCATAATTAATTTTAACTGACAATTTCATTTAACAAAGTTATTAGATAAAACATCCAAAGCGCCTATTTACATATCAACAATTGTATTAAATATAGCTGAAAATATCAGACATGCTCGTAGAATTATGCAATTTTGGATTATTATAAAATAGCAAAATGTCAAATTTAATAAATGATAATTACAATTATCAATATAAAGAATATGTTGTAAGGATACTAATAATATGTCAGTTTAGCATTAATTAATTAAGGATACAATATTAAATTTGTTGTACAATTGTCCTAATCAATCAACAACAAATCAATACAAATAAATTTAATTTTAAAACAAAGATCTAATGGCATTACGAAAAATTAGATTACGAATATAAAAAAAAAAACTTTTTTTTTTTTTTTTTGAGAATAAAATTTTCCACTATACATACTTGTGGTCCGACTGTATTTATATCAATAGGAATAGATAATCTACTCACGAGCTAACGTAGGACGTGATCGAAATCATGTATCAGACAAACAGATGGAACCACATATTGAATATTTATGTAGATATAAATAGCGAACAATAGTATTTTGTGTTCTTCTTACTCTAGAGTTTATCTCTGGAGTCAATCTGGAGCCTGGTTTATCAATATTCTTTTGTCATTTATATGAGTTTCATCAGAGATTATAGATTCTTATTTCAGTAATTCAAACGCTTTTCAGTAAAGACTAACATTTTAAATATATCGACCTCGGTGGCGCAGTGGTGTAACAGCCGACTGCGACGCCAGAGGTTCCGGGTTCGAATCCCGGCGGGGGCGGGACTTTGTGTTATTTGCAAGACGCATTTTTTCGCTTACCGGTCTTGTATGTTGTATTCTTATTTATTTATTATATACCATATCGTTGCTTAGCACCTGCGATACAAGTTCTTACGATACTTAGTGCAGGGCTGTGTCAATGTATGTGTCGTGATGTGGTTATTATTATTATTATTATATGTACACTACAAATAGGATGGGTAGTCGAATCCAAATATTTGTATATACATCATATTGTTTAAGTCATAATGTGTTTAAGGTGCCTTAGTAGGTACTACTAGCGCTCTCAGTGGTAAAAAATTAATAACTCCATAAATAGAATAAAATGAAAAACGAAAAAGTTTAATTGAATAAAAATTTCGTCAATAAACTATAACCCGATTTCGTCAAGTGGTTTAATAATATCAAAACAGGAAAATAATTCAGATCATTATGTTTAATATTAGCACCAACATAATAATAGTAGGTATACAGTAGGTGCGACCATGACTCTACCTTGACCATTTTTGTACCTATGCATTTCTGGATTTATACTTGATTTTTTTTTTGACGAAGTCGGATTATTTTTTTAAATAACTATCCAAATGCCAAACCTTGCCTCGTAAACGTCTGTTTTGCATAAACCGCGCCTTTATCTACAAAATCAATATAGGTAATTATTTTTTCTAGTTATTAAAATGATATTAAATATTTAGCTTTCATTCTTGTTTTTGCTTAAAGAACCCCACAAATAAAGTTATTTGTTACCAAATATTTTTATAAGCCTGAAAGCGTGAAGCTTGTTATGAGAAATCAATGTTTTAAGTAAAAAAATTATTAAATGTTTTTGTATTATTCCAGAAATGGCGCGAACATGGCATTGAATTCCTTCAATTAGCGACTACAGATATATTTGAAACTCCCGACCAGGACAAATTGTATGAAGGAGTTAGATTTATTAATAGGTGAGTACATATTGCCTTCATTTTCTAATGTAAAAAATGTCTTACCAACCTTTTACCTTTATTCACTTAACTCTGACAAAGACGAACTTGTTATTTACAAAAATTATCTTGGTCTCAACTCAAACTAAAGGTCTGCACATTACACCCAATCAACGCCGACCGTTCACGTTAATGTTCAAACATCAACTCTAAATATTACGAGATAAAGCTCACATTTCAATACAATACTGTTAGTTGAGTTGAAGTGGATTCAGTGTTGAGTCAGTGTATAGACCTTAAGCAAAAGGTTTGCACTACGAGTGCTTATATACATAAATAAATACATGACACATGTGTTATGTTTTGTGCAGATAAGTACTCATATATGTAATAGAAATCATCCGAGACCCATTACAATTACCAACATTATTATTATTAATAGTATAATAGTGTAATATACGAGACTCCCACCGTTGTAATAGCATTCCATACCGCAGCGCTTCGGAAGCCATCAATTTGTGTAAACATTTTCAAGATTCTCATTTACACATTTTCTCTACCTTGTTTCAAATTTAAGGGTTCTCGTATTTGTTTATGTCAGTGTTATGTAGTCATGTGTGTTACAGTATTGTTAAGTGTATTTTTTATGAATGTGGTGTATACCTATAATCGGCATATATATGTAGATGTAACATTGTGTCTGTCCATATTTAAATGTTTTGATATGTATGCTGTTGGTGTAGCAAAATAAATAAAATAAGATGTGGTTTGTTGTTAGGTTTCTGCCAGCGTCCGGGGCGCTCCCCGGCGTGCCGGCAGAGGGCGCTGCAGCCGGCGGCGGCTCCGTGTACGTGCATTGCAAGGCGGGACGCACACGCAGCGCCACGCTGGTCGGATGCTACCTTATGATGGTGAGATAAGTCATGCCTGCTTTTATTCGTTTAGGATCAGCAATATTACATATAAAATTACAGTGCAATATAAACAAGAATATTTATTAATACCCACATACAAAAGGAGATGGGACTACTATACGACAATACGATACTACTTAGGTATATTAATTAAAATATACGTTTTTACAAATCGATCTGTTAAAGAGAAATTTAAATCGTTAATAGTTAGCCAAAAATACAGGGTTTTCAAAATTTTGCGTTTGATAGAGATGACGCTACCCACGAGTGGCGTCATAGACTATAGAGAAACCCGTTTCAGAAAGAGACGGATATAGACCATTTTAAAAAATCGTTTAAAAATAACTTCTTCGCTGATTTTATATTTTCTTTCACAGATCGTTTTGTAAAAAGTATATTTTAGTTAATATATACTACTCAAAACAAAATAAGGGCCACGAGGTATTTTGTCTGTACCATGAAAATAATAAAACCAATATATATATTTTTTTGTCTCCATAACGAAAACTAATGTTGTTTTTACCGTGTAGACCAATAAACTTATTCCAATAATAATGATTAAAAAGTTTATTTGCTTTTGAAAGAAAAAATCACATTTAAGGTTAAAAATAAAAACAATGTAAAGTTACTGAAAACAAAAGAAAATACTCCATGCTCATCTTTTAGTAACGAGTATGCCCTCCTCGTTTCGCTACGCACTCCTGAAGTCTGGAGCATGCAAAATACCTGACATTTTCCATTGGAATCTCTTCCCAGGCCCTTTTAGCAGCGTTGATGAGTTGCTGTTGGTAGTGGATTTCCTGATCACCGTCTCTCGTGTCACTCTTCGTTTCAACTGATTCCACATGTGGTCTATTGGATTTAAATCCGGACTGTTCGCCGGCCACGGCAAGACTTGAATTTGAGACGCTTCCAGTACAAACCGAGTCGCTTGACCGTGTGTGCACGAGCATTGTCTTGCATCAAGATGAATCCAGGATCCGCTCGCTGGGCAAATGGGATCACATGTGGTCTGACAACTTCCTCAATATACCGCTGAGCAGTAACAGTACCCTCATTTAAAATAGCGAGCTCAGTTTTGCCGTGTAAGCTTATCCCGCCCCAAATCATTACATTTGGACCACCAAAACGATCGACTTCATGGATGCAGGCTTCTGAAAATCTCTCACCGCGCCTTCTCCATACTCTAATACGCCGATCGTCGTTAAAAAATTTAACTTTTTCGTATGTAAAAAGCACCATGCCCCATTGGTTTATGTCCCAGTCCAAATGTTGACGAGTAAATCTTAAAACGATTTACACGATGATTTCTGGTTAATGGAACACGGACAACTCGCCTTCTTGATGCCTGCTGGTCTACATGCAATCGATTACGAATAGTTTGGTCACTGACACGAGTACCCGTTGTGAGCCGTAAACGATTTTGCAGCTTTCGGGCCGTCGTTGTGCGATCTCGGCACGCACTTAATCGAATGTAACGATCCTCTTGAGCTGTTGTAATGCGAACTCTGCCCGAACCAGGTCTTCTTCTAACACTGCCGGTCTCTTGGAAACGATTCCATAGATTTTGAATAGCTCTTCGAGAAAATCCCAATTGCAAACCCACAGATCGCTGCGAATGACCTTCTTCAATCATTGTAACGGCTTTGGTTGCTGTCAGCGAGTCCATATGACGCCTGCGTGCTTGTGGCATATTGCAAAAGATGTTTCTGACTCGAGATATCAATGAACTCTGATAATTTCTAATAAACCAAGAAGCTAAGGAAAGCAAAACGACAAAGCAAATGGAATCAAAATTTTCAAAAATAATTTTAAATCAAATTTTATTTAAAATTGTTGCCAGCATTAGATGAATACTACAATATTAAAAAGTTTAGGTATCAAAGAGTTTGTATACTCAATATTTTACTACTTTCAATATGTAAATGTTTAATAATTTACACCAAAATGAAAAAATACCTCGTGGCCCTTATTTTGTTTTGAGTAGTATATGTATTATCGTAATTTTTATAGTAGAGTTCGATCCCCTATTGTTTGGCTTGTTTATCCATGTTTTGAAAGAAAAAGCAAGCCATATATCTTACACACGCAACCTACACACAACGACAAAAACCCGTTTGACTGATATCTTTACTTAAATAATTGTTACACCAACCAACCGATCGAATCTCCAATCACTAAACAACCTCTTTTTACCCAGAAAAACGGCTGGTCCCCTGAAGAAGCGGTGAAATACATGAAGTCTCGACGACCCCACATACTACTGCACACGAAACAATGGGAAGCGTTAGATATATTTCACCAGAACCATGTCAGGTCATAACGTTTAATCTGATATAAACTTTACATCATTAAGTTAAAGTCGAAAATTAATTGTAGTATTGTTATATACATAAGTATGCAAGTTTTCAGAATCAACTGTTATGTGTTTAACACAGCATGTTACATTGTTAAAAAGTTTTGAAAAATAAATAAATATATATTTATTATATTATATATGTAAATGAATCGATATAGACTGCAGACTGCAATTATGTAATTGTTAATAATTTTTAAATTATTTTCTTTGTTGTAATTTTGACAATAATTTATCACCATCCTCGTTATGATGACGAGATGACGAAATAATTTAGCTCACAAATAAATAATTTGAAAATAAGCTTTTTTTTCTTTTATTTATTAACAATATTCTTAAAATATTTTATTCCACCAATAATAGATTTTCTTATCAGATGTATGGACGTTGAAATTTACTGAAGTCGTAAAATTGATTTCAAACATGGTAAAACAAATTTTTATTGATTCTTTCTCTAATTATTTTTTATTGATTCTCTAAATACAAAGTTAAGTAGTTCTATCTTTGATATTGAAGAACTCTCATGCAAACTGTCATCCCCTATTTCAAACCTTTTTTCGCGGTAAAAGGCAGCAATGTTCTTTCACAAGGTTCTATATCTACCAAATTTAATCAAATTTGGTTCAGTGGTTTAGGCGTGAAAGCGTAACAGACATACAGAGTTACCTTCGCAGATGTAATATTAAAAGTAGGGAACTTATTTAAAATTACTAATAACAGAAGCCTGTTTTGAATTCAATTTTATTAGAACACTCACTGTTGACGCTTCTAGCAACAAGTGGATTTTTTAAAGTGGGTCACATGCCGAATATAATTTTAATAAAATAAACTAAATCCTTTCGAAACAATCGTTTATTGACTACAAATATAAATAAATTAATGTACATATCTCACAGTACATAGCACGTTTGACAGCCAAAATACAGCACAAATTATTCGTAACAACTACAAAAATAAATTAACCGATCATGCGATAATACTTTTCAATTTTAGTTAACTTAACTTGTGCATTAAGTACCCTATGTTTAACCATATTTAGCTTGGAAATTTGTAGAATATTTCTAACAAAAATCTTGTGAAACGCCATTTCAATCCCTGGTTGTAGCTTTGGTATTGATTTGTTATTTTAAAGTTTTATATTTAAACATTTAAAATACATACGTATGTAGGAACGCTTTACATTTTCGATAAAATTTACTTATCGATTGACAAAAAATCGTGGTTTTCATCGATTGTAATACTCCGAACAAAGTTTCTGAGGGAAACGTTTCTTATACATACTGTTATTCCGCGAAATTTTCTGTGGATGATGCAAAAAAATTGAGATTTGAAAATTTCACTATAATAGTAAATACAATAAATAGATTATTGTCTCTTCTGAAAATCTACAAATATTGCATTTACCATTGTCTTTAACAAATTTCGCGTAATAACAGCATCAAAATACATTAAAAAAAAACGAGCGGGATATCTCACAACATACATGCTTAAGCGACAGCTGAAAATTAAATTTATTTGAAACTATTTACATTTGTACACGACAAATCAATACCGGGGCTCGGCTTAGTGGGACTCGGACTTGATAGACCAGATCCTCTTGATGGAGTTGGCGAGGCCGATGTCATGGCTGATGATGTAGAACAGGCCGCCGAGGGTCGCGATGGAGATCAGGTAGACGAAGCCGATCGCGACTTTCGGGATCACCGGCCCGAAGATGCTCGCGCGGACGTAATCAACAGCGATCGCCTCGAGACCCCTGTGAATTATAATACAAACATTAACTACTTTCGGCGACGACCTCGATGGCGCAGTGGTGAATCCCGGCGGGGGCGGGACTTTAGTGTTATTTACAAGACGCATTGTTTCGCTTACCGGTCTTGGATGTAGTATTCTTACCTAGTTTATTACATATCGTTGCTTAGTTCCCTTGTTACACAAGTTCTTACGATACTTACTGCAGGGCTGAGTCAATGTGTGTGTCGTGATGGGGTTTGTTATTCTCCACACCAATTCAACATAAAATTTACATAACATAAAATTATCCCAAAAAAAGCTCTAACCATCTCACTCATGCAGCCTATTTGAGTGTCTCTGCCTGCTGACGTAAAGCTAGAAACTACAATATCAGGGGAGGTACCGCGAAAAGCGCCGGATCCATGACTTCTGGCTCAGGTGGAGGTTTCCGCATGTTGTTCCAGATTATCCAGAAAGCGTTCGCCGCCCCTGGTCCATTGAACGTTAACCAGAACATTCCTCCGAGCATAATGCTGCTCACAGCATATACTATTACCATGCATATCTTTGGGATTATCGGACCGACGACAAGAACTCTTGCGTATTCTACGACCACTGCTTCTAAACCCCTATAGGATAGGAAAGGATTAGGATTCAAAGGATTGATAGGTTAAAATGTAAAAATGTATGGACTGGATAATATAAAGCTAAGGATTGATAGGTTATAATGTAAAAATGTATGGACTATGAATGGACTGGATAATATAAAGCAAAGGATTGATAAGTTATAATGCAAAAATGTATGGACAATGTATGGACTGGATAATATAAAGCAAAGGATTAATAGGAAATGTATGGACTAGTTACAGCCAATAAGGCCAATAAGGCCTGACCTGACAAATTTTACCTGTAAATTAAAGTACAAGCTAACAAATGTACTTCTTTTAAATAAATGTCTTTACACTGCTTGTTTTGTATACAATAGGCAAATATTTTGTGCTTATTAATATGGTCTCAAAAAAGGGGCCAACATAATTTTAAAACCGCGTATTTCGGAAATCAAGTCAAGGTGGCGTAAGTCGAGGTTTTAATGTACTACCCGTTCGCGATAAGTTGAGACCTGAGCGAAGTGACGTCACAGTAGCGTACTTGTACGGTACACAAAAAAGAAAATACTATAATACATAGTACTACTATTATTAAAAATGTATTTATTAAATTATTTTATACAATGTTGTTGTATTTCCGCAACGCTTAACGTCTATTGGGCTGTTCGTTTTCAAAAAAATCTAAGACTTTTAACAACATATTTCTTTCTGCACTGTGTAAAGTTTCACTCTTCATTATGATAACAAAGGAATAAAACTAAGACTTAACTATAACAATTTAACAAAACAATAACAGATAGAAATTCGAAACGCGTCGTTACGTGACGTAAGCCAGTAAGAGACTAAAAACTAAACATAAAAATTGTGTTGCGTTGCGTTCGGTACAACATGGGCGCCAAAGGGGGAGGACAGGGGAAGCAGGGGGAGGACAGGGGAAGCAGGCGCAGGCATGAGGGTCGCATTCCACGCGGGTCTCAACTTATCGCGCTCGGGTTATATATGTATTTTTAAGTGGAAAGATTTCAGGTCTATGCTACAATAAGGATTTGCTGCATACTCTTATGGTAAAGACAATTTTTTTATGAACTTACCAGAAACTGTGAGCCACCATGGCTACGGCAAGCAAGGAGTCCAAGATTTTGTTAGGCATCATAAGAGCCAAAGGTATAAGAGGCAGCAAAAGAGCTGACACTGATCTCTCAATTATCCATAGTTTGGAGTGATCGCCTCCAGCTCCAGCACACCTCACAGCTGACGTTTGGAATGAACGCACCTGAGAAGAAGTCAAGAATATTTATGTTACAGACTTTTATTTATGCGTTTCATAACCTATTTGTTAACGGTCCCCCAGGATATTGAATAAAAAATTTCAAGGACCCTCTTTTAAACACTTACGTACGAGTACTTTTCAAAATTATGAATGTCACTTCATTTAGGAACTAAAGTGATGTTCGGGTTCATTTATCGGTTCAAGAGAAGCGATGACCATTTTTTGTTCCCTTTTTATTATTTTTAAACGGTATTCAATTCGATTCAATCATTTATTTTCTGAAAAACATGGTATCTACAGTTCATTACAAATTTAATTAGAAAGTTCTTATCACCTTTCTTAGTAGGCATGTAAATTTTTAATTTATAATACAGTCAGTCATCAATACTAAATTGAAAAATAATAATAGTTACGTTACTAATAATGTTTTGTAAAACATGTTAAGGTCATATAATTATTTTCCGCCATTTTAACTATTTCTTAATAAATAAATTCTTATCAAGCAAGATGAGCTTGTCAAGTTAGAAAAAACTGATTTACACCATTAAAGTGCCGAAAAACCAGCCTGTAGATTAAATGTCTTTGTAATTAAAAATATTAACTTAATAAACTACAAAATTTTAGAGGGTAATTGTTATTAGTAGATATAAAACTAAATTTTATCCTTTACTAGTTTACATGTTTCTCTGCCATTATTGAAATGCTTAAGCATAAACCCCTGTAGTAGGTTGTGGGAGTATTTTAAATCATTTAAGGATCACAGTAGTTCATGAACCCTTATTTTATTCACAATATTTAAATTGTCTGTTCTGTCATGACAGCCATAGCATTAAAAAATCAAGTAACAGAAATATAACTAATAACATTATATAGACTGTCATTAACTTGCGATTAACTTACTTGTGGTGCTTTATTAAAGGTTGAATTACATTACCGCAACTATCAATTAAATAACATCAAAAAATTTCATTTAGGTGAACGGTCTGCTTATTTGAATATGAAACTAGCAAATTAGATCATAATGATACCAACCGCATTTAAAATGGGTGTCATTTTAGCCTCCCTAAGAGCTAGGTTCTGTACAGGCTTTGAGCTGGTGAGGGTACGCTGCACCACAGATGGCTGGGTTGCCAGACGCAACATCTGCTGGCTGAACACACGGCTTGTACATGCTGAAATCAACCAAACATAAATTCATCACATACCAGGTGAAATCATAACCCTCCTTCCTCCTTTGCCATATTTGGTTAAAACTAGCTAGAAACTGTACTTCACTTTGAATCACAATGAAGCCTATGTTCTTTTAAAAGACTTATATGAAAGAGAATTTATGAAAATCTGATTATCGGTTTAGGCGTGAAAAGGTTACAAACTATAGACAAGACATTTACTTCAGTGTTTAAATGGAAGTAGGTATGGAAGTACATATTTTGTTATTTATTAGTATATACTGTATTGAGCTAATACCAACTAAACAGAAATATTACAAAACAATGTGAAACTGGACATTTTACAGAGGAGCACCCAGGGGTCTCATGTAGTTTGCATTGTATTACAACTACCAAAACAATGTTATGTAATAAAAATTACTTTATTACCTGGGTTACGAAGAAACATAGATAAGGCCATTTTAAAGCTTTTCTTTCAAAGAAATGACACAAAACAATGTAAATATGTTAAATATCGATGCGTCGTGTGTTCGTTGACGTCCCCGAAAATCGCAAGTTGAGAAGGCGATTTCACAACACAATTTTCGCAACTGTCAAACTGTCGAATTTGGCAGAATGAGACCGACTAGATATTTTGAAAAACTAAACGCTTACTGGTGTTGCTTGCTTTAAATTTTGTACTAGTTATGAATGGTAGAACTCAAAAAGAGTATGTGGGCACTCAGAAACTTGCTTGAATGACGATTCATTTTGAAGATTGTTTTAGTTTTGAGTTGTAAAATATCACATTTAAATTTAGATACAGGTTAATTTAAATAAATAACGCCATGGCTACAACTCTAGAAGACAAGTCAATTTGGGAGGATGGCGAAGAGGCGCTAAGCGAGGAAGTCCTCCGTATGCCAACAGATGAGATTATCAGCCGCACCAGGCTACTAGACAATGAAATAAAGATCATGAAGAGCGAAGTTATGAGGATCTCCCATGAGCTTCAAGCGCAGAACGAGAAGATCAAGGAAAATACAGAGAAAATTAAGGTCAACAAAACGCTTCCCTACTTAGTCTCGAATGTTATTGAACTGTTGGATGTGGACCCTCAAGAAGAAGAAGAAGATGGTGCTGTGGTGGATCTGGACTCACAACGCAAAGGAAAGTGCGCAGTCATCAAGACTTCCACGCGTCAGACATACTTCTTGCCTGTGATTGGTTTGGTTGATGCAGAGAAACTGAAGCCTGGTGACCTAGTTGGTGTAAACAAGGACTCATATCTGATCCTGGAGACCTTACCTGCGGAATACGATGCCAGGGTCAAGGCTATGGAAGTGGATGAAAGACCAACTGAACAGTATTCAGATATTGGAGGTCTTGACAAACAGATTCAGGTACCATTTTTTTTTTATCATTATGAGAATAAAAAAACTTGTTTTGAAATCTTTAAGGTTAACAATGAACATAGAAGTAACATATTACATTTTTATTGTTATTATTGCTTTTATGCCTAGAATACTTATTTACACACAACAAGAAGTAATAATGGTCAGATTGTAACAAAGTGTATGTTAGGCATCAGGGACTTTTAATAAAAAACATATGTATGTATAAGTCCCTGATGCCTTTTACACCCCTTGCTACACTCCAACGGCAACAACAACTATAAAAGAATTTAATCTTTATACTCTATAGTCTCTAGTTTATTTAATACTCCAGGAACTAATAGAAGCAGTGGTTCTTCCGATGACTCACAAGGAGAAGTTTGTAAACCTTGGCATCCACCCCCCCAAGGGAGTACTGTTGTATGGACCTCCAGGTACCGGTAAGACCCTGCTGGCCAGGGCCTGCGCTGCTCAGACCAAGTCCACCTTCCTGAAGCTAGCTGGACCTCAGCTTGTGCAGATGTTCATTGGTAATTACATATTTGTGTATACCCATACTCTTGCCTTAGCCTCAAAGGGGTAGGCAGAGGCTACAGTTTTCCATTTGTAACAATCCTTACATATCTGGTTATAAAACTATAATCAAAAGAAAGAAAGCCATTGAGAGCAAGCTTAGTACACCTTCGATCTCATAACCAGTGGTTATGAGAAGGAAATTGATAGCATTCTTATTGTTTATGGGTTTTAGTGTAATTGTAATCATATTCTGAATTACAAATAGATTGGTAGTTGGGTTGTAATTAGTTTCCATTAAAATTTAGCCCTTTTGTTAAAGCTAGTTTAAGATTATTGTTATAAATTGAGCTGTGTCTGAATATGTTTGTGTATGGCACAGTAACTGAAAAATAATCATATTACAAAAAAAAATTGGGAAAGAAATAATAAAAGTTACTTAGTTACACAAACATGATAAACACTTAAATATGACATACTCATTTCAGGTGATGGTGCAAAGCTGGTGCGTGATGCATTTGCCTTGGCTAAAGAGAAGGCACCAGCAATAATCTTCATTGACGAACTTGATGCTATTGGTACCAAGCGTTTTGACTCAGAGAAGGCAGGAGACAGAGAAGTACAGAGAACCATGTTGGAGCTGCTCAACCAGCTTGATGGGTTCAGCTCTACTGCTGATATTAAGGTACATAAATAATTCTCTATTTTTATGTACATAATTAGTATTCAAAAGTCACAGTAAAGCTGTTAAGGCCTATGAGCCGAAGCAATCGTCATTTAGAAATAATAAAATTGAATTCAAATCAACTTACAAAAATTATATTATTATTATTATTAATTTTATTATAATTTAAAGTCTACCTGTATATAGTGAAAATTCTGACAAAGTCTTTTTTTTTTTTGCTATTTGTTTATATTGGCAATTGGCACATTGAAACACAAAAGAACTTTTTCATTCCTGAAAGGTAAGAACCATTTACACTTTCCTCTATTATTTTTTTTTCAATAAGGTTATTGCTGCTACCAATAGAGTAGACATCTTGGATCCGGCTCTGCTGAGATCTGGTCGTCTGGACAGGAAGATCGAGTTCCCGCACCCCAACGAGGAAGCCAGAGCAAGGATCATGCAAATTCATTCACGGTAATAAACTACTGTACAATATTTAACTTTAACCAATCTTTGAGACATCATTTACAGTACATTGTCAAGAAGATAGATTTTTAAGGGTAATGTATTTTTGTTTACTTCTCTAACTTGTTTTATCATGTTGTAACAAAAATTTGTTTGAAGATATTAATGTATATTTAATTTTTTAAACATTTAAAAATTTAATTCAGGAAAATGAATGTGAGCCCAGACGTGAACTTTGAGGAGTTGTCCCGCTCAACGGACGACTTCAATGGTGCCCAGTGCAAGGCTGTGTGCGTAGAGGCCGGTATGATAGCACTCAGACGCTCCGCCACCGCAGTAACACACGAAGACTTCATGGACGCTATACTCGAGGTCCAAGCCAAGAAGAAAGCAAATCTCAGCTACTATGCTTAGAATTTTTGTACTACTTTATTATTTAAGTTTTATGTAATAAAATATATCTACTATAGACATTAAAATTACTTTTTATTTGTTACAAATAATTTAATTATTACGGGCTTTGAAGTGTGAAACACTAAGGAAGTCAGAAGAGTAATATAAATCTCTACATAATCCAAACAAAATCGAGTTCTGTTTTTCCTATCTCCTAAACAAGGGTTTAATGCATTATTCATCAGTTAAATATTTTTATGAGAAAGGTTTGTACCTATTCCTAAATAACAAAATTGGGGGGATCGTTAGTTAACAAAAAGGCGATCTGCAAAGATAATAAATAACCTGAAGAGACCCAAACAGCATACCGATAATCTCTGCCAAAATACATTGGTATTATATAAAATTGTCTTACAACAAGAATCCTTATTTGTTCACTATGATATCAAAACTAAACGATCTTTATTTGTTAAATTTGCAAACTATAATTTTAACTTTTCTCACAGAACCAAAACTCGTGCGTTTAGTTTTTGGTAGTTCTTCTGTAAACTTGATTTTTTTAGTAGAATCTCAAAAAAACGAAGATAAATTTACCTTGAACGCGATTTTACCACCGCGCGTGTGCTAAATTTGAAATGTGAGCTGTCAAAATTTTAGTATTTTACAAAAATAGCAAATAAAATAAAAAAAACATATCAAATTCAAATTACTTAGAAATGTGAAATTATTTGTGTTCATCTTTCTTTCATTTTTTTGCATTATCAGCTGCAAAAATCCTCGAAAATTTGAAGGTAAGGAATTTTATGTTTCGGGAGTAGGGTACGAATTAAAATATTTTTGTGACTAATGCCGCATAATGGTATCGATTTGTATATGTGTATTTGGTGTGGTCAAACAATGCTTGATGCTTTACTGTCCTTGGCCTGTTCAATGGCTGTGTTGACTGTTTTACTATATTTTTTTGCAAACAAACTTTATTTCTGATGTTAAACTTCAAACTACCTATTTACCATCTATATTTAACAAACAAAAAGAAAAAACTACTATTTCAAGCTGCTGGTAACCTCTAAACAATATCTTTCTGCATAAAAGATTATGTTAGTCTTATTTACTTAAGCAAAGTATGTATTTGTCTCTTGTAAACTGATACAGCTATGGAGTCTGAGGAAATGATGGGTGTTATTAAACTTTCCTCCGAGGATATCCCTCAGGTACACTCCAGCCAACAAACCCGTCCACAATCCAGGTTTTATATTTATAAAACATATTATTTTTATTTCTTTATCTATGCAATTTATGAATATTACAAGATTTCTACCACTCATTATAACATTTTTTAAATTAGATGACATTCACAGACACATTACTCATGCTTTTATTGCTTTGTCACAAAATAGGACCTTACTTTTTCCTTAAAAAAATGCTTTATTTGAATATTCACACAAGTTTTTATCAACTGGTCAATTACACAGTGTTGTTCAAAATAGTTTTATACTTTGATATATTTTATTTACCATTAAATATGGTCTATTTGGGAATGACTCTATCACATTTTGGATTGCATGAATATTAATGAAAAGTAGGGATTTGATTTTAGCAATAAAATTTATTTCAAAATAAGTTTTGAAAATTCCAATAACAAATCTTTTTATTTTAATTTACCAAAAAGTTTCTCAGAATAAATAATTCATACAGTAAATAAATAAATATAAGAAAAAAATATGCCGACATTATTATAGTTTTAAATAAATTAACTATGGGGGGTTCCTTTCTAAATGATCAGCATTCTGTACTCTTGTTAGGTTTATGATTATTTGGAATATCTTTTTTTTATGAATTTTATTCCTTATTAGTTTCAGCTTACAAATCTGTTCTAGGTGACTAATTTGTTTTTTAAATTATACTTTTAAAAACATAAATTGTGTATGATAAAATTTTTTGGTATTTTTTTTTTCGTATTATAATATCTCTCAAAATGCAACAAGGCTTAAATGTTATAGGGAAAAAAACTATTTGTTAATTTTAATAAAAGCGACTAGTAGTTGAAATTAAACAATTATAAGTCAATTACCACTTGATTGTTGCTATAGTAACAAAACCATACATTATTGTTAAGAAAAGGGTATAATGTATTAATCAATGGTAGCAACAATTTACTTGCTTGGTTACAGACTGATTGTGATGTAAAGAACCTTTCATGTTGAAACATTAAACTGAAGAAAAAAAAAACTGGGTAACTTTGTTCCCTATCTTCATTGTTTAGCAAAACTAACATCAGCTTCTAAAGTTACTATGGTTAAAGGCACTCATTTTAATTGACACAAGTAAATTTAAATTTCAGGTTAAACATGAGTCCTGTTACTTTTTAAATAAAACTAATAATAAAATATAATATACACACTCAATGCAACCTCTGCCTAATCATAAAAAAATCTGTTAAAATGTTATAACCAAAAAATTCTAAACATTTGTGACAAACGACAAACAAATTAATAAACTATTATATATTGTTTTGGTTTTAATTATAATATCACGACACACACATTGACTCAGGCCTGCACTAAGATAATCTTGTATGACAGGCACTAAGCAACATATATACATGGTATTTGCTTTTCTTACAATCCTAAATAATTATTTTTTCGAAGCCATATCTTTTGTATCTATAAAACAGAAGTAGAGTAGAGCTTTTAACTTTTAAACTGCTTGTCATTCCCTATAAAAGGTTTGCATATACTTGAATGAGGCAGCTTTACATGTATGTGTTATATAACCAATTTTATATACTTAGGGATATATATATGTTCATGTGCAGAAAAAAAAATTATAAGTAAATAATAGGCAAGAGCACGTGTGTACAGTCCCTTAGCGCTCAAGCGGGCGAGTACTCACTCAGTCACCCACCGTCACTCGTCCGTGACTGACCTGTGTGTCACTTACTATCACCCATAATTTTACTATACCATACGGCACTACTGCTACGAGAAAAAAAATACGTTACAACTTGAAATTTAAGTTTGCAACTTTAAAAATGGGAATGCTAACTGCGTAAGTTTTTTTTCTTTTTTTTTCTAGCAAGTACGGTAGCGTTAATTAATTTGTAAATAAAAACCATTTTTTTCATCGTTTTGTTGGAAATAAAAAATGTTTGTAAATTTTTATGTTAAGATATTTTCTACGTAAAACATGTATTGTGATAATTCAATAGCATAAGACAATTGTTTCATAAAATAACTGATTGATTACTCATACAAAAACAGACGAACTTAAATAAATGTGAAGTTTACAAAACGAAGCAATTAAAAAAAGTACAAAATTCCGTACAAAAATTTAATTGACCATCGTCCCTATATTTTTGTCGTAAAAAATCCACTACTTAGCCAGACACCATGGCAACTATATTTCCCTTAGCCAAAAACCAAATAAAAAATATTAAGTTGTTCCCCTATCATGGTTATAAATTATCCTATCCTCCCCAAAATTGTAAAAGAAGTTTGTTACATCGATAAAATTTATGAAAAAGACAAATTATTTTGTAACCATATAATTTTTATTTTCTTACATTCAGTTTTACTTCTATACGTTTGTATTGTAACGATCTAACTTTAAATAATATTTTAAATGTAAGAAAATATATATAAAGGTTGACTTTCGTTTAATTACCTTTAGCGTGGGAACTAAACAATCTGGATGTCACACAAGTAAATTATAAATATCATATTTTGAAGTATCGATTTAAATTATCAAATCGAAAAAAAACTATATATTTTTTTTTTACTCTCATAACTTTCAAAATTAATTTTTCAAAGTAATAATTAAATTAATTCAAATGAAAAAAAAATCGACCCGGCCCCGATTCGTTTTTAACACCAGATCAAAAGACACTCACAGGACAGGTACTTCCTGTAATATCTTTTTTTTACTTTGATACCTTTTTTTTTCAGAAGTAAAGCGTGCTATATCAAAAAACTTTCCTAAAAAGCTCTTGAAGTCTTCTAAAATGATATCCAAGTGTTTGAGAGTACATGGTGCATGTTATCTATCTATAAATCTCGTGGTCGTAAATTGAAGACAAGTCAATGTTAAAATTGAACCGATCGACGGCTTCTCTAGGCTTTTATTCAAATTTTCTCCGTTTTCGGGTACAAACATTATTTACGACCCGAGACAATGTTGCAAATGCGGAATGTTGCACATTAAAAAGACTTTTCGCGCACGTAACATTTGGCTGTGCTCGCATTGACGGATGCATGCAATCGAATTGAATCATTAAAAAAAAAATCCTTAACTATAATGGTACAGTAGTGACTAAGATTTTTTAAACCTTAAGTTTTGTGGACAAAATATTGTTTTGGTGTTCCACACCATGCCAACCTTTATATAAAAATGATCTTACACTTAGTATTACATATACATATAGTATTAAATTTACTACATTTAACGTTTTGGCAAGGCGTTTTTGTGCGCGCAGACTTTTTGTTGCCATCAAGCAAATATATTCCTTTAAATATATAGTCCTTTGGATGTAATTTTATCACCGATTTTTTTTTTGTCTTTCAAAAACAGTGAAGATATTGGACAAGAGTTTATTTCGTATTTTTAGTGTGTAAAAATTGAAGTTGTTGTCTTTTTTTCTGTGTTAAAAACCTGTGAAGGTCAAGAATTACTTTGACATTTATTTAAGGTTTGTTCAAATTACAAAACCGCTCTGCCCGTGTCCCTACCCTCACCATTCACAAACTTGGGGTTCCCATCTTAACACGTGCTTGAAATTTTCACCGATCGATACCATTCTCGGTCCCTGATTTTCGTGTCCGTACCCCTGCACTTTTGCTCTTCCATCCTACCTTATCACAATGCCTTAAAGTCCATAATAGTTTCTACTGTTGTGGCTAACTGTACGTTTCCAAGGTTACCCCACAGCTGGTCTAATGATATTTTTCTTCGTGCTTGGATAAGTGGTAGGTTATTTTATAGCTAAACTTTTTGCTTGCTCTGTTTGTCGTGAGTTTTTTTTTTGTTACTTATTTGATTGTAAAAAGCAGGCATTTTGATTAAGTTTTTTCTACTTTACGTTCAACGTACTGTACTGTATTAGAAGTCCAATTAAGAGATGGATTATTTGGTGCTTTTTTGTGCTTTATTTTAGGTCAGTTACTGTGTCTACCTGTTGTACCGCATAATCTATTTAAAAATGGACTCAAAATACACATACATGCATAAACTCACGCCGTTATCATCACGCCGTTGAGGGATCAAGAGAGAGAGAGAGGTGTTACAAATCGCATTTTGTATGTTCGTGTTGAGTCAAAAAATATATTTTTTGTCATCAGAATATACCTTCTGTTTAATTTCGGTATTTATCTAGTCGATTTAAAAACCTCTGTCATACAAGTTTTGTCATAAATGAAGCAATAGGTGTAACACTAGCTATACTTATGGTTGATTAACTTTCTAATCATTAAACTACGCCCACTACACATCGTTACAGTTTATGGTGATGTTATCAAATTATTTATTCATAGATAAATAACTATAATCGGACTAGTCAGTTTAAAAATCTTGTTTTTATAATGTTTTACAAGATACCAGTACTTTTTTTTAAATACAACGTATTCAAGTTATATGAATTTCTATTTTTTCTTGTAAATAAAACTTTTGTTCTAAAAAATAAATAAATGTTAAATTGATTTTAAAATTAAATAAAAAAGATACCAGTACTATATTCAATAAATGACGTTAAAACCATAGTGATCCAATTAAAATAGTCATCTAGTGATAGTGAATCCAAGATAAAATTCAAATTCAAAATGTTTTTTATTTAAACAGACTTAAAATAAGTGCTTTCAAATCGTCATTTCTTTATCTACCACCGGTTCGGAATGCTATCTACTGGGAAGAAGCCTGCAAGAAACCTCCACTTGCTTTTTACAAAAAAATGCAATAGTTTTTCATTACATGTTGTAACATTTCCACTTTCACTGGCTTAAGGCCTCCAAAAGCATCTAACTACTTCGAACTTGGCTCTTAATATGTTAAACCTGACGTTAGTGAGGTCATACCTCCTCCCCTCTAAAAGCATTAAAAGAAAGGTTAGTTTTAGGGTGTAGAGCCCCCCTATAGACAATCCTGAAATTGCCTCTGGATCGAATGATCCAGGTATCATTTATTTTAAAAATAACTTAAGCGTCATGGCGGGAAAGGACTGTTTTCGGCCATTTTAGACAGTCTTATACATTTTTGATAAAAATGATCAACTGCTTCACGGCAGGAATAGAATAGAGGGTGATACTGTATAGACTTCATCCTTTTTGGAATTTGTTAGAATGAAAGAAAATTAAGAAAGTATAAATAAACATTAAAAGATCACGGGTTTTCTCAACTTCCCCTCACAGTAACAACCCAGACGTAGATCTACTACCTGGAAACTTAATACTTTGATCATCATGAAGGATTCATGGTACAGACATCGTCTCCTGTTTCCGGTTTTAATAGCCTTCTTTTTTGGTAAAACCTTAATATAGGGGGGGGGGGGGGGTAAATTTTTAAACATACGATGACAATTGTTGACAGACTATGTTACTGGCTTAAAAAAGCCGCATAAGATAGTTTCCGTTTCCGAATATATTAAAGGACTTACCAAAACGGAATCAATGCCTACACCGAATACAAATCATGTAACGACGCGTGCACACTAGCAGTAACGAAATAATTTTATGTCATTCACTATCCATTGACGGCGAAATAGTGAATTATACGCGCGTGAAGTCGCATGCTAGACGCTAAATCTATGATTTTATGGTAAACGCCATGTATAAGCCCGAATGCCGTTGCCCTCATAGCTACTATATACTATATAACATACCTACTATGTAGTAGTATATAGTCATGGGGTGGAAATAGGTTTATTTAAACATAAACAATGCTGTGTCGCCCTATTTTTTTCGATCTTGACCGGACATCCTTACTAATATTATAAACGCGAAAGTTTGTAAGGATTCATGGATGGATATTTGTTACTCTTTCTAGCAAAAACTACTGAATGGATTTTAATGAAACTCTACGATAATATAGCTTATACATCAAAATAACACATGGGCTATAATTTATAAAGATATTGTGTGAAATGTCCGAAATATAACGATAAATGTCAAGTAATTAAAAATCCTATGAGAACCATTTTCGACTTCTATGCGGACGAAGTAGCGGGCAAAACGTAGTAAAACATATTTATGTCCGGTCAGATTTTATTTGTCAGTAAAATACAAGCCTGTGGCTTAGTTTAGGACTAAAACAATTGGTGTGAACTATCCCAAGATATACCTAATCATTATTGTAAAGTATCTGGTTGCATATGATTAAACTGAAAAATTTCATTTTCCATTACCCCTACGACAAGCCCAATCCAAAAGTCCTATTTACACGAACTATTCAAGTTATAGCTGTACAAATTATGATTGTCATCGTGCGTATTAGCAATTAGATACTCTTTAACGAATAGAGTCATTCTACTTACCGTAATGGTTAAAGTTTAACCATTACCGGCGCTTCCCCGATTCGCTCGTGCACGTAGCTACTGTCTACTGTCTTCGTGTGATTGTTAATGTTTGAGTGGCATGTATGTGTTAAGTTTTAACTTAAAACTGTATACTCTTCTAGTTTAGACGAGGAGTGCAACAAAGATTTCAATTTATTTGATTTGATCTATTTTTCATCCACGACATTGCTCTCGTAGAATTCGGTTAAAGAGAAAAAAAAAATACAAATTCTTTTATTTTTATTTTATATACCGCATCATTGGCAAACAAGCAGTTGGGTCATATGATGGAAAGTGATACCGCCGCCTATTGACACAACGGTGTGCTTGATGTCTAGAATGCCAAGAGCACCGCCAATGAGTTTCCCTTGTAGAGTGAACTGTTTCACGGCAGAAATATAAAGAAGGAAGGTAGCAACCCAGACAATCCTGCATGTAGATCTACCACCTGTAAAATTCAATTATGATTGTATACCTGTAGACTCTCTCACAAATATTTTAAATGGATATTGGGGTTTGTCTATGGACATAGATATATATTGATTTGCTAAAACAAGGTGATACAGGTTGGTAACTTACAAATCAAATTAAACAAGGTGATACAGGTTGGTAACTTACAAATCAAATTAAATATATTTATTTGCATAAATATAACTATAGTTTCAGTTAATTATTCTACTTAACCGGCGTGCGAATGCGTATAACAATTATTTCAAATATAAAAACACTATTAAATCATAACATATTACATATTAAAATTAATTAAATATGTCATTTTTTTTTGCTAAAATAATAAAAATAAATTGGATTATAATTTTTAGTTAAAGTATTCTGATATTACTCATTATTATAACATTTACTTAATAGAAATACATGCAATTTTTATTTGAGTTGTGGTATAGTCAATTCTTTAAAATATTTTTATAAGTGATAAAAAATTTAGATTTCCATACAAAATAAATTTTCGAGAGTATAGTTTTAATCTCTTAGGTGGCACATGTTTAAAGTCTAAAACGTGGGTAAAATTTATTACATTTCCCTACCATTCTGTCTATTACTAATTATATTATTAATATTAAAGTATTTTCAATATGATAAGTGTGTAAGTGTGCCTAAACGCAGAAGCAAAGAGTTTAACGAACTCATGATTAATGATTATTTTCACTCAAGGTGTTGTTTATTTGCGGAAGCTATTTACAAATTGCTAAACGGCAACCGCAACAACCAATTGAATCTTGATTATGTTGTTTTATCTCCGACGCAACATCGCGCGATGAAAATACGAAAGAAGCCTTGAACTGGATAAACTTTTTGTCTGCTTGTTAATTTTTTTTTCGTGTCGAATCCGTAAATTTGTGTTTACTGACACGAAATGTAGTCTAAGTCCATGATGAAAGTAAATTTTTTAACCGTGAAAAAAAAACAACATGCAATTGAATTAAAAAACTCGACCTTATTTGAAGTCGGATAATAAAGTGGTTGTCAAGTCGACCTGCATATTTAATAGTATCATCATTATTATTATTATGTTTGACACATACTTTTTACGGACTTGTCCGATTTCGATAATTCTTATTTTATTTGCATAGACTATACATTAAAAATGAGTACAACATAATATCAACCATTGGGGTTGTGAAAATGGGGGATTATTTATGAATCACGTACTGATTTTCAATCTGAACCGATTTTGGTTTGAAATTTACCCCAATACGAATTAAGTTTAATAAATTTGATAAATTAATTCGTTTGTTTGGCGACGACTCGAGTGTAATGAGGTAGGTAGGTAGTTAAGTATTTATGTATAATGTATATGCTTAGTTAGACTAATAAATAAGTTATTTTTCAGTTCCTTTAGTTTTTCTTCGATTACATTTTTTGTTAAAAATTTTCATGTTTGAATAAATAAATATCCATTTTTCGAATTTGACTTCCTTCATACAAATGCACAAAGCCTTCTTCGTTAAAACATTAGTATAGAGAAACAAATCCAGCTATTATTCTATGAAAAAAAATATCTATATACAGTAATAGCTTGTGAAAAGTGGCCATATGGCATGGCTGTGGTGACCTTACGTTTCATAATACATTATACTCGTGTGGCACGTCCTCGTAGGTAATACCTAAATACATAGTTAAAAAACTAACAAGTACTAGGTGAATATTCCTTCACTCACACCGTAGTTAAGTTTCGTGATTTTTCACGTTGTAAATGTATGTTATAAAGACTTTTTTTTGGTTTAAGATTTTTCGATCTCTCACTTACTAAGATTACATTAATCTGTCAGAATACTGTTAAAATGTAATTTGTTTGTATGTAATAGATAATCTCTTAAAATAGTAAAGCTGTTGTAATAAAATCTGTAGGTAATTTATACATAATATTGAATGGAGATCCTCTTAAGTGGGAAACTCATGGGTTTTCAAAAAGGAAGTAAGCTCCTTGATCTTTCGATTAAATTATTTACTTACCACAAGGAAGCTGTTAACACATGACCAGTCCAGTCCGACTCAGATCAAACTTTTCCCAAATTTTCTTGTGGCTGTAATTGAAACGAACAGCTTGTCAAAAAGAGCATGACATGGTGGTAGTTGGAACTAAAATTTCTTATATGGCAATGCAATGTTTTCTGTCAAAATCAGCAATGACATTGACAGATCACTGCTCAGTGTTGCCAGGAAGTCGCTTGCAGTACCATTATTTACTTTTTGCCAGACTTTTTAGTGGTGTCACAATCTATATCACTGTCCGCGTCCCGCAAATGTTTTAGTTCCATGTTTTTTTTTACTGCACGCGTTTTTATTTATTTACGATACCATGCAATCGCGTGACACAGATACTACTTAAAGCCCATCGATTGTATGTATTGTAACACCGTGACGTTTACGCTGTTAAATGTAAATGAATATGGAAAATGATTGAATGAACGCTGTTATGTTAATGTATCGGCCTATTTTGCGTTATTGGGTGAAATTGAAAAGGTTTCGAAACTCTTGATTGTATGTCGGAACAGCGTAACGATAACTGAGGCAATTTATAGGGCCATAATTCAATAAAACTTAAGCTACTTTGGAAAAGTCTGGTATGGAAGTATCTAGTAAAAGACTTCCATGCAAAACATTAATGTTAAAGCTTTAGGTAATGTTCTGTCTTAATTTATTTTTTTGTAAAGAAAAAATCGTCAATCATAAAACCTCGGTGTGACATAAGGACCGAATTTCTTCACCACTATATGATTGAATTATTTAACTGCGTGCCTTTTAAGGTATCTAACAATCGCAATATGTTCCACGCTGACCATAAAACTAACCGACAATGCATAAAATCTAGAGATATGAAAATTCAACCTTATTTCAAACACTATAAGATGCATGATTGTAAATTTATGTTACTGAAGTTTCTCGTGTTCTTTTGTTACATGTTTTTTAGGGTTTTAAGCCTTATCTACTTGTAATAATGGCTTTGAGAGTTCTGTGGCTGGCTGTGCATATTATTTGCATAGATTCATCGCAAGAGCATGACGGATCGCATGACCCTTTATTTTTTTAACTTAATCTTAACGTGTTACTGTTTCATGGCTTTTGTAATTATGTATTTGATATACTGCCATAGCGTTGTATTATTTAGGAAAGAAATAAGTTCAAAGCTTGATTAGATCTCAGACTTTATATAAAGTTTAGCCTTGCAAGGTGACAATACGAGTAAAGTTTATGATTACTTTGTAACTTTCATATAGGTATAGGTATATATAAAAAAATAATTCTGCATTGTTTTTGTTAAAATCTCCCTGTAATAAATTGTTCAAACAAATTTTATATCCAATTGTGCAAATCCCATGTTTTTTTTAAAATGTAATAATTGAAATTCGCTAAGGAAAAAAAATATATAAAATATCGCTGTGCTGTTTTTATTTCACAGAATCTTTTTCCACACGAGTCTTGATGGCAAATCAAATATCAACATTTTCGTTTTCCAGTCCACATGTATCGTCAGAACCACCAATTCCGTCTACATCCGGCCTCCAAACGAACAACGGGACTGACGGAGACAGCATGAGAAAGCACGAGGAGGCGCCCGTTAGCGAGAGCGAGAAGGAGAATGACGGCGCGCTTTCCGATTGGCTGTCGGGCGGGCCGATGGGGACGAAGGGAGCCGTGCTCGTGTTCCGATCGTGCGTGCTCGCTTCTCGTACGCCATCCGTTGACAGCCCTACCAGATCAATAGGCAATAATACAGGAACGGCAATCTTGTTGAACAAAGCGAAGAAGATGGCGAAGCGCCTGGTTGCCGAGCCACATTCGTTCAGCGTGAGGCCGAAGAACATAATGCACGACGTTATGGAGACGTTTGGGAATGCAAATAAGTACGCAGGTAACAGTTATTCAGATCCCTTTGTATTTGTAATCTGCTTAGGTGTTTTTTTTTTCATACCAGAAAACTTCTGTTTGTCAACCTATCTTATCCATCCTATTGTCTAGAAAGCAAAGCTGGTGCTATCAGTCGGAACACCAGCTTTGCTTTCTAGGAAATGGAAGGTGAATCCATTCTTAATCATAAGTAACTATAGGAATATATATTTATCAAATTTGGTATCGACTCACCAAAACGCGAGTTGTACAAGGAAAGATCGAGCTAAGGCTAGTAAAAATTGTATTGAATCAGGCCAAGCGTACGTGGTGCGGCACGTGAGCGAAGCGGAGATGCCTGAAGCTGCTGAGGTTGAGGAGCAAGGCCACGAGCCGGTGGAACGCAAACGAGGTATAGACGATGTCCTCAACGACCTGGACAAGATCACCCTGAAGAAACACCTCAATATAGAGAACACAACTGCCAATATTAAACCTGCTGAGGATCCACCACCTGTGAATACTAAAGGTAAACAATGTAGAAAGAAAAATACATATTGTTTTCGATCTAAAATTTAAAAAAAACTTTTGAAAATTAAAGCGAAAAGATCTGGCTACAGATTAAGCTGAACAGAAGTGCAAAATCAACCCCTATGCTGTATAACTTAAGAACTGTTCAGCTTAATGTGTATTCTGTATTGAAAAAGCGCCCACAATCTACCATTACTCAGTGCCACTTTCAGTGTTAGAGATGCTTGTAAATGAAACACTGTTAAACTGTAAAGCATTAAACTCTTATTTACTTTAGCGTCAGTAAATGATATCGCGATGTAGACAACAAGCAACGACATCTCTGAAACATTATTTGAACTAAACGATTTTGAAAGGTTAATTTAAATACAGAATTCTAAAATTGTCATTTTGAACATACAGATACGAAGGAAGACAAGAAATCCTCAAAGAAATGCAAGAAAAAGGATAAGCGCAAGACTGGCACTGATCCTCGTCCCGCATCCCCCGCTGGTACCTTGGACAGCGATGACTCGGAGTTGGTGAAGGTCATCGACAATGTTAAGGTATCTTACCCGAAAGGTCTTCCTTATTTTCACTTTCGTAGGACGTTTGGCCGAGGGTGGAATCCCTTCCGCCTCAAATCGCTTGACTCACATCTTGAACACAATGACACAATGGCTGAGAAACATCTTGAGATGATCATTTGTAATACGCGACAAACGGATCTCTTATTAAGATACACAGCAGCAGCACTTCGCATCTGTTTTCTGCTCAAAAGAATAGCATAACCCCATATCTCCTGCACCTCACGACCTCTGTGGCGCTGTATGTTAAACAGCCAACAGCCTACGCTAGAGGTTCGGAATCCCGGCTGGGGGGTTATTCGCAAGACGCATTGTTTCGCTTACTGGTCTTGGATGTAGTATTATGTAGTTTATATGATATCATTGCTTAGTTCCTGTAACACAAGTTCTTACGATACTTACTGCAGGGCTGAGTCAATGTGTGTGTCGTGATGTGGTTTATTCATTATATATTTTTAATTTGGAATGTGTCTTTTACCTCCAGGTTTTAGAGAGCAGTCGCATGCCAGCACGTTTACTGAAGCTCACTTACAAGCTGGTGAACACGGAGACCAAGCTCCTGAGCCGTCTGCTGCAAGCTCACGGCCTGACGGAATGCCCACCCGACCGCAACGACTGCAGCCTGCTTTGGGCTGGCCTGCATCACAAACCTGACGTACTGCGGTCGCTAAGCGTGCACCAGCGGGTTAACCACTTCCCCAGGTAGCTTTAAAACTTGGTAAAAACAGTATGAACAAGTGACAAGTGCAACTATAAATTATATTTTTCGTAGCAATGCCATATTTTATGTCAAACTCAGGTATGTCATTGGCTGGTCACTGCTCAGTGTTGCCAGAAAGAATCTCATTTAATCCAATTACAACTTTGCCAACCTTGTAGTTTGTAGCTAACTAACTAAGGGAACTCACGCATACTATGTAACCCCCCCCCCCTCTTAGTGACCATCCGCAGTACATGCTAAAACCCTTCCCCCCCCTCTAATTTTTACGAAGTCATTCATAAATATGGTTTAAAAATATTTTTTCAAGCAGAAATAAAAAAAAATGCCTTATATTTGTTTTTATTAATACGGCGCTTACCGTGTGACGCCAAGAGTGCGCATATGCGTCAGTGCTGGTATGGTGATAAACGCTGCGCGCCATGTTTGAAAGCTCGAAAAGGCGCGAGATTTTCCAAGAGGATATTGACTACGTGTCGACGGGACCAAGCGTGATATTTAAAAAAAATATTCCCCCCCCCCCCCACCCCGATCACGTACTATGGGTACGTTCCCTAACTCACAGTCATGTATTATAGCTGCACATCAATAGGTTACTATGTAACTAGACTGTTGTTAACACGAACGGCCTGGCACGGAACATATAGGCTGCACTCGGGCACATATCAAGCTATAACGTTACATGTTACAATTTTCTTTTAAACTAATTTGTTTGATCTCATTTTCCGTGTTTTTAGGGTTCCGTACCTAAAAGGTAGAAACAGGACACTATTACTAAGCCTCCACTGTCCGTCCGATGTCAGCGGGGGTTTTTAGAAAATGTCGCTGTAAAAACAAATACTAAAAACATAAAGAAATTATAAATTAAAAGGAGCCCATACAAGAAAAAGCAAGAAAAACATGTTTTTCTTGCTCTTGTTTCTTTTACGAAAAAATCTTAAAATTCATATTGTTTAAACTTATTCGATGATACGGAACCCATTATCTACGAATCCGATTCACGCTTGTCCGATTTTTATTCACACAGATCATATGAGCTGACACGCAAGGACAAGTTATTCAAGAACATCGAGAAGATGCAGTACTTCCGAGGGCTGAAGCACTTCGACTTCATCCCAACCACATTTCTGATGCCGCAGGAGTACAAGGAGCTGTGCACCACGCATTACAGGACCAAGGGCCCGTGGATTGTGAAGCCGGCGGCATCTAGCAGGGGCCGTGGCATCTATATTGTTAATACGGTTAGATTCTTTATAAATAAGTGTGTATTTTTATCGCAGTAGAGAAAAATGTAGCGCTCACTCTTAGCTTAGGTTAAGCTGACTCTGTGACGTTCTGACAGGTATCGGAGTCCGTGGGGTTTTAGTAGGTAGGCAACTGATCTCAGTGAGTCCGACATACTCCATCGCTCCCCCGGGACTCAAGGAGATCCATGGGGATTTCTCCACGTTAAAAAAAAATGGTTAAGCTATGACTGAAATACTTAAGTGTTCGCGCCTTTCTTCATCATGACAACAAAGCGCTCCAGTCAATGATACTCAATTTAAATTAGGCACTCTCAGCCTACAATCTACCACCCTGTTCCTAAACGTCATCCTAATTTGGTGTAAAGAATCGCATTGTATAATTCTCTTGCAACCCTCGACCAGATCGGACGAAAATTATTGTAACCATGTATTACCAAAATATAAGTCAAGGCGTTTTGAAGCATTTTTTTTTAAACCCAACCAACTACAAATTGTACATTAAATAATATTGTTGGTGGCACAATCAAGCATTGAGGGGTTCGCAAACGTGCGCTATAATATATCGTAATATGTCACACGCAGCGAGAAATGCGTTCACAGTCCGCCGCTGCACATATACATAGCGTCGTCTGTGATCCTCTATTCCCGGTGTGTGTGTCATCTTTAGATACCGTTATAGATAATAGAATACGTCGGTTGACCCATTTGTATGAAGGTCTCTTCGTTGTTGAATATATGTTTGTACTCACTGTTGTTTAAGCCAAATAAAAATATTATATATCAGCTAATTCTTACCATATTCATGATGTGTATATATTTTTAAGCCTCTGAATCAGAGTGAATTCATTAAAGCATGAAATAATTAATTAGATCAAATCTCAAAGCTTTGTTGTCATGATATCTTTTTTATAACATTAAATAAATAACCACATCACGGCACACACATTGACTCAGCCCTGCACTAAGTATCGTAAGAACTTGTATCGCATGTGCTATGCATATATGGTATATGCTACATAGATAAGAATACAACATCCAAGATCGGTAAGAGAAACAATGCGTTTTGCAAATAACACAAAGTCCCGCCACCGCCGGGATTCGAACCCGGAACCTCTAACGTAGCAGTCGGCTGTTTACACTGCGCCACCGAGGTCGTCAACAGAAAATTAAAAAAAAAAAAACTTTATACGATGTTGAAATTTTATTTATTTTACCACAGCCGGAGCAGATACCCAAAGGCGAGAACGTTGTAGTGGCAAAGTACATCGACCGTCCGCTACTCATCGGCGGGCACAAGTGTGACTTGCGTTTATACGTGTGCGTCACCTCCATAGACCCCCTGTTGATATACATGTATGAGGAGGGCCTCGTCAGGTTCGCAACTGTCAAATATGACAACACAAACAAGAACCTGTGGAACCCGTGCATGCATTTATGCAACTACAGCATCAACAAATACCACACGGATTATATCAAGTAGGTGACAAAATATATTTTTGTATTGTTATATAGATTTAAGAATTTGACATTTAGAATGTCTTGACTTTAACTAGATTTAAGCCTCACAATAAAGAGTAATATGTACTTCAGTTTTGACAGCTCCATTAGACATTTTCGCTTGGGATGGACTCTAGGATTTTAGAACAAAATAAAGGCTGCCGTGGCGATAAAAGTGATATTGGAATATTTTAGACGATTTCTGTGTCATTGAAATTCATTGAATTTTTCGTTTTATGTAGGTATAAAGGATTATTAAAAGTTCAAGAATTTGAAAAAAAGTAAAACTATTTAAAGTCCAGTTCATTAAAAAACAATACAATTTTAGATTAAATAAATTTAGTTGGCGCCAATCATGTGTGTCCGTGAATGACTCATGGGTGATATGTGCGTTGATAAAGCGCACTTTGTATGAAGATGTACTTCTGTACTGTCTCTATTTTGTGTTTAAGCGCAGAAGTTCTCAAAATTAATTTCTCAATTTTGTAACTTTTTAATTTTTTATTTTATCCAGTATTGGCTGACGGACAATAGAAAAACTAAATAATTTGGGTTTCTTGTATCATCTTAAGTTTTAGTACTTTAGGTAGGTTAGCGGCAGTTTGGTAAAAAGCAGGATTTTTTTTAGTTTTTAGGCAATCACATTGACATCAAGGGTTCTTTAACATACCTAGGTAGTTGTAAACGTTGCCAGTTTATAAACATTAATTTATAACTAAAAACAGATCGGAAAAATAACTATTTAAATAGGTCATCATACCAAATGGAATGCCTACAAAAATATTTTGGGGTTTTGTTTTGGTATAAAACTGTAAAGAGAGTAGTAGAGTATACGAAAAAAAGCCCGATGAAAGATGGACCAACCATGTCCGCCTTATAAATAGATGTGGATTAAAAAGAACAAGGGTTTAACCGTCAATGTCATAACAATACGCAGTTTCCCGAAAAAAATGATGTACTGGAGCTGACTTCGAAATTCAAAAATAGTACTGGACTTATAACTTTTATAATAAAACGGCCTGTGTAAATGGCGCATCTCATTATGCAAATACAATTTTTAATTTTTCTTGTTTTGAAAAAGCAAAGAGTATATGGCACATTCAAGTCTTCCGTATTAAATTTCTTTCTTAAAATGGTGTGATAAACCACATCACGACACACAAATTTCCCTAACCTTCCAGTAAGTGTCGTAAGAACACACACACACACACGCACTAACTAAGAACACACACGGTGTCACAGGAACTAAGCAAGGATATAATAACGGTACCTAGTCAGTTCATAAATTCTGTCACATGTTTAATATAAAATAATTGGAACAAGTTTATTCATTATGTAACCATTTATATACCAAAATGAAATTAACAAAACATAGATTCTTATGACACTAATGTTTATTCAAAATGACCTCCGTGATTTTGAAAACAGGCCTTCAATCTGGCCTGTCGTCTATCGCAGCACGAACGAGGTCCATGTCAATATCGGCGGCTGCCTTAATCAAGAATGTCTTGAGTGTATCCAAATTGGGATGAGGCTTTGAGTACGCCTTTTCCTCCAAGTGTTGCCATATCTTGTAATCTTACGGATTCAAATCGGGACTGGAGGAGGGCCAGTCTTCGTGCCGGATGAAGTCGATTTCACGCGCCGCCAGCCAGTCTTGTGTGCTCTTAACTCTATGAGCTGGCGCCGAATCTTGTTGGAATACCCAGTGCCTGTTATTGAACATGGTATGAGAAACAGGTTCCACAAGGTTCGTCAGGACTGTATTTTGATACATAGTGTAAAAACGAATGCAGTTGTCGTTTTTACACCTTTCTCACAAAAATGTACCTCTGTTAAGTCCCAATAAGAAACTCCCAACCATATCATGAGCGAGGATGGAAAATGACCTCGTTGGACACGCGGAATACGGTTGCTCGCTTCTTCACTACTGTGTGCGTACACCTTATCATTTTGTTTGTTGTAGCTCTCTTCTACGGTAAAATTTGTTTCATCCGAAAAAAGAATTTCCCGATATTTTTCAACAAAGTGCGGCATCTCTTCAGTCTCAGGTCCATTAGACGAGCATTCAAACGATGTCCTGTTTTTCTTCGATATACCCGAAGCCCTAAGTCTTCATTTAACACCCTTTTTACCGTGGTTCTGCTTAACCCCATCTGAAAGGCCAACAGTTTCTGCTTACGTTTGGGATTTCTTTGAATTCGCGCCTTCACAGCTTTTATCACTGCTGGAGTCCTAACAGCACGAGGGCGACCACTTCTTGACCTGTTATCTACACTAGAGTCTTCATTGTATCGTTTGATGGTATTGGGATATGATATCGGAACGTCAAGCGAGTAACATCACATTCTTCTGTTCAGTTTTATTTTTATTGGTGATAATTAGCTACAGTGTTAAATATTGCAAAAAGTCCTTGCCACAACTTTACTGATCTCTTATCTGCACAGTGACTACAAAAGTGACGTGATTAACTAATCGATTTAAGTGATTAATCCTACAAACTCATGTTTAATTCTAACATTTTCACTGTCTCCGATCTAACGCGTAAGCGACACGTTTTGCACGGCGGTTACGGTTTTTCGGGCGCGAGGCGCACTGTGATCCAAGCGTCTCCGACTAGCGTCGCTGCAACGTAGCGGCTGTCTTACCCTCACCATGCGATTATACACCGTCGCCGTTTTATTTTATATTATGACTTCGAACAAATGCTCTGGTTGTCCTAATGTTTTGAAAGGAATTCAATTCCTTAATTCTTGAACTCCAAACGCTTACACAGCTTTGAATCTAAGTGCGAGGATCTTTGGGTTAGTATACAGACTTGCTCTGATGATCACAAAAGAGACGAGCTGTACTTATGTGCAGTTTACCTTCCTCCGCCTTTACAAAAACATATATTTGAGGAGTTTATTGACAATGCTAATAGAGTTCTTGGAGCATGCAATACTCAAAATATCGCTTTTTTTGGTGACTTCAATCTTAGCTCAATAGAATGGAGTTTTTCGGATGGCAAAAGTCAACCAGGTAACCTCATGAGTAATGGTTTATATTGCACTATGCTTCTAGATTTCATTTCTATGTATGATTTAAAGCAGTACAACTAAACTTTGAACGTAAAGGGCAAACAATTGGATCTTCTTTTGAGCAATGTCAGGATTACAGACCTTTTTGAAAGTTCCAGCCCTCTCTCATTTATCGATCCCTTACATCCAACGATTTCATTTTCTATGCCTCTTGGCTCTTACTCTTTTCTTCCCTCTCGCCATGTTAATCGTCTGTGTTTCCACAAAGCCGACTTTGACAAAATTGTAACCGGACTTAATGGGGTTCAATGGGATTTTGAATTTTCATAATGCAAAACGGTTAATGAAATGGTAAAATTTTTTTACGACTACTTACGAATAACCATCACTAACCATGTGCCCAAGTCTAAACTACGTTCTAACAAATACCCTACTTGGTTTTCAAATGAGCTTATTAAACTTCTCCGTGAAAAACATAAATATTATAAAAAAATTCGTAAGTTTAATTTTAATCCACGTGACAAACTTTCCTTTGAATACGCTAAACAAGGAGCACAAAAGTTATTGTTATTTTGTTACAAAAACTACATAACTCGGCTGGAATGCAGTTTGCGTTCCAATCCAAAACTCTTCTGGTCCTATATTAAAATTAAAAAGAAGAGTTGTAGTCGCTATCCAGCGCAAATGTTTTTCAGTGATGAAATAGCTTCAGGGGAGGGCGAGATCTGTGGTCTATTTGCAAAAAGTTTTGCTTCCGTGTATAACAACGATAGCCCTACTAACCAACCCAAATCTTCAAGTTTCTTCTTAATATCACAAGTAATTTCTTAACTTTGTTACAGTTTGATGATAGGCAGGTCCTAAGGGTTTTAAAAAGACTTGATTCTAATAAGGGTGCTGGCTCGGATGGTATTCCGTTCATTTTCGCAGTCAAGTGTGCGCCAGCCTTAATAACCCCTTTACGCCTAATTTTTAATTTTTCTTTGCGCACAGGGTCGTTTCCAGATATTTGGAAGGAGGCACTGGTAGTTCCGCTGCTTAAGTCAGGAAACGCTAACCTTATAAAAAACTACAGACCCATATCTATTCTTCCCACCTTCGCTAAAGTCTTTGAAAAATTACTTATCCTTTACTGTCTTGGCACTTTAGGAACATAATCATACCTCAACAACATGGCTTTATGAGCAACAGATCTACTTCCACCAATCTTGTGTCTTTTATTAATGAGGTGTCATCCACTATTGACAAGCGCTCTTCTGTGAGTGCTATCTACACAGACTTTAGCAAGGCATTTGATAAAGTTAACCACAGGATCCTTATTCGCAAACTCTCTTTGTATGGCATCGCCGAACCTTTGTTGAGTTGGTGTAGCTCGTACTTGCACCTAAGAAAATCATCCGTGGTCGTAAATGGTTTTTCCTCGGATCCATTTATAGCTCACTCTGGAATTCCACAGGGCTCGCACCTTGGACCTTTGTTTTTCAATGTGTTCATCAACGACATTGCTGACTGTTTTGTTAATTCCAAATTCCTTCTTTTTGCCGATGATCTCAAGTTTTTCCGTTCGATCGATAACAACATTGATATTACACTGCTACAGCATGACCTAAATAGACTTAGCGATTGGTGCGACATTAACGACATGTTTCTAAACATTTCTAAATGTCATTCAATCTTCTTTACTCGGAAGAGATCTTCGGTGTGTCCACTTTACTTTATCCGTGATGTCAGTTTGCAAAACGTGGACGAAGTGCGTGATCTTGGTGTGACGCTAGACACTAAACTTCGTTTTAATGTCCACTTTGATAATATTGCTTCTAGCGGGTTCAGGTCTCTGGGGTTCCTTTTGCGCAATTGTAAGGATTTTAAATCCCCTTCAACTAAAATCTTGCTCTTTAACTCGTTGGTGCGTAGTGGGTTAGAATACTCGAGCGTTGCATGGAGTCCTTTTTATGATGTTCACAAGAAACGGCTGGAAGGTATTCAAAAGCGTTTCCTATGGCATCTAACTTATTCTTGCTATTTGGGCAAGTCATTGGTTAACTATGAGTCAAGGCTTGCACACTTCAAAATGTCAGCATTGGTCGATCGAAGATGTATGTTGGACACTGTTTTTCTTTATAAATTGTTGAATGGTACTCTTGATGCTCCCGACTTGTTGGCTTCATTAACTTTTTGTATACCTTATAAGACACCCAGAGCAACGACTTTCAATTTATTTTCACTAAATAGCTATCAGACCAATTTGGGTTACAATGCACCCTTAACAAGAATAACTAGGAAATATAATTCTCTCCAAAAGACAGAGAAATTCGATATTTTTGCAGACAACATACCTAGTATTAAGGCCTATTTTAAGTTTTTTTTTTTGCCTCTGACACAGTAATTTGTTCGTTTTTGCTCGTTTTATCTATGAAATTATTATGTTGAGTTAAATGAATAATTGGTTTACATTATTTAATATTATATTACTTTACTTATTATGTATTTGTAAGTTTGGACATTGAGTTTTGGGCAAAATTTTTAAAATTTCTACTCGGTTTTTGATGTTTTAAATGTTTGACTTTTTTTTTTCTTGCACACTGTCTTCACCTTTTTTATAGTGACATTTGACTTGTTTTTATACTGTGATTGTACTTCAATTGTATGAATGAGTGTACGCTATGTTGGTGATCTTTTTAATAAAAAATAAAAAAATGGTACGATAAACGAATCTCGTGGTTATATTCAAATTTTTCAGAAAATTCTAAAATTATACATTTTTATTTTCATGAACAATTCGAAATTCGAATTCAATAAACTTTTTTGTGGCCAGCATTCTAAAAGAAAAGTTGTTACTGTGTGACAATACTTATGACCTGACTGTGTATAAACAAAGATAAGAATACTAAGTCCAAGACCGGTAAGCGAAAAATTGCGTCTTGTAAATAACGCAAAGTTCCGCCCGCGCCGAAATTCAAACCACGAATCTCTAGCGTAGCAGTCGGCTGTTTACAACACTGCGCTACAAAGGTCGTCAAAATGGATACATGATGTCGTCAATAAAGATAGATGGGACAATAATGATAAGATGAGCAATGAAAATAAAAGATGGAATGATAAATCTGCCAACAGTACGGTACATGCTAGTACGGTTACTATACAGGCTTTGTTGAGTCAGTTGGAAGATGACGGAAAGACCAGCCAAATCGTCGTGTTTCATTTTCTACACACTCGTATAGCACTATTTATATTTACTATTTGAAACACTAACATTTTACACATTAAATTACGTTGTTAGTCGAGAAAAAACAGTAAGATAAAAAAACAGCGGCTCACTTAACAGGTAGATGTGATTGGCCGGCAGGTGCTCGGACGCTCGCGCGGGCACGGTGGGGCACAAGTGGTCGCTGTCGGGGCTGCTGCGGGTGCTGCGGCGCGAGGGCCGCGACACGGCGCTGCTGATGGCGCGCGTGGAGGAGCTGGTGGTGAAGGCCGTGCTGTGCGCCGCGCAGACCATGGCCAGCGCCGCGCGCGCCTTCGTGCCCTACTTCAACAACTGCTTCGGTACCTGTCCACGGTGTAATAGGAGGCTACGAGTGGTCGCTGTCGGGGCTGCTGCTTTTAACTTTTTGCCAACTTTTAATTTGTTTGGTTCATGATATACCGGCTGAAAGACACACAACGGAGGCTTAGTAATCGGGACCCGATTTTTACCTTTGAAGTACCTACGGAACCCTAAAAAATCATTGTACTGTGGACTCTACACTAGGCAAACCTGTACCACAAACGTCTATAATTGTAGGAGCGCTTAAGCAGGCATGACCTGATGGAAGGTGGCACCGCCGCCTATTGGCACGACGATGCCCTTAATGTCAACTTAAATGTTTGGCTTAGTAGTATTTAGACAAGGAAATTAAATATAAGCCTAGACAGCTTTAATAAAGGTCTTCATTTTGTTCCAGAATTATTCGGGTACGACATCCTCATAGATGACACGCTGAAGCCATGGTTGTTGGAGATCAACCTGTCGCCAAGGTGAAAATGTAGCTATCGATATACAGTTATTAAAGTATGTCGTTAATATGTAGTGTGTGTATGGTAATGTAATGTTGTAGACATTACTTTCATATTTTGACACGATTTATTTGACTAAGTTCTCCTAAACTGCTTTTTCAGCCTACGTTAAACATCTTTTTGTGCCTTTTTTATATCTAGGTCCGCATTCTGATAAACTTAAATTATAAAATGTCATGGACAAACAAGCAAACTTTTGTCTTTGAGAGAAAATAATTAAAATATCTAATGTTTTAAATATACGTGCACGCAGCCTGGCGTGCGACAGTCCGTTGGACGCGCGTGTCAAGTCCGCCCTCATTGCTGACACGTTGACATTAGTCGGTATACCAGCTGTAGCGAACAACAACGAGGGCGTCGGTAACAACTCGCTCAAGATGAGGATTGGCGCTGTGAGTTTAATACACACACACAGACCCACATACATATACTCGAAAATGTATTGACTGAACGTTGGCTATTGAGGGCTCAATACACACACAAATGTTTTAAAAAGTGAAAAGTATTCTTGCATAAAAAAAGCGTAAATAAAAAGTTTTCTTCAATTCAATTTTTGCATCTTACTGGATTTCAAATCACTACTGGATCAATTGACTTTAACAAAACACTTTCTTAATGAAATAAATAAACAATTTAATTGAAAGGAGATATATAGAAGACAAAATTGACTCAGTTTAAAGTTACATAAAACAATTTCTTGTGAACATGGATTAAAAAGAAAGATCGTAGTTTTGTAGGGAGGCTGTCTAGTTTTAAAGAAAAACAATTTCTTTTCAATACAATAATGTCTTATTCATGTATAAATTGATTTTTTATGGAATATTGTGTAAAGTTCGAAGCAGAAGGTGCACTAGCACATGATATTTATATGTATAGGGTATAGAAACCATCAAGATGCAAAATTATAATGTTATTGTATTGTAGCAATTGCGAATACTTCTATAGCCCTTAGTAGATATAACCCCCACAAAATGAAAAAACACTTGACATTTATGTTGATACGTCAAATATGCGTCACTTCCTGGCATTGACCTTATAATTACCGATCATCATCGGATGATTATTATTATTACACTTTTATAAAAAAAGGTCACCTTGTTTTGTATCTTGCTGTTTTTGTTAAGTTTCTCGATAAATTGAGTAGAAAAATACTTAAAAGTCATCCTCGCTGCTAACGGTATTTAGAGTTCAATGTCAGGAAGTGATATGAATTCGAAGTCATCGACACAGCTGTCAGGTGTTTTTAGCAGTAATTCTCGCTATGCAGTGCCGGCGCGTGCACTCGGCGGAGAACGTTTGCAGCCGCGGCGGCGGCGGCGGCGGCGGCGGCGGCGGCAGCAAGGCCGGCGGCGGCGGCGGCGCGGGGCTGCTGCCGCTGTCGGGCGAGGAGCTGCGCATGGTGCGCGCCGTGCGGGCGCAGTACGCACGCCGCGGCGGGTACGTGCGCATCTTCCCCAGCCACAACTCCTGGCAGAAGTACTCGCAGTACTTAGGTGACAACTCTACTACCACATTATATTCATAATAATAATACCCACATCACTACACACCCATTGACTTAGCCCTGCACTAAGATAATCTTGTATCGCAGACACTAACCAACGATATGGTATATTAAACTACATAGAAGAATACAACATCCAAGACCGGTAAACGAAACATTGCGTCTTACAAATAATATTCAGCATTCAGCAATAAGAGTATATTGTATTAAATCTGTTTTCTTAAAGATCCCGTGTCAGGCATCCCGGTTTGCTCGACATCCTTAAACAACAACATCCCGTATCAAGTCGTGCAGCATAACTACAACCTGTTGATACATAGCTACGTACTGCCACACTTTCAACACAAAGCGACAGCTGTCAGCGTGACAGACACGCCGGAAAGGTGAGTGCGAGAATTTATATTATTAGTTTAAGTCATCGACTTAATATTTCTACATTCTGTAAGGGATGATTACGTATAATGTTTGTATTTGTACCGTTTGTATAATGTCCGGTCGTTGTGTGTAGACTGATCCGCTACGAGGCGGTGACGGTGACGGGCGCGGCGCCGGCCGTGTGCCTGGGCGCGCCGGCCGCCGTTTGTATAATGTCCGGTCGTTGTGTGTAGACTGATCCGCTACGAGGCGGTGACGGTGACGGGCGCGGCGCCGGCCGTGTGCCTGGGCGCGCCGGCCGCCGTTTGTATAATGTCCGGTCGTTGTGTGTAGACTGATCCGCTACGAGGCGGTGACGGTGACGGGCGCGGCGCCGGCCGTGTGCCTGGGCGCGCCGGCCGCCGTTTGTATAATGTCCGGTCGTTGTGTGTAGACTGATCCGCTACGAGGCGGTGACGGTGACGGGCGCGGCGCCGGCCGTGTGCCTGGGCGCGCCGGCCGCCGTTTGTATAATGTCCGGTCGTTGTGTGTAGACTGATCCGCTACGAGGCGGTGACGGTGACGGGCGCGGCGCCGGCCGTGTGCCTGGGCGCGCCGGCCGCCGTTTGTATAATGTCCGGTCGTTGTGTGTAGACTGATCCGCTACGAGGCGGTGACGGTGACGGGCGCGGCGCCGGCCGTGTGCCTGGGCGCGCCGGCCGCCGTTTGTATAATGTCCGGTCGTTGTGTGTAGACTGATCCGCTACGAGGCGGTGACGGTGACGGGCGCGGCGCCGGCCGTGTGCCTGGGCGCGCCGGCCGCCGTTTGTATAATGTCCGGTCGTTGTGTGTAGACTGATCCGCTACGAGGCGGTGACGGTGACGGGCGCGGCGCCGGCCGTGTGCCTGGGCGCGCCGGCCGCCGTTTGTATAATGTCCGGTCGTTGTGTGTAGACTGATCCGCTACGAGGCGGTGACGGTGACGGGCGCGGCGCCGGCCGTGTGCCTGGGCGCGCCGGCCGCCGTTTGTATAATGTCCGGTCGTTGTGTGTAGACTGATCCGCTACGAGGCGGTGACGGTGACGGGCGCGGCGCCGGCCGTGTGCCTGGGCGCGCCGGCCGCCGTTTGTATAATGTCCGGTCGTTGTGTGTAGACTGATCCGCTACGAGGCGGTGACGGTGACGGGCGCGGCGCCGGCCGTGTGCCTGGGCGCGCCGGCCGCCGTTTGTATAATGTCCGGTCGTTGTGTGTAGACTGATCCGCTACGAGGCGGTGACGGTGACGGGCGCGGCGCCGGCCGTGTGCCTGGGCGCGCCGGCCGCCGTTTGTATAATGTCCGGTCGTTGTGTGTAGACTGATCCGCTACGAGGCGGTGACGGTGACGGGCGCGGCGCCGGCCGTGTGCCTGGGCGCGCCGGCCGCCGTTTGTATAATGTCCGGTCGTTGTGTGTAGACTGATCCGCTACGAGGCGGTGACGGTGACGGGCGTGGCGCCGGCCGTGTGCCTGGGCGCGCCGGCCGCCGTTTGTATAATGTCCGGTCGTTGTGTGTAGACTGATCCGCTACGAGGCGGTGACGGTGACGGGCGCGGCGCCGGCCGTGTGCCTGGGCGCGCCGGCCGCCGTTTGTATAATGTCCGGTCGTTGTGTGTAGACTGATCCGCTACGAGGCGGTGACGGTGACGGGCGCGGCGCCGGCCGTGTGCCTGGGCGCGCCGGCCGCCGTTTGTATAATGTCCGGTCGTTGTGTGTAGACTGATCCGCTACGAGGCGGTGACGGTGACGGGCGCGGCGCCGGCCGTGTGCCTGGGCGCGCCGGCCGCCGTTTGTATAATGTCCGGTCGTTGTGTGTAGACTGATCCGCTACGAGGCGGTGACGGTGACGGGCGCGGCGCCGGCCGTGTGCCTGGGCGCGCCGGCCGCCGTTTGTATAATGTCCGGTCGTTGTGTGTAGACTGATCCGCTACGAGGCGGTGACGGTGACGGGCGCGGCGCCGGCCGTGTGCCTGGGCGCGCCGGCCGCCGTTTGTATAATGTCCGGTCGTTGTGTGTAGACTGATCCGCTACGAGGCGGTGACGGTGACGGGCGCGGCGCCGGCCGTGTGCCTGGGCGCGCCGGCCGCCGTTTGTATAATGTCCGGTCGTTGTGTGTAGACTGATCCGCTACGAGGCGGTGACGGTGACGGGCGCGGCGCCGGCCGTGTGCCTGGGCGCGCCGGCCGCCGTTTGTATAATGTCCGGTCGTTGTGTGTAGACTGATCCGCTACGAGGCGGTGACGGTGACGGGCGCGGCGCCGGCCGTGTGCCTGGGCGCGCCGGCCGCCGTTTGTATAATGTCCGGTCGTTGTGTGTAGACTGATCCGCTACGAGGCGGTGACGGTGACGGGCGCGGCGCCGGCCGTGTGCCTGGGCGCGCCGGCCGCCGTTTGTATAATGTCCGGTCGTTGTGTGTAGACTGATCCGCTACGAGGCGGTGACGGTGACGGGCGCGGCGCCGGCCGTGTGCCTGGGCGCGCCGGCCGCCGTTTGTATAATGTCCGGTCGTTGTGTGTAGACTGATCCGCTACGAGGCGGTGACGGTGACGGGCGCGGCGCCGGCCGTGTGCCTGGGCGCGCCGGCCGCCGTTTGTATAATGTCCGGTCGTTGTGTGTAGACTGATCCGCTACGAGGCGGTGACGGTGACGGGCGCGGCGCCGGCCGTGTGCCTGGGCGCGCCGGCCGCCGTTTGTATAATGTCCGGTCGTTGTGTGTAGACTGATCCGCTACGAGGCGGTGACGGTGACGGGCGCGGCGCCGGCCGTGTGCCTGGGCGCGCCGGCCGCCGTTTGTATAATGTCCGGTCGTTGTGTGTAGACTGATCCGCTACGAGGCGGTGACGGTGACGGGCGCGGCGCCGGCCGTGTGCCTGGGCGCGCCGGCCGCCGTTTGTATAATGTCCGGTCGTTGTGTGTAGACTGATCCGCTACGAGGCGGTGACGGTGACGGGCGCGGCGCCGGCCGTGTGCCTGGGCGCGCCGGCCGCCACGGCGCCGCGGGATGGGCGCCGCGACAAGCAGCGCGTGCATCAGCTGCTCAAAGACGGAATGACGCTCACGTAAGTCACGTATTAACATATTTATTTAAGCTATACAGCTATTAGATAAGGGATGAGTGGGTTAGCGTTCTCGTATTTCGTATACACCGAAACTTCTCGCACAATAATTTTAAATTACGTAAGCCACGTAATGGATCTTTGTTACAAGAAATTTCATTAAAAACCCCTCTGACATTGGAATTCCCTGCGACAATATTGATATAATAAAAGCATATCTATAATAAACCACTTTGACATTTCCTTTCCGTACATACAGTATTGGCGAGTACCGTCGTGCATTCGGGCTGTATCTGTCACACGTGTTAAAAAGACTGAGCACGAGTGAGGCGGCCCCGTTAGCGGCACTCATCAACAAGTTCCTCAAACGAGCAGCTGTCACGCTGAGGATGCCTTATAACGTACAGGTAATCAAAAAGAATATACCAGCTCTTACTTTTTTCAATCCTTTATTAGTATTAGTATATTAAATGTAACTAGCAGTTGAAGAACAGGCACTCAAACGCCTTGTGTATACGTACATGCACGCAAACACGTGCAATCGTGCACATTGTCGCGCCGTGGATAAACCCGTCACTCAACACAAAATGTTCACTCAAAATCAGTTTTCAGATTGTCACAATAAAATGGACCGCAATATACATTTACAGCAGCAGAAAGTTTTCTATTTAAAACTTACTCTAATTGTACACATTTCTTTAAACCTACTGTTAATTATTTAGAGTCCACCCAGTAAAATGTGCGACAAGGACAGATGCGCGGTTGTTTCCAAGCAGCTCAATGACTTCCTATACATGTACTACCGCGAGACGGACCTCTACACCGACTCGGATGACAAGGACGGCTGCGTCGCTAATATACACTTTGCGCAGTTTCTCTTTTCGGCAAGGTGAGCTTTGGAAATGTAGTCTTATTTGTGGTTCTTTATTTTTGTTACGTTTCGTTTTTGTCCGCGTCTTTTTCCACATAAAGTTCGTTTTTCTATGATGACATGTCTAATTATCCACACTGAAAGTCTATTTTATATTTTATCCATCAAAGTAGTTCTGAAGATTACAAAAGTATCTTGTCGGATTGTTTCTCGCGAACCATTCTTGAACTTGGTTTCGTCACCTTTATGTGATTTATTAAGATTTATTCAAACTGCCCATTATTACTTTCGGGACTGTATTTAGCATGATAAACAGTTAAATATTTATCTTATAGTGAGGCTGAGCTCGAAGAAGTGCTCCTAACAGCTTTACGCCTGGACGATTACGTGGTTCGTTTCGTGGGAGACGGTCGCGGTGTGGTTGTGGACATGCCGGCGGCGCGGCTGCAGCTGCTGGCCGGCGTGGGCGGCGTGGGCGGCGTGGGCGGCGTGGGCGGCGTGGGCGGCGTGGGCGGCGTGGGCGGCGGCCTGCCCAGCAACAACCACAAGCATGCGCTGCTCAGGATGCTGGCCTGCATCGCGCCCGCTAATGCACGGCGGTACAGGTTAGTGGGCTTTCATTGGACGAAAACTGATCAAAAGTAATGCCGCCCTTGAAGCTAGAAGCACCGCCAATGCTATTAATGTCATTTATGACTAATAAATCAACTGTTACGTATTATCGGTGTTGTATTTAATAGAACAGTTACAAGTAAAATATATAAATATATATATACTACTCAAAACAAAATAAGGGCCACGAGGTATTTTGTCTGTACCATGAAAATAATAAAACCAATGTATATTTTTTTGTCTCCATAACGAAAACTAATGTTGTTTTTACCGTGTAGACCAATAAACTTATTCCAATAATAATGATTAAAAAGTTTATTTGCTTTTGAAAGAAAAAATCACATTTAAGGTTAAAAATGAAAACAATGTAAAGTTACTGAAAACAAAAGAAAATACTCCATGCTCATCTTTTAGTAACGAGTATGCCCTCCTCGTTTCGCTAAGCACTCCTAAAGCCTGGAGCATGCAATCAAATACCTGACATTTTCCATTGGAATCTCTTCCCAGGCCCTTTTAGCAGCGTTGATGAGTTGCTGTTGGTTGTGGATTTCCTGATCACCGTCTCTCGTGTCACTCTTCGTTTCAACTGATCCCACATGTGCTCTATTGGATTTAAATCCGGACTGTTCGCCGGCCACGGCAAGACTTGAATTTGAGACGCTTCCAGTACAAACCGAGTCGCTTGAGCCGTGTGTGCACGAGCATTGTCTTGCATCAAGATGAATCCAGGATCCGCTCGCTGGGCAAATGGGATCACATGTGGTCTGACAACTTCCTCAATATACCGCTGAGCAGTAACAGTACCCTCATTTAACATAGCGAGCTCAGTTTTGCCGTGTAAGCTTATCTCGCTCCAAATCATTACATTTGGACCACCAAAACGATCGACTTCATGGATGCAGGCTTCTGAAAATCTCTCGCCGCGTCTTCTCCATACTCTAATACGCCGAATGTCGTTAAAAAATTTAACTTTGCATTCGTCTGTGAAGAGCACCATGCCCCATTGGTTTATGTCCCAGTCCAAATGTTGACGGGTAAATCTTAAACGATTTACACGATGATTTCTGGTTAATGGAACACGGACAACTCGCCTTCTTGATGCCTGCTGGTTTTCATGCAATCGATTACGAATAGTTTGGTCACTGACACGAGTACCCGTTGTGAGCCGTAAACGATTTCGCAGCTTGCGGGCCGTCGTTGTGCGATCTCGGCGCGCACTTAATCGAATGTAACGATCCTCTTGAGCTGTTGTAATGCGAACTCTGCCCGAACCAGGTCTTCTTCTAACACTGCCGGTCTCTTGGAAACGATTCCATGGATTTTGAATAGCTCTTCGAGAAAATCCCAATTGCAAACCCACAGATCGCTGCGAATGACCTTCTTCAATCATTGTAACGGCTCTGGTTGCTGTCAGCGAGTCCATATGACGCCTGCGTGCTTGTGGCATATTGCAAAAGATGTTTCTGACTCGAGATATCAATGAACTCTGATAATTTCTAATAAACCAAGAAGCTAAGGAAAGCAAAACGACAAAGAAAATAGAATCAAAATTTTCAATAATAATTTTAAATCAAATTTTATTTCAAATTGTTGCCAGCATTCGATGAATACTACAATATTAAAAAGTTTAGGTATCAAAGAGTTTGTATACTCAATATTTTACTACTTTCAATATGTAAATGTTTAATCATTTACACCAAAATGAAAAAATACCTCGTGGCCCTTATTTTGTTTTGAGTAGTATATATATATATATATACTACTCATACTACTATATATATATATATTATATATATTAACTATATATACAAATAAATATATATATATATAAATATATATATCCTTTAAAATTGCCTCTCTCCCTAGCAAACCTCGGACCGAGACAGACGTGAACGCAAAGGAATCCGAGGAGTCGAAACCGCTAACGCTGTCCAGCTCTGTAGCAGTTCTGAAGGATTCCCTCAGGCAGGAGAAACCTCTAACGCAGGCGCTCAAGTTCGCAAGATCCTAACCCATAACACATAGCCTATGAAAACCAGTAATTATAGGAACAAGTGAGGTAGGTATAACTGTACATCATCACTGCAGGCCTAACACGCTAAAGGAATCTTACATACACTGTCAGTATCATATTCTGCTCTTAGTGTCGTGATATTTTAATAGCACCGCGAAATTGTCAATACCATCGGGGGGTGTCAAATTGTCAATACCGTAACGTGATCCTAGTATCGTGATACGTTCAAATAGTATCGGGAACTGTCAATAATATTAATATTCTTAAATCAAAATCATTTACTTGTAAGATTTTGGGTTTAAATAGGTCTCGTGGTATTGATCGCTTTATAATATTGACAATTTGACACATGTGTGTGTGTCCCTCAGCCTACGAGATACTTTTCTCCCTGTTGGAACAAAGAAGAAAGAAAGAGACAACCTCTATGTCGCCCGTCTCTCCTTAGTGTGCTAGTCCTGTTGCGTTCAACTGTAGATCTATACTTGACCAACAAAAAATACCATAATGTACCTTATTCTTGTATCTTTATGGTGCATATTGCACCTTCCAGTCTCCGGAGAAAATTGAGCAAATGAATGAGCAAGTATTTTTTATAATAGCTAATTTATTAAGTAATGTACCTACAGTTGTTTGAACAGTCAATTCTTTTTGTATCATCATCGTGTTAAAGCATTTGACTACCTCATTTGTTGAACTCCTTGCGAATGGTTTTGTCACTTTTAATTCTAAGTTTAAATCTAAAATATTGATAATTATTGTAATTGGGATGGTTTTTCAATAGATGTCGCTGGTGTATATCAAATGGTGCTTACGTGTTTTCTTATCGTAAATGTCCGTGCTTGATCAAATTATAAAGTAAAATACGTTATTTACATCAGAGAATTACGTCAAAGATATTATATCACATCTTTAGATCTCTGGCCAAAACCAAGATACACTATTCGTTTTAATTTAACTCTGTTCTTGCAAACACGAACACGTAACTCCATTTTGTTCCTACTAAAGTCAAATATGTTAAGAAATTATTAAATACAAAATTTGACAGCAAAACAAATCGATCTCTTTACTTGTCGAATGGAGACTGACTACTGGCGACATCTGTTTTAAAATTACCCAAGTAACAATGTCTTTTCGTCGGAAACAATGTGTTCTCTTTGCCCGCAAATTAATAACGCAGCTTAGAAAATTATAGTAGCTTAATTATATGTAATTTATTAAAATCGAATAGCTAGAAACGAATAAGCAATTGATCTTAAAAAAACTAGATGACAAATTTTGCCTTTCTATCATTAAGCAATAAAAAAGCAACTATATTCTATTTTAACATTCCAAAAGTATTGTGTAAGGCAAAATTATTGGTAAATAAATATAAAAATAACACATTATTTACGAATAATGCCAGAACCATTTGAGTGATGTTAAAAAAATACATTTTACCTCTTTCAGAAACCAAAGACAGAATTTAAATTAATATTTATATATAGTACCTGGCACTAGGTAGTAAAATTTAAAGGTGCTAAAAGTAACTAATCATGTTTCTTGTATGTATACCGACTTATCTATGAATCGCAGGTTTATTTACCAACTAATAGAACACTTTCGATATCGAATATTTTAATGTTCAACGACTTAATTCACTGTAGTGTTCATTTCCTTTTTCGAAAACCTTAAAAATACATTTGAACGTCTAACTGGTAGTATTTTATATGTAAAAGTCAATGAAAAATCTTAGTCTGTAACTTTATTTTTAGCGTAATGTGACTTTTTATATAACAATAGCAGACCGTCCCGTCTCTGCTTGGGTGGATAAGTATCCCTACTTTTTTCTAGTAATAAATACAGCCTGTTACTCAGGGATAATGTAGCATTCTAATGGTGAATTTTGAAATGGGTCTAATAGTTTCAAACATTCAAATCTTTCCTCATTATATTCGTGTAGATTAAAGTTTTAACAAAATAACTGGAGTTCCATGTTATATGTTTTTACAACAAATGCAACAAAAAAAAATGCTTGTGGAATATCAATGTGATTCATAGGTACTTCGGTAATGCTAAAAACGTTAACTCTTAGGGATATGAAAGTGTGAAATTACAGCTTTTAAGGACGTAGCTTTTGCTAGAAACTAATATGATAATGTTTATAACATTATTTCATCGTCTTTTCCGGGGATATGAGTTTTGTTTTCCCGACTAATAGGTAGTTTTTGATGTCTAGCGATGGTTAAATTTTGTAATTTTTGACATGTTTTCATATTTACCTCGTTAACTGTTATTTAGGACTGGCAGAGCCAAATTTTGGAAGCTAGTTACAGGGTGCGGCGCGGACATTTCTTTTTTGAAAAAATCATTAAAAAAAAAGTATTTATTTTTTGTACAAAAAACTCAAGACCTTTTTGATCTTAAAAGGTGGTCTCCATTCTGGCCAATACATTGGTCGAGTCGAAATTTGATGTTTTCAAATAAGGAAGATTCCCCTCCGCACCCTGTACAATCGTCGTGTGATTAATGAACCAAATAATTTTTCACGTATTACTAAGATCTGTTACAGAATTATGGTAAACCGAGTTTAACGATGATGACGGTTATTACTAGTGTTATTTAAATTTCTATGTGACATTGTGTTTGTGGGCGGACTATCGTAATGAAAACCAAGATTAAAATCCTGCGCATCTTAATTTTGACCAATATGTCAAATTTACGATTATGTTTATACCATTAAATCTAACATTAGACTAATTCGCCAAGAATAACATTCATTTAAAAACTAGCTATTTAACTACAATGACAAAATTAATTCAATATTTTATCATTAGTTTATTTATGATTTGAATAGTTTGAATGTTTTGTTTAGTTTGTTAACATGGAAGAGTTTTCAAAACTATACAGGATAAACCTACAAAGGAGTAGCTAGATAAAATACCTTTGAACTTATTTTTCATTCAAATTCCTTACATTGTCTTGCAGTGAACATTTTATGTCGGATTTGCTATTTACACTAGATTTAAGTGAAAAAGTTAATCGTAAAATTTATTTCAAACGTTAATGTTGTCCTTATTCGCTGCTAAGTATTTTTGAATGCAATTTTTTGTACTGGTGATAAAAAAAAATCTAAATTAAATTAATCCCAAAATACTATCGCCCGATGTGATATTTCTCACCAATAGTAATTAATGCTTTAGATAGAATATGTGCTATTTTATGAATTATCGTAGCCAGAGACAGATGGTAGTAAGCAAAACAGCCGCGCACATTATGAAATCTTATGTACTTAATAGCTTTTGCAATATAAAATTTTAAGTTATTGTATAAGTAATCTGATAATTGAATCTAGTCTATTTAAGTCAACTTGAGCCTATGTGAGTCTTGGACTAGTATTGTAAATTGTTTTATTTTAGGATATTCTATCTTCATCCTGTTTATCATTTTGAGTATGTATGATACGTAATGCCACTTATGTCTCCATTCCTTGCTATTATATAAGGTAAGTTATTTAGATCTCTTCTGATAATATTATTTTAAAATAGTTCTGTTTTTTCCATCAGCGTATTGTTTAAATCTTAAAAAGAAATGTTTTTTTTAAATTTAGCTCTTGTTTTTTCGTGAGATAACAAAACAAAAACCAAACAACGAAGTATTTTATGAAATGTTCAGTATTTTTGTAAGAAGTGTTGTTATTATTATGTTGTGATCATTTAATTATTTTAACAGCAGAATTTATTTTAGTATATTACTTCCAATTTCAATTTTTTATATTGTATTTTTGTACCAATATTCGTGAAGACTATTGATAGAAACAAAAACATAAAAGGAAGTTTTTTTATTTTGTAATCAATTTAGATTTTAAATTGTCAACCAATGTTGGAGGCATTGTATTATTCTTTTAAAAGTTGTGCCATCTTTTTTTTTGTTACCATTGCCAAAAGTTAAAAAATAGAAATTCTGATTTTTTAATCCTCTCTTTATATAAAACAATACTGTTAAATAAAATAACTTTAAAAATGATATTGAAATAGATAACACACCCCTAGTGGATTTTTTATGCAACTTTATTTGAAAACATTACACATTAGTTGTCTGGCAGATCATCCATTATATTTATATTGTGAAATGACACTATATCTAGTATTATTTGAACCTATAATCCATCACACAATATAAGTGTGAAATTATTACATTGTTTTGTGCTTTTGACTCAATTTCGAAATATAACACTTCTAAATTGACACGACTATAAAAATTATAATTATTTTTATGAGAGAACCTGTATAGCAATAATTTTATATCCTGAATTAGGAATGTTACAATCTGTAAATTGTGTGACAAGTTGTGTTATTTTATTTTTGCGTTTACTTAATTTAATTGATTACATTTATATAAACCACGAGCTAGGTAGGTAGCTAGAATAAACAATGTGTGAGCTTCGTGCTTTTGGTACAAATTGTTGTGAATAAAAATAATATTGACAAACATGTGAACGCGATCAGCTAGTTTTAACGGATGATAAACTCTATTCAATTTAAGCTAATAAAATATTACAATAAACAAGTTCTTTGATTTCTGTTCTTTGACTTTTACCATAAGGTAGCGACAAGATTGAATTCAAAAGCATACTCAGAAGTTGGGCCAAAAGGGATTGTGAAGGAAACAAAACAAATATTAATCCAAAATATCACTTTATTGCAAATAAACTTACAAACGCACACATTTAACCGAATGCCGCCATGCCCCAATACTGGCATATCATTTGCACACACATATGAACTGTATTTCTCAGGTGTTGCAGTCCTTCAACTCAACCCGGAGACCATTTCCTGTAAGACAAACCATCATTAGATATTTTCGTCATAAAATCAATTGCTTGGCAACGACTTCAGCCACTTTCACCGTGTCAAAGTAAAAAAATGTGATACAAAAAAAATCAAACTCGTCAAAGCCAAAGTCGTAAAAATCCTTTATATTAACATACGTATTTTAATAAGTTCTTTTTGCGTTGACGTATTTTCCGAACGAATTTCGTAAATAGCCAAGCTAAAGCTTCTTTTAAAGGTATTTGATTGAATGTGATATTTCTAAAAGCGATGTGTTTATTAAAAAACCGCTCCTTGTTCAGTCAGTACAGGATAGCTGGTCACTATCATTCCGTTAGGACGATACATCGTTATAAACGTTTAGACATTTGACATCGCAAGCTGTACGAATAGTTCTCCGTTGTTATCGGTTGGTGTATTTGCCGTACTTACGATTGACATGCGCCTGGTCTTGCTCGAGCCGCCGCCGCCTAGTTACGAGTACGTTGTCACGTGGTATCGCATCGAATACGATCCGCCTCAGGTTTCGTCACGCCCCGCTAAATAGGTACTATCTGAAAGGACTCGGGCGCATTCGGTGACGCACGTGACAGTCAAAACATTATGTCGCTACATTGATTGTATGTTGGTAAGAGCAAGCCGTGGCCGCGTGTGGCGTCTACGCCCGCCTCACCACATCAGTACCTAACTGACATCGCATTGCAACGCATTCGGTACGCAACATCTCACTTTAATACAATCCCCGTCGAGATTTCGTATGCTCTGTAAATCGACTAAGATGTATTTTTTTGCTGGTTAGAAATTATTTCTTATGTTAAAACGAGTGCAGTGGTTTCAAAAGATTGTTCTTCAAATTAAAGAACCAAAACCAGATTTAAAGCAGGAAGATGAAGGATTGATGTCATAATCGTAACTCACATGCAGAATCTCTAGAGATTTTAAGTGATTCAATAAAATAAAATAATTTACTATCAAAGGATTTTTATTCTAGTAAGAATATTATAATACAACTTAAAAATATATTCCAAATACCTACATTACAAGACGGATATGCGAACCTCGTCGATATCGGTTCTACAATCCTCCACTAGCAGGTATATATCATAATGAAAATGTCACATTAATGTCCATTTATTACATTGAAAAGTGATTCACATAATTCCATGTACTTATATTAAGGCTTACAGGCTAGTTCCGACCTATCGGTAGCGTGGTACGGTTATAGGGTGCGCTATAGGGTGGTATCGGACGCAGCGCGTATCGTGGCGTATACGTTGGCGGCGTTAGTAGCGGCGCGCCAAGTCCCGGCCGCCGCGGCCCGCCCCGCCGCCGCTACACAGAAACACAGGCCGCCATTACACAACCACCCCACACGACACCTGCTTAGCCACTTGTAGCAAACAAACGCACACCACTATTAACTGCTGAATATACTCCTTCATACTTTATTCACTCAAGTCGTCTCGAAACAGACAAACCATCATTGGTCCTTTTATTTAGATTTTTGTACCTTCGAATAGAATTAATACAGTAAAAAAAATTGGAATGAATTAGAATAGGAACAAGGCGATTTGAGCGAATATATTTCACGTTCCCTATTTGTGAGATATTTTTTTAATTTATTGGATCGGATCAAGCACAGTTCGGCCATAAGTGCCACGCACCGCTTTAAACTGTGGTGAATTTAGTGTTATTTAGTGTAGATACTCAACATAAACCGCATCCAAGATAAATCGTAAGCTCATTGGCTGGCGCCTCAAGCAAAAACCGCTCCCAATTTACGCACACAGCTCTCACGCGCGATGCGTTTACTCAAGAGGTACTAAAATTTTCAGCAGTTAATGTGTCGAGTTCCGATGTTAAATCTCTATGAAGAATCGTTGCGTTATTTAGATGAAAATAAACTTAATCCCAGACATAAGAGTAGTTTTGTTAAAGAGCGTTAATATTCCTTTTTTAGTAAAGTAATATGGTGTAAAAGTTAGAAAATACGTAATTTCTTCATAACGTCTAGCAAGTTGTGAACTATTGCTGTTCATAAATCCATTGCGTCTGTCTTCATTGAAAGTTCGAGTGTCGCATGACGTTTTATCACACTCGTTTTTATATATCTCATTATTAACGTATCGTTTTTTGAATTACGAATTATGTCTGGGACAAGCTCTTTGATCGTTAATCGTATTGCGTACTACAATCTAAGCGGCGTCTCGGAGGTTGACTATGTGAAGGGCAGGTACAGATATTTGCATCACTCTGAAGATTGCGAATTTATTAATGTCTTTAAATTTATGATGAAAGAATTTGATTGAAATAAAAAACACTTTTTGCTCCAACATGCTGAACTGGATGAAATACTTCTTCATTTATACAAAAAAAAAAAGAAAATGATGATGTTTGAGCAAGTGTAATCAATTCAATGTAAAGTTAGACGTACCGTCCCATTGGAGGATACTGTTGTGCATAGGGATCTCTTTCATATCCTGCGCCACCACCTGCCCCACGCCTGGAAAACAACATGCAACCCATCAATACAAGCTTTTAAATGCATCCAGTGTCAATTAAATATAACACAAAAAGGTAAATGTTGACATGTTATTTTAAATTATCTTCATTTCTGTGATCATTTAAAAGTGAGAAAGCTTTGAATTAATAAATATGACTAATGCTAATCTATAAGAAAATTCTATTCAATTTTAAAAATGCCTGCCAACAGTACATTTCTAGAACATCAGTCTAGATTTTAATGCTAACTCTAATATCTATTATATTTGTTTTGATTTTGACCTGTTGCGTTTTACAAATAAAAAAAAACAAAATTAAAACATGTTTTTGTTTATAAACTTGATGTACTACTTACATTGGTGGGGAAGTCCTTCTGCTGAACATGTCCCCATTACCCATGGGTGCAGCTCTGGGCGCCCCACGGTCGTACCCCGAGGACATGGGCATGGGCCCTCCTCGCATGGGTGCGCGGCGGTCGTCTCCGTAGCGATCTTCGGCATACATCGGGGCACGGCGATCCTCGCCATACATCGGTGGCATGTCGTCTACTGGTGCAGCTGGATAACCTCGTCTGTCATCCCCATACATGGGTGGTGCAGCATATGGATCAGGTCTAGCCCCACGACCGTCCATCAACGCGAACCCGCGCCTATCCTCCCCGCCGTAACCGTTGTACCCGCGTTCCTCGTACACCCCACGATCCATGCCGCGGTCGTACCCGCCGCCCATTCCATTCCCGACGCGGCCCATGCCGCCACCCATACCACCGTTGACTCTGCCCATGCCACCAGGGCCACGCATGTCGCCACCTCGCATGCCCATGGGGCGCGAGTCCCGCATGTAGGGCGCGTCCCTCGGGGGCATGTGGCCACGACCGGGCCCGACGCGCCTGTCTCCGCGGCCGCCGCGCATGCCGCCTCGCCCGCCGCCGCCACCGCGAGCCCCACGCTCCTTAATACGGCCACGCTCAACAGAAATGACGCCACCATTAAATGTTGAGTTGTGAAGAGCACGAATCGCCGCCGCGGCTTGATCTTCAGACTGCATGTGCACGAAGCCACATCGGTTCATTATGTCGCATTCTGTAACTACGCCGAATCGTTCGAACAGTTTACGAAGATCCTCCGGCTTTGAGCCTTGCGGCAAGCTGCCGACGAAAACCTTCGTTTGCTAAAAGCAAAAGTTACCATTAGAACCATCATATCCAAATCAAACTTTACAGGGGTTGAGAAAAACTTACCGGTAGCATTTTGTACAATTTTCTTCACACTTTTCACAAATATTAGTTTTACACACGTAACCTTGCTTGCAAATTTCTTTTAGATCAAGATGGCGGCGACGCACCACAAATAAAAGTGACGCCAACTACAGAGTTGCCATGTATTTAATTATAATATACTCTTTTTACAAAAAATAAAAAATATACTTAAAAATACTATTACGTAGCAGAACAAATAACTATTGTTTTGGCAAGTGTCAAAAAGGAAAAACCACAATCATGCCCACTATAACACCCAACCAAAAACCATTAAAAAATAGTTGATTGTATAGGATTGTTAACTATGTATTTTGAAAAAGTTTTCTTCAGTAGAAAAAGGTATCAATATCTTAAAATTTCACTCCATCAAATCCTCCATCCAAAGGATCAGCCTTTTAAATTTTAAAATTCAAAGATTATATACCAGTAAGGATTAAGATAGAAAAAAAAACACAGTTTAATAAATTATTTTATTTTTGGAATATTATACATATCTTGGCAACACTTTATCCAAGTGACAGCTTTTTTTTTAATTATTCAAGCATTGGCAATTTTGCGAGCAGCCATAATATAAGAAAATGTAACAAACTGAATAAGCACAAATTTCCTGTCCATTGTGATTATGAATATATTATAAAATAAAAGCAATAATTCATTTTTCAAACTATAAAACCATTAATATTAAAATGTTACTTTTTATATAAGTATTTAAAAACATGGAATAGGTTTCTTTATAATATATTAAATATTTTTAACAAAACAGCTATTTCCAGATACTTTTCGTCATTAATGTTAATTAAGTATATCTTAATCTAAAATTAATAAATTATTAACTCAATAAAGTACCTAACTAAACCGATGTATGTCATCTTAATGAATCAATGTATACTGAAGCATCGTATAATGATTTCAGCAATTTATTGATTTCAAAATTGACTGAAATTTTGATTAACTCCGCTAGATTGTACGGATTTATGTTTTTGCAGTCATTAGGATTACACTGGAATATTTCTAAAATTCTACTATTAATTTTCTCTGGGTCGTTGTGGTGAACTGCTTTCGGAGATATTCCTTTAGCTTTTTTATACAAGTTATCTGCTGCGACGGTGAGGTTGAATGACATTATGTCATTGCTCCGCTTTACCTCAATACGTGCCATTCTACCAAGAAGATATCCTAAAACAAAATAAAACTTTATTTCTAAAATGCTGACGTTAATTATGTAGTTCACGTGCCGATCGAAATTAAAATTTGATACTACATCGATTTTAATTTGACATGACATACAGGACATGAAATCTGAAAAACGGTGGCTTTAAAGAGATATCACATAAATACGAGTTCGACCCTTCAAGGATAAGGGTTACTTGGCCACTAGACTGTTACCGCCTCATACAGGCATATACATATAGAGCTGGTCTTAAGGTGGAGTGAATGGAGCGGTCGCTCTTGGTACTTACTTGATAATTACTCACAGCATGAGCAACTACTCTAAACAACCCATCAGAAGGTAACTCATTATCTACAGGTGAATCCATAAGACGAAGTTCAGTACTTATGGACAATTAAAAAAAACTTACCGCCAAAAACACACAAAATCCCAACACAAAACACGCCAACAGCACAAAGTCTCACAGTCACATGGTTAGTCCTCGCTGATATGGAGTGTGATCTAGCCCTTTCGATGCTCATTGTTCAAGTTTAAAACACATTAAAATATTTAAAGTTTCTATTTAATTCTCGTTTAATCTTGTCCGCGACATTGCCCGTCGAAGGTGTATTTTTGAATGATTCCCGCGTGGTTATGTGATGTTAGGACTTATACACATTGAAACAATGAAAACATTTAATTAAATGTTCAAATTTGAAGTAAGAGATTTTACCGCAGACTAACTGAACTTATGAAAATTTGGAAATTCAATTCTAAGAGAAATCTTTATTCACTGTACTTATCTTTTTACTAAGGATATTTAATATGTCATGATTGATAGATAGACTAACAAACGTGTTTAAAAGTGTCTGTACGTACTGCTGTGTATACTATATGTATTCATTTGGTGGGAAACTGTAAAACTGCTCGATTCTGATACAATACACTGCACTGCATAGATAAGTTGTATGGTCGGAAGGCGAGGGCCTGGTGATCTGTATCACGGGGATTACGTACCCTAACACGGACACCAGTCTCTCATTACCTTTTGGGAAAGTATAAGATTTAAATTAAGAATTATTGATTATTCCAGAGATAAAAGACATTTACTCGTATCTTCTGGGATTCCTAACTTTTATCTTGTAAACAATGTGTCCTAAAACGATATGATAAAAGATCCCCCCCAAGATAGAAGAAGACGTTTATAAGAGGTTTTTTTATACCCCTCACAGTACTTATGTATTCATAATTAAAACAATCAGAATTAAACATTAATTTAAGAAAATCATGGAAGAATGCATCAAACTCGAACTCCACTGTGAACACCGCTTTTCATTTATATTTAGTCTAACACAGGTTTTATAGTATATTTAAAAGATCTTGTGTTCTACTCTGTACGAAAGTGTCATTGCGTCATTAATTAAAATCTATTGTTGTCCATTAGTAACCTTAATAATGCATACCTACAAACGAATTAAGTTTTATACATAAAGTATTGAAGGCCCTCGAAGAAAAATAGCTCTGAATAAATAAAATATTTGAAACATTAAAAATAAATTTATTGTAAAATACTTATAAATACAATTTTAAACTATCAATGGAATTAAGACATAAAAATAAGACATTTAGAAAATTATTAGGATTAGATAAGGGATGGGTTCACGAGCAGAAATAATTCCTATCAATGAAATTAAATAATACCTTTATATTTAAGTGTTTAAAATGTCACTTTATAACAGTCTCTTAAGTTAACTAACACTTTATTATATTTGGAATAAGTAAACAAAAACCATTTTAAAACTACTGTTATCTGATACAAATATTGTCAGCGGGAATCGAATCCACGAACCAGCTTCACTTAGAATCGTTAAACTGTCGACATAACTGTAAACCTACAAAATAATTACAATTACTTTATATCCTAACACCCTTAATGTTTTATCCCTTAGCATTGTTCAATATTAAAACTACATGAGAAAAAACCTGATTCTAATAAAACTATTACATATGCTAACACCCTGTGTACTTCTTAGAATAGCTCATAGAAAATAGACATTCCAAAAGATCAAGTAAATGTAAGCAGCACCAGCCCTGCTTGTTGACAAGGGTACACCAAGATCATTTTTCTTCGTAGGCTGGTGACTATTACTCGGCTGTTTCTATTTAGATGTTTATGGCCATCAGTCTAACTTTAGTCGTATTGCTAACGTTCGCTTTTCTCATATAAAACATTGCCGTCATTTTGTCGTGAGTTTATCGCGCGGTCGCCGCTCCCTCCGCGCGTTTTTGTATGAAAAAAAACGATCATCGGCGACGAAGAATTTTTCGTTTCCTTTCGTTCATAAGTGAATTTCTTTTAAGCCTAATGTAAAATGTAATAATTGGGTTTTATTTTTGAGCATTTCTCCTTTTTATGGGCGACGTTACGTTCACTACCACGGGCCGGTTATTGTTGTAAGCGCCCGCGCTATGTTCCCATGTTGAACAGCATCTTCAAGTCTTCAATCGTCAGTTTGGACGCGTTGTTTCTAGCACCAGTAAGCACATTATCTGCTAACTCCAACTTTGCTAATTGTAGCTTCCTTATGGACTGCTCTACTGTGTCCACGCACATGAACCTGAGAAGAAAAAAAACACTTTTTAACAACAAAAAAAAGATTTTTAAATGTAAAAAAATCTTGTAAATTTGAAGTCCAATACAAATGAATCCAGAAAAGCCCTTATAACAAATAATAAAAAAAAACAATATAGGATCTGGTATGAGCGTTCTTCTTTCAAATAATCTAAATCCATTTGTATAGGTTCATGAACAAAGAAGTTCGAAGAAGTCGAATTGAGAAACAATAAGGACTAGGTTAATGATTTTTTTCTGTTCATTATTATTGTAATTGGGATCTCACGTCATAATAATAATAACAATTAATAAATAATTAATATGAATGAATTGAATATTTCTAAGAAATGGATTTCATTAAACAAATTATCTTAGTTCGAGCCAAAGAAAGTCGCGTCGACTACTTGTGTTATTTGAATATGTGACCGCTAAACATGTTGTAAAACACAATTTATAAACGTGAATATTTACGATTTCACCTCCGGAGCCAAAGGATACTCAATTGGGTCAAGGGAGCTGAAAGAACGACCTCTGCATTATCAACAATGTGATATTGTCATTAAAAATCAAAATTCCAATCAATTACCATTTTTATTTTCAAGTCGCTATAGTTGATTTTAACTCGGCCGCTGGCTCAAGAAGCGATCTCCTAAAATTTTCTATTTTATTTAACAAAATCTTCAAGACAGTCGCCAAATTCCTCAAATATTCGTCGATTTGGCATCAAAACTGGATTTCACAATTCTCTTTCGTTTTACCCACGACCGTTTTATAGTCTGACATTAATACGTTTTCCAGTGAATCATGTCGCTAGCTGTCTACGGGGGGGTAAAGTGATAAATTATTTAGACATTTAGTTCTGAAATATGCCGTATATGTTATATGTCAAGACGGATCCATGTCATTTTACACAGGATGTTGTCAATGTTTAATATTTTGACACGAGCAAATTTAAACAGTTGATTGACTTATTGTATGTACGTAATTATTGTATGTACGTAATTAGTAAAGTACCTAACATTTTACATGTTATATATAATTTTATATATGTGTTCTGTGATTTCTTTCTGACTTACATACTAAATATGACAATGATGGATGATTTGTGACGGTTTTCATTAGAATCAATCTGTTTATTTCGTAAATTCAACTGCGTGTTACGTTCATTGTGCCTACCATGAGTTTTACCTTCGATTGTCGCTTGCGACTTCAGTTTCAAATTTGTATGAATCTTTATAAAGCGCCTCTAACGGACTGATGAAGAATTAAGGTTGGTCATACAAAATCACTGCAGTAATCTATGTTACCTGACGTGTAGAAAATATATACGAAGACATACTGGATAATATGTAAGAAAGAGACAGATAAATAAGTTCCGTCGAAAGCCAGCGAGTGCGAACCCTTTAATTGATTTTAGTATTTGTTGTTACAGCGGCAAGAGAAATAGACATTCTCTGAAAATTTCATGAGTCGAGTTCATGAGATACAACCAGTTGACAGACAGAAAGATAAACGGATAGTGGAGACATATTAACAGGGTCCTGTTTTTGACCCTTTGGGTACGGAACCCTAAAAATGAAGAGCGGTTCGTTTGTCTAGGCTAAAAGTGAACGATGGCGGGATCGATTTGATTCTTTTTTTAGTTTGTTCGCACTAGAATAGGGAAAGATTGTAAGGTAAATAATTATCCAAAAGGAACGGTCACGTGGCATGAACTTCGCGCGGTCAACAAGTACTCATTATTTTATCACCTGTATATGTGGACATGCTTGGTCTGTCCAACTCTGTAGATCCTGTCCTGAGCCTGCTCCTCCAGCTGAGGGTTCCAGTGAGGGTCGAGGAGTAGAAGGTGGTTTGCGCCGCACAGGTTCAAACCGACGCCGCCAGCGCATAAGGATAGCAGCATCACCTGTTTATTTCTCAATTTATTTAAGGTTTAAGTAATAGTATATACTGATTCGTCAAGCAGCATTTTATTTCCGAGGTGTAGCGGTAACGTAGCGTAAGAACCTCACTATTTTATACAAATATTTGCCATGTTTTAACGGAATATTCGACACGGGAGGAGGTATCACAAAGTTTTACCTCTAACATGGGAGAAGCATTGCCGGTGCTCTTCTTCTTAGAACACTATCCTACTGTCTTATTGCCTATGGTATGCCGTATGTTGTTGTGTGTGTGTGGAGGTATCACTTTCCATCGGGGGAATCATCTGCTAGTTTACCCATAAAGTTGAATAAAAAACTATCAGAAATGGACTAAAAAAGTGTTAATCCGGGTTTTAATCGAGTTCAAATGTAATTCAACAAGATACAGTTTATCGCTAAAATTTATGCGTTTCTGTTATGATATTAATATTAAAACCCAAATAGTACTGGACTTACAAATTCTGGTATAAACCTAACGTAGTCCATGTCCTACATGTCCTATAATTTAGAAATAGAGGAGACGTGGTAGCGAAGTTTGTTAAGTGCCTCGGTTAACCGACCGACCCGACCCGACAGGTCGGGGGTTTGAGTCTCGGATTGCTGTACGTTGTAGCTGCCATGTTCCTCATTGTGCCCGGATAGTGGCGACAGATTCGCAACCTGTCACACTGGGACTCAAGATAAACATGCGAAATGCGGTGTGTAACACCACTGCATACCCCTCTCGAGGGATTAATGACGGCATGAGTTTATGTTATGCTAAGTGGTAAAAGTCGAGTAGTTACCTTGACTTCGGATTGGGGGTCATTGATCAGGTCGACGAGCGCCTGCCTGGCGCGCGCGGGCACGCCGCCGTGCAGCGTGACGCGCGCCGCGCGCCGCGCCCGCAGGCACGACGACACCAGACCCAGCACTGACGTCGAGTAGTTACCTTGACTTCGGATTGGGGGTCATTGATCAGGTCGACGAGCGCCTGCCTGGCGCGCGCGGGCACGCCGCCGTGCAGCGTGACGCGCGCCGCGCGCCGCGCCCGCAGGCACGACGACACCAGACCCAGCACTGACGTCGAGTAGTTACCTTGACTTCGGATTGGGGGTCATTGATCAGGTCGACGAGCGCCTGCCTGGCGCGCGCGGGCACGCCGCCGTGCAGCGTGACGCGCGCCGCGCGCCGCGCCCGCAGGCACGACGACACCAGACCCAGCACTGACGTCGAGTAGTTACCTTGACTTCGGATTGGGGGTCATTGATCAGGTCGACGAGCGCCTGCCTGGCGCGCGCGGGCACGCCGCCGTGCAGCGTGACGCGCGCCGCGCGCCGCGCCCGCAGGCACGACGACACCAGACCCAGCACTGACGTCCACTGGGACACTACCACTGCTTTCTCTCCTGGGTGGGATACAATATATTTCAATTTATCGACTGGGCTTGAAATTTTTAAAATAAAAAATGTCTTCTAAACCCATAAACCTTTTTCATGTAAATGGTAAATCCGTAAATGCATTACATTATACGAATGTTTTGTCTATCTTTTTCGTGTGCTGTGGGGTTTGTTAGAATAAATAAAATGAGATATCTGTGGTTAATAATTTAGTTACTAGAACATTCTTTGTAAAAAACAATAACGAAACCCTTCTTAATTGTATGTTGTGTTTAAAAACGTCAAGTCATCCAATGTTTGCTCTAGTAATGTTTTATTCAAAGTTTTTAACATTAAATAAATCTATTCAATCGCGTACGTACACCAATGTATACGCATTTTTTCTGAATTCTAAAACTCAACAAAAAATCTCTTCACCTGGCACATTCAACACGTTTTTCTCCAAGCAATCCATGACCGCTTTGATCTTCGACGAGTTCCTGTCCATCTTGAAGACCGGGTTGTTTGGAGACAGCACCGACCTTATCGCCTCCGCCACCGAAGTACCCTCCTCCTCGACACCTTCCTCTTCATCAACTTTATTCTAAAAAGGAAAAAAAAGGAAACTACTGAAATCAAAATATTAAAAATCACCTATTGGAACACAATAAAAAGATTTAACTTGAAGAACTTTGTTTAAGTGCTAACTTGTTATAAGGTAAGTTATAAAACTATATAAAAACAATAAACACACATGACTCGCACAAGATGGGTTCCGTACCATCTTATAAGATTAATCAATATGTGCTTTTTAAATAATTTCGTAAAAGAAACCGGAAAAAGCAAATAATGTCGAAAGAACATCTTGTATCGGACATTTAATTTACCATTTCTTTATGTTTTTAGTAATTGTTGTTATAGCGGCAACAGAAATAGACATTCTCTGAAAATTTCATGAGTAGCTATTACGATTCATGAGATACAGCCCGCTGACGGACAGACAGACAGCGGAGGCATAGTAATATGACCCCGTTGGGTACGGCACTTTAAAAAGCAAAGAAATATTTTGTTTTTTTGTAATGTTTATTAATCTCCGGTCAGATTAAAAAGATTTTTTTTTATACTGCTTCTCTGTTAAGAAATATTGTTAATCTTTCTGCCTTTACAACAAATACATACAGTTCTTAAGTCTTACAGTTTAAGGATTAATATTGCACTTATAATGTATAGGTTGTCGCGTTCACACACCAAGATACTGTCATATCAAGAAGTGGACACCAAACGTCAAAATCCTTGTCATTGGTAGTTTCATACTAATTCAGCTACCTTGTCCGCTTGGTGTTCTCGTATAGACAGCTTGTTGAGCTCGTCGAGTAGATCAGTTTGCGCGCTTTGCTCGTCCGGCTCGTTGGCAGCGAGCTCTGGGTCCAGCATCGCTGCGATTAGACCGCAGTGGCAGCATACCTGCCTCAATCGCAGTAGAAGTACCAGGATCTCATGAGAACGGACTGGTTTAGCACCTGACGTACAAGAAAAATATTTAGTGGAAACTACAGCATGACATTTCCTAATAATAATAATTTTTAAATTGTAATGTTGCTTGTTTTATGTGTGGTTGTTTTCAGGGACCTGTTTTCGAGTAAAGGGTATCACTATTTAAGTCCAGACTTTTCTGTTTTTAGCTTTTGACATCAATTCATCTCCTGTTATTTTTCATCAAGCCGGTTGCCGTTAATGCCGGTTTAATGTTAAAAGGAAACTTAGTAGGGCTACCGCGCTTTAAATTTAATTCAGTTACAGTTAAAAAGAAAGACTCAGTTTGTTATCTCGGTTTGATACTTGAAAAGAAATTCCATTTTATTGAGCACATTAAGCAAGTTAGCGAAAAATCAAAACGAAATTTTTATGCGTTAAATAGAATATCAACTTCGACCTGGGGATTGTCGTTTAAGTCATTAAAAATAATTTATACTGCTACTTTCTTGGGTTGCATTTGTTACGGAGCCCCCGTGTGGGCGGATAGAGCCACAATTGGCGCTGCGCGACGTAAATTGCTTCAGAGTCAGAGATTAGCGTTAATTTTTCTTTGTAAAGCGTATAGAACCGTCAGCACTGAGGCCCTGCCGATTCTTGCGGGCGTTTTACCGGTAGATTTGGAAATACAACGGCGTGCGGCAATGTATTACAACTCGCGGAATGGTATGAGTTCAGATTTTCTAAAACCGAAGGATAGGGCTAAAATCAGTAGATTATTTGATAGCAACGACAACGTTCATAAAAAACTAATCGACGAATGGCAAACTAGATGGGATACTTCGACTAAGGGGCGGCATTTATTTAAATTTTTCCTATAGTGCGCGAACGGTTAAATAAAACGTGGCTTGATATCGATCATTGCGTAGCCCAATTTCTAACCGGGCATGGTAACTTTAAGGGCAAACTTTATTCATTTAACTTGGTGCCGTCACCTTTTTGCGAATGTTCAACGTCGGATCAAGAATTTGTGCAAACTGCCCATCATATCTTGTGGGAGTGTAGTCTCTGGCATGACGAACGGTTAATCATGTTGAATTCGATTCAAGTATCTGCGTGTAGTCCTATTTATTACCTAGATCTTGTGAAAACGAAGGGAAACTTCCGTGCCTTTAAAAAGTTTTGTCACCAATATTACTGGTGTAAGATTTAGGTTAGTATCTAATTTATCCCCTGTTAGTTAGTGGCATACCGTGGTGTTTAGACGGTCAGGCGTCTCCTGACTGTCTCCCCTTTAGATTTTTGGGCCTCTGGGCCATTTCAATTGCTGTCTCCGCTTTGCTGGGAGGGAAGTCTGAAACCGCTTTCTTACTACCTCCTATTTCTTCTGATTAAGTTCGTTGCGGGTCCCAAGACAGCCGGTAGGGTGTCCGGGCACAGCCTGTGCATCACTGCACAGCTGCATTATTCGTTGATTATTCGATCAAAGGACGCCACTGTTGATCCTGATAAACAGGAGTTGCAGTGGTGGGACAGAGTGGCGGGTGTGCCCCGAAGCCGGTTGCCGGTTGCTTTTAGGTTTCTTCGTTTTGCTTTTCGTAATAATCCATACCGATAATGTAGTAAAATTCGTATTTTGGAGATAATTTTAAAAACTACTCATTAAATTTAAATGATTTTATTTCCGGCTAAGATTTTTTTTTTTGTAACATAAATTTGGATAAAAATAAATTAACATAATTAAATTTATTATTGTAAGATATCTAACAAAAAAAAGACATAAAAAACGAGGTTATAGTAAGTAAGGATTTTGAGAGCAGCTTTTTTTGACACAGTAACTTAAAAATTTAACAAAATAAAATAATTTATAACGTAACGTAAAAAATAAAAATACAAAAACAAATTGCGTCTGCTGTGACGTCACGTATACAAAACGGTCAAAATGATTTAAAATCAATCTTATGCTAGTAAAGTTTAAGGTGGCATTTACCTTGCAGTGCGATCATTTTCTTGTGCATGCTGTAGTAGGCAGAGTCTTTCCCATCGGTCGGGGTTCCCATTTGGTCGGCTGACTTCTCCGCGCGCTGGTGGAGGAACTGAGCGAACAGGGTCTTGGAGAATACTAGCACCTGAACAAAATTTTATACATTAATAGACTTTAAATGTTCAAATAATATATCTACAGCCTTAAAGATACATAATATTTTCCTATATCACTGTATCAGTACGATATTGGTTTTACATTACATAAATAAATGTAGTTGAAAAAATTTATGCCGGTTGGCTGGACGTAATAACAAAAGATTTTAACCAATTATATATACACGAAAATTGTTTTTTTTTTTTTAGAAACTGCTTGATGCTGGCAACTTCGTCAGCATCGATTGAGGAATTATTTGATGCCCTGAAACATTCTAATTTCCTTATTTCATGAATAATTATAATTTCCTTATTCTCTCTAAGTTCTGCTCCAAGTTTCAAGGGAGGCATTATTTCGACGACCTCGGTGTCGCAGTGGTGTAAACACCCAACTGTTACGCTAGAGGTTCCGGGTTCGAATCCCGGCGGCGGAGGGACTTTGTGTTATTCGCAAAACGCATTGTTTCGCTTACCGGTCTTGGATGTTGTGTTTTTATCTATGTAGTATATACCATATCGTTGCTTAGTTCCTGTGACACAAGTTCGTACGATACTTACTTCAGGGCTGAGTCAATGTGTGTGTCGTGACGTGGTTTAAAAAAAATGCAAGCATTTCCTTAAATGAAGTACTTTCTCGTCAATAAAAGTGACGGCAAAGCTAAAAGGCCCGGAGCGCCAAATCTTTAAATGCACTACACACACACACACTTACATAAATGGTAATAAAACAAACATAAAATCACCTTCTGATAAACATTCATCTCTTCCTTCGTCAGGGTGACCTCACACATGTGCGTGTCCCGTTTAGGCAGGCAGTTCAGCTGCCCTTTCTGTTGCAGTTGTTGCTTAGTTCTCCTTAACAATATGCAGCGCATTATTGTACTCAAACGCTCCTGACCGCCCATGCTTTTATTGTCGATCCATTTCTTCCACATCTATATTAAATAAATATATTCGTATGTAAATAATTTTTTGAATGATCCACACAAAATGTTTTAGACCCCTATAAATAGGGAATATGCATGAAATTTTATTTAATTATTTAATCGATTTATCGTAAAGTATGTAGTAATAATATCTTCACTATAGTGAAAACAGAATTAGAATTTAACGATAAACCAGGGAGATATGACCATTTAAATATATCTTTCTCGCTCATCAGAACAACCTTTTCCATGGGAGTTGTATGACGCCTGTGTACTTTGACGTCATAGTACATATCGGATCTCTCTGTGTAACCAACGACTTTGAAGCTTTACAACTTAGTTAATAAGTCAGATATTTGACAAAATCTAACGGATTTGTGTAAATATGGTATCGAAATATATGAAATAAATAAAAAAAGTCATGCATATTCCCTTTTGTCAAATCAAAATGTTTAATTTTATTTAAATAGACTTATGATAAATTCTTTTAAGCCGTCACTTAAATTTGTATTTCTAAAATTGGAAAGGGTCCCTAATTCCTTTTTAAGATAGAAGCTTTTAACGAGGCTTGTGTTATTTGATACTATGTACTAATACATAGAAAACATTAAAAATCTCATAACAAATAATTTTATTCATCACACAAATACCTGCAGGATTGCAATACGGCTGAAACAAAGAACGCCGCATTGAATGAGCCATTCAAATTTATTAAAATAGCCCACATACAATCGGTCCATACGCCGCATTGAAAATTTTAATTTCAGTTATCGCCACAAGCCACAAATACATAAATGGCGTCATAATTGACAACAAAGTACTGTATTCCTGCAAAAAAACAATAGGAAAACTTTAATATCTCACCGTCAAGTCATCGAAGGGCGTACATCTTAAAAACTTTAACAAAGCGAAGAGATCCAGGTCTTTGTTCTGAACTGGGGTCCCAGTTAGACACCACCGCCGTCGGGAACGCAACCCGCACACCGAGAGGGATGTAGCGGACTTGTAGTTGCGGACCGCATGGGCTTCGTCGAGTATTACACGACGCCAGAGCACGCGGGTCAGTACGCCGTTCTAATAACAGAATATACTATTTATTAGTTAACCTAATTGATAAACAAGCAGGTTCACCTGATGGTAGGTTATACAGTTGATGCACGATCTAGGACCGTAAGACTATCCGGATCAACAAATGTGAAAACATTTGGACATCCAGTTGAATAGTATTAAAGAAAGGTTTACGTGAGAGGTTTTTTAGGTTGGTACCACCCTCTTTTGGTACAAAAACCTAAACTCCCGCTGTAATTAATCCCTCGAGAGAGAAAGGCATTTCGCTTGTTTATGTTGAGTCCTCTTTTGCTGAGTCTGCCGCAAAGAAATTCACATTTGTGTTTTTTTGTTTGAAGGGGTAGTGTAATTATCGGCACGAAAGATATAACATCTCTAACTTCCTTCCTTCTACATGGGGAACCCCTTGGCTGTGCACTTGGCGATGTAAGACTTCAAAAGTATCGTAGTATCAATAAGCGGCGTTAACACTTTCCATCGGGTGCAGTGTCTACTTGTTTGCACATGAAGTTAAATAAAATAGTCAATGAAAGCATTTGCAATATTGCAGATTAGAGACGCTCAGCGCAATCAATTACGACACACATGTGTAATATATATATAAAAAATTTCAAGCTATATTGAACAACATAAACTTGCCCTGAAGCAACAAACTACCGCAGACAGCTTGGAATACACCCATCAGGTCAATGAGAACCAATACTTTCAGTAATAATTAAATCAACAAAGGAATTTGTTTGGCGGAAACGGGAAGTGTCAGTTGAAATGTTCTATTTTATTTTCTCTTCTCGTATATCAGTAGGATTTAACTGGTTGTTAACCAGATTTAGCTAGTGTTTTAACTAGTGAATATTTGTAGTGCTGTACAAGTGTGGAGAAAGTGAAATACGACGATTTGGCTATTCTTTTCGTAATCTCTTCTTTTTCAAGTAACCTATTAGGGCCTGCAGTAACCGTACTAGCATGGTTATTGTAGGTAGATTCACTATTCCATATATCATTATTCATCATTTCATTTCTTAATAAATCTTACTCGACACTAAAAAGTTATTGCCATTATGATGGGAAATACCATAAAAAGAAAAAAAAATCAACTCCTCGTTTTACCGGTTGAGATCCTAACAATAAGGCTCGCAATGGCTTACCTTCTCGTGGTCCCGCAGCAGTATGTGGTAGGTGGTGATGACGATGTCGTGCTGCGCGAGCCTGTGTGCGTGCTGCGTGCGCGCGGCGCCGTGGTGCGCGCACACGGACAGCGCGCCGCGCCCGCAGTGCGCGCGCACCTCGCCCGCCCACTGCTGCAGCAGCGACGCCGGGCACACCACCAGCGAGCCGCCGCGGGCTACTGCATGCATACCGTACCATACAACTCACCGTCATTAATCCCTCCAGAGGGGTTGGCAGAGGTGTTACACACCGCATTTCGCATATTTATATCGAGTCCCAGTGTGACAGGTTGCGAAACTGTCGCCACTTTATGGGCAAGGTGAGGAACATGGCAGCTAAAACCTACGTCAACCCGAAAATCGAACTCTCGACTGGTCAGGTCGGGTCGGTCAATTAACCAAGGCACATAACAAACTGGACTGAATTGCAATTAATGAGCGTACTCAGTGTCGGCTCAGAAACCATCTTGTGCGTTCTCTCTTAACACAGTGGCGGTACTGTCATAGAGGACCAAAAGCCCGGCTTGATAAGTTCTCGCTCTCATTCATACATTACTTATCAAATCAAAATTCAATATGCCTTGCATAGCATGGTCCAAAATTCACGCCAATTCTACGCCGAACTTCCTATCCTAGCTGTGAATCGTTCAGGCCATTTCGCTCGCACACGTTGGCTTGCAACGGGGCTTGAGCCTTTGTCTCTTTCTAACCTATTGAAACGCTGTAAAATTCTCACATAGTGCGATATAGAACACTATTGCTCAATAAAAATGAAATCCATCCCGCTGCTCCGCCATTATCTCTCTGTTTAGTAATGGCATAAGCAAAAATACGCAAAAGATTAAATTTGCGTAAAAATAACGGCTCATAGGGAATACGCACACAATCAAATTTAATGTGTGTCCTTCGTACGATACATGAATGAGACACACATACACGCTCTGAATAGATTCTCCACATACAGTTTGATAATGTCAACTTTTTTTTTCAAAATCCAAAACTTTTTCGTATAGGTTTACATAATGGTAGCAATATATAGTGACACAAAAAAAAACTTGTGGGTAGTCGACATCGCTCTGTGCAATTTTAATTTACAAAAATACTAAAAGTTACTAATTCTCATTAAAAATATAAAATGATCTAATATAAATCATAAATACTTTGTACAAATAAAAGTTTTAAATTATATTCAGTGAAACACCACTTAGTGAATGAAAAGGATTGATTATCAAAAACAACTTTTTTAGACGATTTCAAGTGATTTTTAGAGCGAAAAAGAAAAGAGTGTGAAAACTTGCCAGAAGAATATTTAAAACGATAATTAATTAAAAAAAAACTTTGTGGTAAAAGTGGTTTTGCATGTGAAGTGATAAGTCTTTGTTCTATGTTGAGTCATAAAAACGAACATCTTTTCAAATTCTTTGATACATCCATGAGATGATCATTTTCAATTGACAATTGATATTTAGCTCGGTTGGTTGAGTGATAGATATCAGATATATAGGACCCTGGTTCAAATCTTGAACTGGCCGGATTTCACTTTCTAATACTCTGTGTACTAATTGGAGATAAACTAGAAAAGGATTAAAATAATTATAAAAGGTTACCATACCATTATATAAAAATCTACCAAACAAAATCTTCAACGGTGGTGTTCACTTGGAAAGGCCAGAAGTCTGAACTGAACGACCGTATCGCTTATCTATCAAAAACGTGTTGATGAAATAAAAATGAATAAAATCGGGTGTTGTACGGATCAATCAATAACAGGTGTATTGAAATGTGTTACATGTAAGCTGTTATACCATATATCCTGTACACATCAAACATCTGCAAAAGACTTAACATCTCAGTACAAGCAAACTTGGGAGTGTCCGACTTGTCGCAGCAGACGTGCGAAAACATACAATTCTAATACACCTGTTCGTGAACAGAGTGCAACAAAGATAGCTGATGACACCTCGCCTACAAACATCACCATCCGTAATCCTGCCCGTAGAGCTAACGCTGGTAGTAACATGAGTCCAAAAAGGACTCGTGACTCTGGGTATCCGAGCACAGATTGCAGCGACGTTCAACTACCTAGGAAAACCCCTCCTGTTGTCAGTCCCAAACAAAAACGTACACAGAAAAAAGTGAATTCTAATACCGTTGATTTTACCCAACCGATCCAACAGGATATTCGACTCATAGTGCGAGAGGAACTGACTTTGGCGCTAAAAGAATTTAAATCAACTATCCTTCATACTATCAACTCCAAAAATCAAGAATTAATAGCTCAGATAGCAGATAGCAGATAGGACATGAAATCAGCAATGAATTTTATGGAAAACAAATACGAGGAAGTAAAAACGGAAGTTGAAACAAAATTTCATACACTTAATAAGCTAGAGAGTGATAATATTGTGCTAAAATCGACAGTAAAAGATTTAACTTCTAGATTAGTAAAAATAGAACAGCACTCTAGGTTTTCTAATATTAAAGTCCAATGTCTACCAGAGCATAAATCAGAGAATCTTCCCAGTGTTGTGAAACAAGTAGCGGAGATTACGAAGTACAAATTGAATGAATCGGACATCCATCTCTGTACTAGAATGGCGAAACTCGACAAAGCTAATCCACGGCCACGTGCCGTGCTGGTTAAATTTGGTTCTCCTCGTATTAGAGATGGTTTTTTGGCCGCTTGTATGTTATTTAACAAAAAAGCAGGAAACAAATCCGAAAAACTTAATACGAGTCATTTGGGGATAGCCGGTGATAAAAAACCGGTCTATATCGTCGAGCACCTATCCCCAACAATTAAGTCACTTCATGCTGCAGCACGTCAATATGCCAAAAAAAACGATTTCAACTTTGTCTGGAGAGTCTGTAGTCTGGTAGAGTTTACATGAGAAAAAGTGAATCATCGGAGTATATATTAACAAAGAACGAAGACACCATAAAACAATTATAATTCTATAGATTTAATGTATTTTCGCATGTGTTTTAAATTAATCTGTATCAAATTCAAGTTATTAAATTTCTACTATCAGAATGTGAGAGGACTTCGATCTAATGCAACTGATGTAGTATTAAAGATTTTTAATAGTAATTTTGACATTATAATTTTAACTGAGACATGGCTAAATGATTCGATATTTGACTCTGAAATCTTTGATGAGCGTTATATTGTTTACAGGCGCGATAGAAGCACCAAGAGTCTTGGAGGTGGTGTGCTTATAGCGGTCTCGCTTAAAATTGAATCGCGTAGAATGTCGGAGTGGGAGAGTAACTGTGAGGATCTCTAGGTCACAATCAAGTTCAAAATAGGAAAAAAAGCTGAGGTTATTCATTTGTGTGCTGTATATTTACCGCCCCATTTGAAGCGCGACGTCTTAGAAAGTTTTATCGCTAACACTAACGATATTTTAGAAAAATACGTGACTAATCGCACGTTAATAGTTGGAGATTTCAATCTAAGCAGTTTACCTTGGGTTCATGATGATTCACAGGCTTTTCCTATTCAAGGCAAGAGTAGCTGTACAGCTGCCTTGTTGACAGATTTTATGGCTCTGAATGACTTGAAACAGCTTAATCATGTAGTCAACTGTAAAGGTAAAATACTGGACTTGGTCCTTTCTAACGATGATGCTATCATAATAAACCTTAAGAAATCACCTTTACGTAGTGTAGATAATTACCATCCACCCTTAGATTGGGTAATAAATATAGACAACCTTAACTCTTCCTTTACCCACAATGATACTCAAAGATTTAATTTTTTTAAGGCCGATTATACTCGCATAATTAACGCACTGGATAATGTTATTTGGCCACAAGAATTTATTGACTTATCAAATGTCAATGATATCCTAAAATATTTTATGACATTATTTATGATATAATTCGTAAATTTGTTCCGAAAACTAGACGTTGTAAACAGAGATATCCTGTTTGGTTCTCACTGCATCTTATATCTCTTCTTGATTCTCTTCAATGCATCATTGAGCAGTGGCGTTTTTCCTGATGTGTGGAAAGTAGCCAAAATAGTCCCAATTCATAAAAACGGTAATCGCGATCTTATTACTAATTATCGCCCTATTTCCATACTGTCTGCTGTGACGAAGGTTTTTGAATCTCAAGTGTATCCAATACTTTACCAGCATGTACGTCTAGCTATCTCCTCATGTCAAAGTGGTTTTATGTCAAAACGCTCGACCAATACTAACCTAACCCACTATGTTGAACTGCTCATAGACAATGTTGACAAAAATTTTCAAGTTGATGCAGTCTACACAGATTTTTCGAAAGCCTTCGACAAGGTAGATCATGGAGTTCTGCTAGATAAACTACACTCGTATGGTGTATCGGGGCGTAACTTGGAGTGGTGCCAATCTTATCTGCGAGACAGAAGGTTGACTGTTGTTGTAGATGGTCATAACTCTAATCCTGTGACCGTATCTTCCGGAGTCCCACAGGTTTGAACCTTGGACCGTTATTCTTTATCATTTTTATTAATGACCTTCCCTCAATTTTTTCTTCATCCCAAGCATTTATGTTTGCCGATGATTTAAAAATAATTAAAGTCGTTAGGACTCCCCAAGACTCTGAACTTCTACAAGAGGATCTGAACAAACTAAGTGATTGGTGTGCACTTAATAAAATGTCTTTGAATCATTCCAAATGTAAATTCATAAAATTTTGTAGAAAGCGCGTCCCTTTTCGAAGCGTATATCATATAGATGGAAGAGTTCTAACTGAGGAGCGTGAGATTCGTGACTTGGGTGTCATTATAGATAGCAAATTGAGGTTTTGTGCTGAGACAAGTCAAGTTTGGGCTCCCTCATTCAAAATACATATCTATAGAATTGAAAGTGTCCAGAAGAGATTCGTAGGTCATATGGCATTTAGGTATAAGGCACCAAAAAGTTGTCGATCTTATGAAAAACGCCTTGAACTTTTTAAGATGAAAAGTCTAAGCACACGCAGAGCTGAGCTGGACCTCAAGTTTTTGCATAAGCTCTTTCATGGTGATATTGACGGTCCAGAACTCTTGAGTTGTTTTAATATTAATGTCCCTCGTAGGCCACCCAGATATCGAACATGCTTATTCACTACTAAAAAGTGAAAAAGTGTCAAACTAATTTGGGTAAAAATAGACCATCATATCGAATCTCTAGTAATTTCAATGATTACTGCAAACAATTGCATTTGGACTTATTTTCTAACAGTCTGCTCACATTCACAAAGAAAATATGTAATAATAAATGAATCTTGGTTGTCCGTATTTGTGTTGGTTATGTTTATTCTTAATTTATAATGTAATTTTTCATTTTAATCTTTTTTTTTGATGTGATTTAATTGTAGTTTTAATTATGCATGTAACTAGTGTTATTATTTTGGAATTAATTATTTTTAAACTATTTATATTTAATTTAATGGATTTCATTTTACCGTGTAATAATTTGAGCAATGTCACAATGAGAATGTTGTGTTCCTCTGTAATTGGGAGAACAATTAACTTGTACTATAATGGAAATACTGTCGTAAATTAAATATTGTATCTCCTGTTGAGGATCCTATTGAATAAATATAAAATATAAAAAATTTGAATAATATTTGTTTATACGCTCATCGTATACTTACGTTTCGCGTTTCCCATTTCATCATCATCGTCATCACCGTGGTCGATCTTGTTCTCCTTTTCGGCAGCGATCAGCGCGATCATCGTTATAGTCTTACCCAGACCCATGTCGTCCGCTGGAACCAATGACACATTAAATTATAAAAACGGTCAAGTGCGAGTCGCACTCGCGCACTTAGGGTTCCGTACAAACAGTGCAACCTTAATATAACGTACCTCAATATAACGACTTCCTCGATTAAACAAATTCTTCGGAATCCCCTTGAATTGTCCATAAGAGTCAATGTAAAACATGCCTCTACATTGCGAACATTTTTGCGAACAACCTCTTTATAACGAATTTTCGACTATCAAGAAAAAATATAAATACCTCTAATTAACGAATTTTGTCAACCCAAAACCTTTATATAGTTCCAACCAATGTATGACTCTTAATCTCATAGTACGTGATTCATGTCGCGACAGGTTTCAACACGCTTTTGTTCGTTAAACAATCATTTTTGTTTTTACCTCTTTATAACGAATTTTAGGCCAATCTAACCTTAACATAACAAACCTCAGTTTAACAAATTACTTGATATAACGAACATTTACTTGTTCCCTTCTGATTTATTGAGGTTGCACTGTATTTTACAGTTTTCGATTTTTTTCCTTTACTTGTTACTTTTAAATGAACGACAATTTAGTTAAGATCTAAAAGAAAGGTAAAGATCTAAATATTGAAAATTCTTTAAGAGTTGTATATTTTTTTTGACTTGACTGAAATCCAAGCATTCCTTACCGAGTATCCCTCCCGCTGGGTTCTGCGTCTCCCTCCACGTCAACCAAGCCAACGCGTGGAGCTGGTGCTGCATCAGCTTGGAAGTCAGGCTCTTCGGCTGAACACCTTCCTCGGACTCCGGGGGCCGGCTGCCCAATGACTCGTAGAGGTCCCGGAGTCGGTCCAGTATAAGGTTCCTCTCGGCCATGTGGGTTGATATTGCTGGTGAAGAAAAATTCGATTATGGAAAAGGCGGAAGTGAAATTTTATGTGTATTTTGTGTTTTTTTTTGTATCAGAAATATAGATGGATTTTACTTGTGTGAAAGAAGACGTTCGTTAGGACTAACGGTAATTATAAAGTGTAAGAATAAAAAAATTGCCCACATAATCTTAATCTAAAAAAGCTTGTTAAAGAGTGGTTATTAATTTGCATTGTGTTCGTATTTTCGCGTACAATTCGTAGTTTTTTTTTTAACAAAATATAATGTAGCCTTTATCCCAACCTTTATCGAACCCCGTTCAGCGTTTTGGAAGCGAAAACAAACGGACTGTTTTACATTACCAGTTATAATATAAGCAAGGTGTGTATTACCTTGTTTTCCAAACATCCTTGGCTGCACGGCGTTGCTGGCTTTCTTGATGTCGTCCCAGGAGAGGCCCTTGTCAAAGCCATCCCTGGCGATCTCCTCAGCTGAAGGTTTCTCTGGTAAAACAAACATCCTTTATAAAACACAAGTTATAAAGAGAGTTATATATCCTTTATAAAACATGAGATGGATTTTTTCGTCAAGATTTTTAACGTCAAGAGCACCGCCCATGCGATGCCCATGAACAGGCAAAGTTGTTATACCTCTTGTGCCCGTGATTACCTGGTTCCACCACCATGTTTGCCACCTTGTCTCCCTGGGCCCTGACCTGAGCCTCCAGCCCCGACAGCCGCTCCACTAGCTTGGCACCGCCATCAGGGAGGTTGTCCATGTCCATGTTCTCCAGGAGATACTGGTTGACAGGAAATAAGAGTCATTGTACAGCCGTACCATCTCAAAAAAACAAATTGACTAAGTTTGCAAAGAAGTAATGCATACTAGATGAATATAGTTATGTAGGTTCAAGCACAACCATAGCCAAACTGTTTTTTATTGAGATGGAGTGACTGTTGAATCAAAAACTTAATAAAAATCAAATACACGAGTACTCATAATGACAAAACACAATAAACAAAAAAAATATAAATACACAAAAAAAAAGTACGGCCCAACAGAATCTGTAGATTGAAAAACTGTGCCCATGGTAGTGCCCATAGTGTACAATGCATTGGTCCCATGGTACTGGCTGCATTTCCACGCTGTTTAGCGATGCTCGACCTTTGAGCGAAATGCAGACCAGCGTTACGGTCACCAATCTCTTTTTTTAATTTTATAAAAAAGAAATTCCGTGAAAAACCAATATGGCAAAAAAAGTTCTAAAAAAAATGCTATCTTTGTCCTCGTTATCAACTATTGGTTTAGCGGAATTGTAGTATTCATTCAAAAGTGAAACATCCTACGCTGTGATCGCCTCTGGACGTTAGCTAAAAAATGGCCGCCAATCTATAAAAGATTCAAAGTAATGAATATTATATGTCCTGTTTTCGAAGTTAAAATCCCCTATTTTCACTAACAAAGTAACAAAACCTAGATGTAGTAAAAAAAAGTCTAGCAACTCTCATTGATATTGCTACTCACTCTGATACTCTGCAGGTCCTCTTTGAGGGAGTTGAGTTTGTTAAGTTCGTTTTCTTTGACATGTTTCTTGACGTACACGATCTGATTGGGGTAGCTCTTCGGCGCCAAATACTGCTTGATGGTGTTTTCATTGCTGTACGGAGTGAAATCCACCTCATCCTTAACCTCCTTGGGTTTGTGAGACCTCCTGACGCTCGGTGACTTCTTTGCTACTGGCTTCTTTACCACGACCTGCAATTTTTTGTATATGTGTTATGTGATGTCTCTTTATATGATACTAACACGCACACACAAACTACTACTACTACAAACTACTTCAGCTTTGATATTAACAATATGCTCTTATTCGAGGCCCATTTTTATCATCTTAACACACTATAGTAAAAGAAAAACCTTAAAATTCAAAATTAAAATGTGTTTGATTGAAATAGACTTAAAATAATTGTTTTCAAAACGTCATTTTTTAACTACCACCGGTTCAGAATGCTATCTACGGGGAATAAGCCGGCAAGAAACCTCCGTAGTTGCTCCGTACCTCGCCGAAACAAATATATATATGAATTTCAGTTTGCAAACGACCTTTATCAATACGACTGCACAGTTACAGTTGGTTACGCCAAATAAATATAATAATGTTATGATAATCATCATTAGCAGGAATTTCAACCTAAGGGTTAGTTAAAGTGTATCCGAGTTTGTTTACGTTGCCCATTTCCTAATTTGTCGGTGCGGTATCGGAGTGGAATCGATTATTGGTATACGCGGTACCAAAAGCTACTTAAAAAGTTAAACGCTTATGTTTCTATGAAGCGTTCCTAAATGGTACGGTAAGCGCGGTACAGATTCGATACCGCACAAATCAGGAATGCTCCAAAGAAATATAGATGCTTTTCCTTTAGCTTAATAGATAGGTTTTGGTACCGCATATACAAATAATACCGATACCGCACCGAACAATTAGGAAATTGCATTTGGTCAGTAAACTAACTATAGATATTCTTATTAAAACGGCCGCAAGAAATGTAAAGCAAAGTAAAGTAAATAGACACAAAGTATCATTTATTATATGTAGAAGAAATTCGCTACTAACAGTCGATTGTCCTATATACATTTTAAATATGTGTAATGTTTGTATTTAACTTACAGTAGCCGACGGACTTTTAGATCTCCGCATAATGATTTCTCACATTTAAAATGTTATCAAAATAGGAATTAGTTAACAAATATATTAATAAAAATCTGATGGACGCACTGACAATTCTTCCGTTACTCTTTAATTTCATTTAAATATACTGACATTTGAAGTTAAATATTTTTTTAAATACCCCCAACTTCATAATAAGATTGCGACCTAATTGCGTTATGTTTCACCATTCAAAAATAATTTGTTTAGTATTTACTAACCAACTTCAAGAACCGTCTTTGCGTCTTTTATTTAACTTTATTACTTTTAACTATTAGAATGAACGTTTAATGGTGTTCCACGAAAGTCTCGCCAAAAGTCAGATTTATTTTAAATTGTAGCAATTTTTTATTGTAAAATTACGATGAACGAGTTTTAAGCGAAAATTTTACAAAAGTTTACCGTGTGAAACCAGGGCGAGTCGCTAGTTTACAAAAAAAATATTTTTATACAGATTTACCTCATCTTCATCATCGCTGCTTAGTGCAATGATCTCAGTGTTGTTATCACAAATAATGACGTCATCATCTACTTTATTCTCCTTATTATCGTCAACATCAAAAACTTTATCCTTATTGTCAACCCCATTCTTCAAATCCTTAGGTTCAAAATCCTTTAAACTCCTATTCATAAGCGACACTCTCAGACTGTTGTTCTTATTCGTCAATACTTTAGGTTGATTTTTAATTGGAGATTCGTAAGTTTCGACTGTAACTTCGTTGCTAGGGCTACCGAAAGGAGAGCAAGTAATCCTAGAACTATCACTGTCTGGTTCATCTTCTATAACTTTTGCTGGAGTTTTGTTCATTGCTACACTGATGTCTGGTAAATCAGCATAGTTTGTAGATCCATTAGAATTGAGGCTAGTGGTTCTTGATTTTATGTTACTCTGAAATAAAATTTATAAGATAACACGCAAGCAAATAGATCTCTCAAATGTTTGTCAATAATACCAGAAAAAATTTAAACACAATTTCATTACTTGGTTCTATAAAGGGTTTTAATTGAAATATTATCATTGACTTACATCATCAGACTGTATAATGTCTGACTCATCACTGTCATCATCTTTAGGTATAATTCCCATTATACTCATTCTTGTAGCCCTTGACATCACCATCTGATCTTCATCTACTTCATCTTCCTCTTCTTGACAATTTTCATCATCATCCTCTGCTATATCACTATTTTGTTCATTGTCATCACCTTGGTGACTATTATCACTCTGAAGCTTGCTATCATTAGGAACATTTTCATTACTTTCATCGGTGTCACATTCTGTTCCATCATCATCACTGATTATACCGTTTTTATTAGTAGTAATCTTCAATGGAGTAGCTTTTACGCATGTCATTTTCTTATGCCTATCATGTTCTATAATTATAGAGTTCTCTGTATCAGAGTCAATGAGCATTATCCTTTTTTTTACTTTACGTCCGATAAATGACGAATCAGATTCAATTGATTTTGGACGGGTTGGAGGTCTACGTTTTAGTATAATCTCAGGTGACAATTCACCTGAAACAAAGCCACATTATTAATTTTATTGTTTTAATGGGTAAAGATACCTAATTATCCTTCTTTAATATTTTTATAAATGGAAGAGTATTCCCTCCAAATAACAATTATGCAAAATAATGTTTTTCAAGTAAACAAGTTGCAGGTACACCAACTGCTTATAGGTATGAATGAGAGGTTGACAATGTGTACTTAGTTTAGCAATTGTCTATTGGCTTATAACTGCTTGCCGTTTGGCAAAACTTTATTCTGTCTTTAATTAAAAAAATACTTTTCCATGAACAATAACATTTAGCATAAATTTATACCTTCATCAGATGAACTGGCCACAAATTTGTTTGAAATATTTGATTCTCTTCTAATGCTGCCTTTTTTGCTAACATCTAAAAATCAAAACACATACTATTCAATAGTCCCGCAGCAGGGGGCATGGGCGCCTGGAGGCAGTTGCAAAGGAGTTTATTTGCACCCCTCTATCAGAAAAGAAAGTATGAATATTGAAAAAATTACATAATCTTTACTCAGCAACACCAGCAGGAGGGGAACAGAATTTTATATTGCACCACAAAATCCTGGCCACACTCATGACTTTGAGTAATTCAAATAATTCAGTTTGTTACAATGTGAACTTTTTATTTTATCAAAAAGAGTTGCAATCATATTACCAGATGGACACTTTGCAGTTTAGAAATCAAGCACTCCCCTGGCTAGCTAGATCAGATGATAATAACTTTTCTTCTCTTTAAATTAATGTAATGGGTGTAAATGCCATATCAATTAAATAAATAAATAAACTCTTCAATAGAGCCACAGAGTTGGCAAATTATATTTTCGGTTGACTTGAATGACATCAAAATGAAATGCAAAAGCACAAGAAAATATTCAAAATAATTTAAACTCTTACCATCCTCACTGCTACTGATAACTTGAGACTCAGCGTAACTAGTATTTTTAGAAAGTTTTGATGTATTCCTAGGGACTTCATACTCTTCTGTATCATCTGTAATAAAATAGGTTTAAATAACAGTTACAATAATAAAATATCAATCACAATTCATTGGCACAAGTGAAAGCGAGAACTACAAAAATGCACATCTTGTTTCTTTTTAGCTACCTAGTTGTTGCTTTGTTTGAAAAGTAAGGGAACTAATGTAGTAAAAGTATTAATAAAGTGTTTACCATCCGTAGATTCCTCAGATTCAGCCACAAAAACAGTCTCATTCTTTGTTGTCAATTTCGTCTTGGTCTTTGCTGTAAACGAGTTTTCCTCAACTAAACTGTCGTCAATTATTTCTGTATCAGATTCACTCTCCACTCCTGTATTGTCACGGTACTCAAATGAGCTTTCCATATCAAAATAAAATAATTACGAAGTAATTTCTATTTTTCAAAACAACTTTTTGAAAACGAATTTCGTTTAAGCGTTTTGTTATTTTTTCCCCACGTGATTTCGTGACAGCATTTCTTGGTTTTGAAAAACAAAATTTTATCAAGTTCCAACAACTGTTTGTGTAAATAATTGAAACGAAATTTAATTAAACGATTTAGAGTTCATTTCTCTCAGATCAGTAGGTTTTTTTTTTTTTTTTGTAAATTTAAACTTTTAAATCTTTGATGTTTTAAAATAAAACGCAATTGCTTTAACTCCTGTTTTACCTATTTAAAACTTTATCACAATCTACTTATGTTATTAATTCTTTGAATTCTTAGTTGACAGTTGCTTTTCCCCCTTCCCCTCGCTCACCTCTTGCTTTGTTTGAGGTTAAATTCTGTTTGTTGTCGTATTTTTACTTGTGATAAAATACAAACTGATCAACCAGTTTCTTTACTTTAACTATGACGGAAATACAATTACAAGAGTTTAAGTTAGAACCCGACTCTGAGCTTCGGTTCGAGGTTGAATCTAAAAATGAAAAAGTTGTTTTAGAGGTATGTTTAATCGACTAGATTTCCAATAAACTGAAGCCATAACTATCAATTCCAACAGCAAAATCCTAAATTTTCTTAAAAACATTATTAGAACGTCATAAATTTTATTTTTATTTAGGTTAAGAGTGGTTACGCGGAATTATTTGGCACGGAGCTTGTAAAAGGGAAGCCGTATGAATTCCACACTGGCGCGAAGGTCGCCGTGTTCACGTGGCACGGGTGCACCGTCGAGCTGCGAGGCAGGACTGAGGTCAGCTATGTAGCCAAGGAAACTCCTATGGTAAGTACACAGTAAATAAACATAAACTCACGTCGTAATTAATCCCTCCAGAGGGGTAGGCAGAAGTATTAAACACCGCATTTCGCATGTTTATGTTGAGTCCCAGTGTGACAGGTTGTGAATCTATCACCATTATCTGGACACAATGTGAAACATGGTAGGTACAATGTACAGTACCTTACACTCAAATCCTCTACCTTTCGGATCAGGTTTGTTTGTTAAACAAGGAGCATTAAAAACTACCACATCCTCCATACACACAGCAAGTGCTGACCTATTTAAATAAATGGTAGTATAAGTAAAGATTGGGATTGGCATTACAACTTTGACCTCTTCAAGTTGAGTATAGATATTTTCAAGACCATTCATGCTACCACTGAAGCCACACCATCACTTAGAGGATTGTGTGCTAGAATTGTAATGTGCATAATTTAATTTTGTTAGCATGTTTCTACTATTACATGTTACTAATAATTCAGATTTTCTCAAGATAATTCGATACTCAATAAAATTTCCATTAATAGATTTAACATAATTTCATGTGTTAGGTGATCTACTTAAATGTTCACTCAGCATTGGAACAGCAAAGAGTATCAGCTGAGCAGGAGGGCACTAGGGGTCCTGTGACCATGGTGGTGGGACCTGGAGACGTTGGCAAGAGCACCGTCACACGGATACTCCTGAATTACGCTGTAAGGATGGGCAGGAGGCCAATATTTGTAGACCTGGACGTTGGTCAGGGACAGATCAGTGTGCCTGGTACCATAGGTAGTTATTATGAAATAATAAACTTAGAACAAAGGGTTTGTTGTTGGTTAATAACAATGCATTTAAAAATCATAGACAAAAAAAAAAGAAAAAAAACAACAAATTAAAATATTTGTTCGAAAACAATAAACATTTACAAAAATGATGAAACTTTTTTTCTCAAAAGTTAATTTAATGAATCATGATATTATTACTTTTATTTGAAGAATATGTCACTCCAGCATAATAGTTTTTTAAACAAAAATATCATATATGTCCAACCTAACAGTCTATTAATCTATCATAGATGAATGATTGGCAGTGGCTGTGCTCTAGCAAACCAATCATTTATCTATGCTAAAAATATACTTTATAATGTTTTTACATATTATGTGTGAATGTTTCTATTATCATTTTAATTGCTTTTGTTGTAGGTGCACTACTAGTGGAACGGCCAGCATCAATAGAGGAGGGTTTCAGTCAACAAGCGCCACTGGTTTACCACTTTGGACATAAGACACCAGGTGAAAACCTTGAACTCTACAACACAATAGTGACGAGACTTGCAGAGGTGATCGCTGAGAGATGCGAAAATAATAAAAAAGGTAATCACTTTTTAACTGACATAAAAAAGGGCTATGTTGCAGTTCATAATATATTTTTGAAAGTGCTGGATAAATATTAATCCCTCGAAAAGGATAAGCAAAGGTGTTTCACACCACATTTCGTATGTTGAGTCCTGTCCTGTGTGACATGTTGCGAATCTCCGAATCTGCGAATCTCCACTTTCAAGGCACAATGAAGAACATGGCAGCTACAACTTACGAGAACCCGAGATTCGAACCCTCGCCCTATCGGGTCGGGTCGATCAGTAAACCATACACGCACGTAACAAACTGAGCCACAACGTCTTCGAACGTCGTCGTAATTGAGAGAGACATATTTTAATTTAATTAGCCCTTGGAATACAAAGAACCAAAAAAAACATGATTTTTCTGTGAAAAAAAAAATGTTTTAATGGTATAGTAAATTTAGGTTTTTGTAATAATTCAATTGTTTCAGTTAATTAAGTAAATAAATTTAAGACAAGTTTTACGTATTTACTTATGGTTTATTTAATTTTCAATTGTTACAGCATCGTCTTCAGGTGTCATAATAAACACTTGTGGTTGGATTAAAAATGAAGGTTACAAAGTATTGACGCATGCAGCTCAAGCGTTTGAGGTAATAATTACAAAAAAAGTGTATTAATTCTAAATGTTATTGTAAATGAAAGTGCTGTAATAAGTTAATATGAGATGAAATTAATTCCAATCGAGGTACAGCCCTGTAAAAAATTATTTGGATAAGACAACATGGCATACCCCGATTTGAAGAGGAGAGATGTTTTGTAAAGGAATTTAAAGATATCCCATTGAACCAATTAAAATAAAACTTAATAAATGGCTATGTTCTTATGACACACAACAATATTTTTGGATTTAAAAAATAAATGAATTGTATTTAGTTTTTTAAGTTTGTCATCATTATTTAATTGTAGTTATTTTAAAATTGTAGAATTATTATTAATTGACAATCTAATATTTGTACGCCAGAAGGGCAGATTTTTATTGAGACAATAATTAAATTTATAAATAAAACCTGTATCAAACATATAAATCAAACAAATAAACGATTATTATTATAAAAACAACATGATCCTCCTGTAATCACATTATATCTTTATAAAAACAACATGATCCTCCTGTAATCACATTATATCTTTATAAAAACAACATGATCCTCCTGTAATCACATTATATCTTTATAAAAACAACATGATCCTCCTGTAATCACATTACATCTTTATAAAAACAACATGATCCTCCTGTAATCACATTATATCTTTATAAAAACAACATGATCCTCCTGTAATCACATTATATCTTTATAAAAACAACATGATCCTCCTGTAATCACATTATATCTTTATTTTATTGACCTGATACGATTTCCTTTGTCAAAGAAACTAATTTATTAATTTATTTTCAGGTAGATGTAATATTAGTATTAGATAATGAAAGACTGTACAACGAACTTAAAAGGGACATGCCTAAGTTTGTCAAGGTTGTTTACTTACCAAAGAGTGGAGGGGTAAGTAACTTTTTAAATTAATTTACATTATTAAAGTACATATCCTTTGCACATAGTAAAGATCGAGTAAAATAGACTACTCAATAAAACAAAGAAAAAAACTTTATCTTTACACTATTAAATATGTGGATTCTTTTAGAAAATTTAATAAAAGAAAATATAAAAACAGCTTCCTCCACTATGGCGGTTTAAGATTTTAGCACGGTATGTATTCTTCAAAATTTTAATGAACTATGTAATTTCACATTCGCAACTAAATTTATTCACAGGTAGTGGAAAGGTCGACATCACAGCGTGCCGAAGTAAGGGACAGTAGGATCAGGGAGTACTTCTACGGGAAGCGAACCCCATACTACCCGCACTCGTTCGACGTGAAGTTCTCAGAGTTGAAGATTTATAAGGTAAATGGATTATAAATGTTGGATTAGAACAAACATTAATGAAGTTTTATCTAGCGACATAATTTAGTGTTTTCCTACTCTTTTTCCGTGAATTATTTTCTTAAATCTCTGAAGAACCTAACATTATTTCTGGATATAAAGTATACTTTGTGTTAATCAAGGCAATAAACTATCTGTGGTAAATTTCATCCGAATCCATTGAGCCGTTTTACATGGTTGAGAATCATCTAAATATAGTAGGAAGTATGACTAGACGATTTTTTTTCTAATTATAATATTTCTAAGTCCTGTTAGCTATCAGCAGATGTGATGTAGATGGTTATCAAGATAGGTGCTATCTCCAGCGGGGTACAACCAAAACCAGAGATGGACTTTGGTTCTGACAGCCAAATGACAAGCAGTTTAATCCGTTACTCCAACTGCCTTTTGTTTTTCATGTGAATTAAGTTGATAAACAAAGTGTTGAATTAAAACATTAAAACCCAAAGTAAAGTGTTATTATTGTGCTTGACGAAATAGTCAAGTTTTTATCGCACACTTGTGATTTAAAGATGTTCTCATTTATCGTCGTGACATATTAACGATAAGGGATCGCTAGGTGGGCGCGGCGGCTTTGCCTGACTCGTGCATGCCTTTGGGAATGCGCGCTGAGGATGCTCTCACCAAGCTAGTGTCGGTGGCGCCGTCGCCAGCGTTGGCGCATCGCTTGCTGGCGCTGTCCTTCGCCACGCAGCCCGACGACGATGTCCTGCATTCTAACCTCGCTGGCTTCGTCTGCGTGTAAGCATACACTTGCCTGTAAAACTGCTAGATTTTTTTATCCATTTAAAGCTTGTATTTTATAAAACCAGCCGGATAGGTCAACTTGATAATTTTGCAAGAAAAACTGGTTAATCTAAATCTTATTCATAAAATCTGTAGTCTAGGTCTATTAATTTGTATTTTTTTCAAATAGTACCACTCGTATCGTAGCCTTTAACCGGACCTTTAAGGGGGAACCGGGCGCGGTTACATCAGAACGATTACAAAAATATTAAAAAATAAGATTCTTCGGTTACCGCGCGGTTTCCGCTGTGTCTAAACAAGGGTTTAATTTAATTTTAACTTCATGCTATGATTTGATATTAGACTCTCATCAAACTAGGTGAAACTTTTTATGTAGTTTTAATTATTCTGTTTATTACCCCACAGGACGGCAGTTGACATGGAGAGACAGACTTTGACAGTTCTGTCACCACAACCGCGACCTCTACCCAACACTATACTGCTTCTGTCAGAGTTGCAGTATATGGACAACCATTAGACTTCCAGATACCATAAATAGTGAAAACAGGACAGAAATCAAAAAAGTATCTGAATGCAATGGTACGAAACGCTGTTTTTGTGTGGGCGCGTCGGTACGTACGCATAGGTATACGTTACTTACGTACACTGTTCTAATTTCACTATGACAAAAACTGATCTGTGAAGAGTTTAACTGGTTAGTTGAGATAGCTTGAAATTAAAATGAAACTTTTGAGGTTATCTCTGTGTATACCGATTAGAATAACAATGTTTATGTGTTAAATAATATTCCATGTATGTATATTAAAAAGATGTTCACGTAACTTTGTCACCACACCACAGTAAAATTTAAAACTATTACTTCATTGTTATTCTAAACGGTAAATGGTTTTAATAATGAATGCAAACGTTCTGTGATCATTTATATTGCATATTGATATAGACTGTCGAAATATTAATAATTTAAATAATATTAATAAATGAATTTAATTTAAGTCTTTGTTTCATTTACAAATTTTGGAAAGTTAGGTTAGAATAAAAAACAAACCGTTTTTTAATAAGAAGACATGTTATTTAATATACCAAACTCTAATGAAAAACATTAGTAAAAAAACACAAATATTTGAGCATCGATTTTAATTCAGAGGTAGAACATTCTCTTGGAAGAATTAATAACATTTTGAATTTTATTCAATTTTAAACATAATCAAATAAAATAAAGTTAAGTTCATAAATAGAATACTTTCACAATTTAATAACGAATGCCATTTAAAAATAATAATCAAAAACTCCGTCTTCAACGCCTGTCGTTAAATGAATAATTTTTCAAGTTCGATTTTGGGTGTTGGGTTGCCATCTTATGCACTTTTTATTTTAGATTCGAGCTGAGAATAATGGGATTCGAAACATAATAATATATGCAAACCCACATACCTATGCCTACACATATATGCAAAATTACATACGTAATACCAATATATGAATCTCGTTTGATATATGACCCTATGTATGCTTAGATCTTTAAAACTACGCAACGGATTTTGATGTTTTTTTAATAGATAGAGTGATCCAAGAGGAAGGTTCATGTGTATTTAATACATGCATAATATCCGTGCGAAGCCGGGAAGGGTCGCTAGTTTGAAATAAAATTGAGATGCACTTATCATTTTACTGCCCTATTGTTTTTTTGTAATACCGTCATTTTTCACTTAGTGTAGTGTGATTAAATAACTGACAAAACAAATATTCGATATGCCTTATGGTAAGCAGTTGTAGCTTATAGCTTGAAATACAAAACAATTATAACCAAACAACCCTTTAAAAGGGCCTGGCAACATTTTTCAGTCACATAATTGTTAATTTGTTGTTATTTTATAATACTTTTCAATATTTTTATTAATCTCATCAAAATTTGTATCATTAAATCCATCTTATTAGCACCAACTTCAATATGTTAGGAAAATATATTATCAAAATCATATTCAATTATGCCTCCTGTTTTTGTTAGAATTCTCTATGGTTTCTCGCTGTTTGACTTGTATGTGCGCCTGCGCGTATTTAATGGCAACACGCATCGCGTCTTGTACCAGTTGCTCGCAAGTTATTAGGCTCGCCTGAAAATAAACTAACATTTTATATCGAGTTAGTTAGAATTTAATTTACACTAGCAATTGTAGCCCAGCAATTGACGACTACAAAAGAATTTTGATCAAAACAGTTCACCTTTTTTGGTCTTTCGAGCTCATCAGAGTTCTGCATTAATGGAAAATTATTACTGGCGTTATTATAACAATCGATACTTACCTTGGAGGGGGTCATTTGTGCGAAAGTGTCGGTCGATTGTGGCGCCACCTGAGCGTTGAAGACGGGAGCGACGCAGCCCAACCAGCGTGATGCAGTCAGTGTCTCCGTCACTAGATGCTGCAAAAAACATCAAACATAAAAAATGGAAGCAAGTTGTATGAAGTTGTAGGGATACCAAAGTACACCCGCTAGCTGCGGGGGAGCGAGACTCAGGCGCCGGCCATTCCTGCCGACGCCAAGTCAGTAAGAACGCAGCTCTGACGGCGGACGCACGTTCCATTGCTGTTCGAAACTTTCAATATCGCCTGATAAACTAGTGAGCTAGGATAGCCACAAAGTGATGGCTAGAATTTTGAACGAAATCAATTGTAGTTGAAGCTTTTTACATCAGTGGCTAAAAGTAGATGGTTCACCTGACGGAAAGTGATAATATCGATATGACTATGCCTATGATGTTTGAGAACGCCAAGAGCATCGTACTGCCCATGTAGATATAAATATATCTTTCGTGCTGGTGATTACACTGGCTCTTCAATCCTAAGAATCGCGAACCTAAACATAGCGACGTCCGAGACGATGTCACACGCCGCACACGTTGGCGCTGTTCATCAGGTACGTACCGGCGGCACAGTGGCGGCGGCGGTGAGCACGCCCTCCTCGCAGCCGACGCTAGGGCGGGACAGGCTCGGAGCACGCCGCACACGCTGGCGCTGTTCATCAGGTACGTACCGGCGGCACAGTGGCGGCGGCGGTGAGCACGCCCTCCTCGCAGCCGACGCTAGGGCGGGACAGGCTCGGAGCACGCCGCACACGCTGGCGCTGTTCATCAGGTACGTACCGGCGGCACAGTGGCGGCGGCGGTGAGCACGCCCTCCTCGCAGCCGACGCTAGGGCGGGACAGGCTCGGAGCACGCCGCACACGCTGGCGCTGTTCATCAGGTACGTACCGGCGGCACAGTGGCGGCGGCGGTGAGCACGCCCTCCTCGCAGCCGACGCTAGGGCGGGACAGGCTCGGAGCACGCCGCACACGCTGGCGCTGTTCATCAGGTACGTACCGGCGGCACAGTGGCGGCGGCGGTGAGCACGCCCTCCTCGCAGCCGACGCTAGGGCGGGACAGGCTCGGAGCACGCCGCACACGCTGGCGCTGTTCATCAGGTACGTACCGGCGGCACAGTGGCGGCGGCGGTGAGCACGCCCTCCTCGCAGCCGACGCTAGGGCGGGACAGGCTCGGAGCACGCCGCACACGCTGGCGCTGTTCATCAGGTACGTACCGGCGGCACAGTGGCGGCGGCGGTGAGCACGCCCTCCTCGCAGCCGACGCTAGGGCGGGACAGGCTCGGAGCACGCCGCACACGCTGGCGCTGTTCATCAGGTACGTACCGGCGGCACAGTGGCGGCGGCGGTGAGCACGCCCTCCTCGCAGCCGACGCTAGGGCGGGACAGGCTCGGAGCACGCCGCACACGCTGGCGCTGTTCATCAGGTACGTACCGGCGGCACAGTGGCGGCGGCGGTGAGCACGCCCTCCTCGCAGCCGACGCTAGGGCGGGACAGGCTCGGAGCACGCCGCACACGCTGGCGCTGTTCATCAGGTACGTACCGGCGGCACAGTGGCGGCGGCGGTGAGCACGCCCTCCTCGCAGCCGACGCTAGGGCGGGACAGGCTCGGAGCACGCCGCACACGCTGGCGCTGTTCATCAGGTACGTACCGGCGGCACAGTGGCGGCGGCGGTGAGCACGCCCTCCTCGCAGCCGACGCTAGGGCGGGACAGGCTCGGAGCACGCCGCACACGCTGGCGCTGTTCATCAGGTACGTACCGGCGGCACAGTGGCGGCGGCGGTGAGCACGCCCTCCTCGCAGCCGACGAGCAGCGCGGGCGCTAGGGCGGGAGAAGCTCGGAGCACGCCGCACACGCTGGCGCTGTTCATCAGGTACGAGCATCGCAGGAAGTGCACCACGAAACTGCGACCTTCAGCTGCAGCCTCGCGGAACACTTCACGGATTTCTTCTTCTGCTATCGCTCTAGAAATTAAATGTAAAAATTTAGTTCTCTCAAAAAACCATATCTTTCCTGTTATATCCCCTAAAAAAACTAAAAATGCTTACTGTAGAGCAACGTTGCTATTTTTGTCCTGCCGTTTCATGATCTTGTCCATCAGATTCAGACAGTCCGCGTACTCTCCGTAGGGGGCACCACTAGCGCCGCATAGTGCCGCCAGCTTGCGGCGGACGTCGGAAACTTCTTGCTTCTTACGCTCCGGCTCCAAAATGTCAGTCACCTCGTCTAAACGTTGGACGTGACAGAATAACTCTCGCGCCTAGATACAAGAAAAAAATCATTAGTCTATTAATTTTCACTGCTAAGGATTGGGATTCCTTCGAAACAACTCGGAAGTCTTTAAGTCGAAGGTATGACATCTACCGCTATATAACAACCCTAGGCAACAACACTATGAATAGGTGGACTAAAAAAGAACAGGGGTTTTATGTCATTACAATAGCCAGTTTCCCGCAATCTGAAACCTCTTTCTCACTATGTTCTATTTCTTCGAATTAAATTCCTTACGGTTCCCAATACAGGTAGGGTGTCCGGACATCACTATTAATCCTGATAAACAGGAGTTGCAGTGGTGGGACAGCGTGGCGGGTGTGCCCCGAAAAATACATTAAAGATTTAGTGTATTATTGTGATGCTTACTTGTATAGCGTCATTTCCTGTGAGTGCGTGTATGGCAGGAGAATGACTGCCGGCTCCTTTCACTGTAGATATGCAGAACTCCTCGATCAGTCCCGTGGTAGGCACGTGGGTACCGCAGCACAGTTCCCTGGTATAATGAAAATAGGTTTTCATGATACAATGGACAATTTATAGGATGATTCGTTTCGAAGCATCTACAAACTTTACCACTTTTCCTATTAGTATAGATTTAAATGATCTTATACCTTCTGACATTGTATTAAATTTTATTTATATACTAACCATGTAAATATTTTGACATTTAAGAACTGTGTATTAAGCTTTCACCGTTATTTGAAGCCTAAATAAATAAATATTTGAGAATAGCGAACTTGACATCCGGAAGCGAATCGGTTTAATACTAGTATTCCCATGCGGTGGCGTCACGCGTCGGCCGCCCGGTAGGGGGAGCGAGGTAGCGCGGGAGCGCCGAGCCCCCGCCTTCGTCATTGGCATCTTGTTTGCCGTAGCGATCGGACGTATCAAGGTAAACGTTCCTTATTTCAAATCCTTTGTTCTAAATTTAATAATTTCAAATACCTTAAACTTTCAAGTTTGCAAAAAAAAAAAAAAAAAAATTCAAGCTTATGTTAACGGTGTTACCGTTCGTTTTTAACAAATAGTTTGTCACTGTTTTTATTAAAATATTTTAACGGTTTTTTACTGAGCGCGTGTACAGTTAAATTCGTTTAAAAGTGTGCATTCGATATTTTTATCCAGTTTTTTGCAGATTAGCAATATGGGAAGGCATGACGAGTCAAGTGATTCCTCGGAATCTTCATCTAATAGTTCATCGAGCTCAAATTCACCAGCAGCAGTTGAAGCATCTACACATCCTGTTGATGAATTACAAGCCGGGCCTAGCTCACACTTGCCTCGCCGCACTGGTAAGAAGCGAAAGGCTAGAAAATCAAAGAAGAAACGCAAACGGCGTCGTACATCTACCTCAGATGCGATTCAATTTTTATCGGAACAAGTGCCATCAAGAACTTTATTGCAAACAATATAGGGTTTCAATCTGACTGCCAGTTAAATCGTTGTGATGAAAATGCGTGTAACTCTGATGTTAGTGCAGACGTTAGTGGAGAACTTTACACAAATAACGATCATGACAATTTTGATGCGCACACTCTGCCATCCATACCTAGTTAGTAGTTCATTCGATTTGCTTTTGAGTACCGTTTTGAAAGAGCCATCTATTCCAAAAACCCCAGCTAGGTTAGTAAAGTTAATTAACACAATGCAACATTTTAATTCTAAAGACTGGGACAGCGTCCGTTATGCAGAAGTTCAGAAACAGTATTGTTCGCCTGGGTTTAATTATTTAGAGACAAATGAAGAGTTAAAGCCATATGACAAGTACAATTCTTTATCGCTCATCGAGCGAGGTTTTGCAGCTAAAAACACAGGCATTAATTAAGCAAAATGAGGCTGCGCAAAACGGGTTTAAGTCTTTGGTCGAGTGGGCAAATTCTACAGAAAGCATGTCACACATAGCATTGCAAGAGAAGATTACGGATATATTTGCAAAGGGTACTTTTCAGAAAATAAGTAGTGATGTTTTGCAAATAGCATGTGGTCACAGAGCCGAGATAATACAACAAAGACGAGAAAATATGTTTATTGTTATATGTTAGTTAAAGAAAACTTTCAGAAGGTTACCCTTCGAAAAATACCACCGACTTGCGATAGTTTGTTTGAAAACTAAAGTTTTAGCACCGTAATCGAAAAGTACGGTGGGTTTTCAAAAAATTTCTGGCCGCCTCGTGCGCCTACTAACAAAAAAGCTGCTGCCCAGTCTCAGTTACATGAGCAAACTCAGGCCCTGCCTAGTTATGCTAATTATGACGACAAAGTGGCAATGCAATATAACTATGGCCAGCAACCTGGTATATTTAACAGAATGCCATTTAGTGACCAACAATTTCGTGGCTACCCTCGCCCCTCTTTAAGGCAAACGACAAACCTAAACATTCAAGGTAACGATACATTCTTACCTAATAATCGAGGGGGTAGATCTTTGGACCAGTCAACATTACGGGGCCAACCAAAGCGGAGATTGTGACTCGACCAGCTTTCAGGCTGGCCAGTACTTTGCCCAAATGCTTTGATACAAATTATACAAAATTACCGCATTCCTTTCAAAGCCAAACCACCTCTGGTTATTCCCAATTTGGTCAATCACCCTTTGCAGACTCCAAAATCTGCAGAAATGGAAAAAGTTATAAACGAAATGATACAAATGAAAGTACTAGAACCTGCGGATCTCTGTCCTAGTTTCGTATGCCCAATTTTTCTATTGCCAAAGCGCGACGGTTCGGCTCGTCCAATATTCAATTGAAGAGCCTGAACAATTACATATTTGTAGGAAAGTTTCGTCTCATAAACATGTACAAAATTTCAACCTTTTTGCAAAGCAAGGACTGGCTGGTCAAAATAGACCTTTTTCATGCGTATTTTCACCAGGCAATTTCAAAGGCACACAGATGCTTTCTCCGAATTGTTTACGACAAAAAACTTTATCAAATGACCTACCTACCGTTCAGTCTTGCAAGTGCACCCAAAGTTTTTGCATCCTTAACAAATTGGGTTGCCCAAATCCTCAGGGAAAAAGGAATACGGATAGCAGTGTACCTGGACGATTTTTTGATCGTAAATCAAGACCCTCTTCTTGTTCAGCAGGTAGCAGAGGTCATCCATGTTTTAGAGTACCTTGGTTGGCAGATAAATTATTCCAAATCAATTTTGACACCGCAAATATCTATTCAATATTTAGGCATTGTCTGGAACCCTCACAAAAACGAAAAATTCTTACCCCATCGAAAGTGTCAGGAATTTCGAAAAAGTTGGAAAATCAGTTGAAAAAGCAAAAGACGATTGAACCATCGTTGTCTTCTCAAGCATTGCCAAAATTAGTTAGAGATGTACCAATACCATTATCCTATACCAAAAGAAGCTCTAAAAGAACTGAAGTGGTGGCTTCGCAATCTAGACAAAAGAACGTTGATTCATTACCCTCCGGTGTCCAATTACTTGGTGACAGATGCGTCCGAAGTAGCATGGGGCGCACAGTTAAACAACCTTCAGATGTCGGGTGTGTGGTCATCGAAGGAATCGAAACAGCATTCCAATTATCGCGAGATGTTGGCAATATGGCACGTTTTAAGAGGTCACGCTCAGCACCTAACAGGTTCTTCTCTGTTAATTCAATCCGACAACAAGACAGTTGTTGCCTTTAAAAAACGAGGGAGGAATGAAGTCACTGTCTTTGATGGAATTAACTTTCCTAATATTTAGAGTCATAGATCGGTTCAGGATTCATATACAAATACATTACCTACCAGGTCGATACAACAGCGAAGCCGATCGCTTATCACGCCTTTTAGGGCCACCAGTGGCACCTCCCGCCCAAGATAACGAATTTAATTTTTACAAGATTTGGTCGCCTAGTTTTACAAGATCTGTTTGCATCCGAAAAAACACACGTAGTCCCATCTTATGGCACTTTGAATTTATTGGATAGACGGGCTTGTCTCCGCGATGCGTTCAGCCGAGAGTGGAATTATTCACTTGCTTAGGTATTTTCACCACCTTTCCTGATGCCGCGAGTATTGCAACATCTGAACACTGCAGTAGGGATATAACTGATTGTAGTCCCACGTTGGTTGAAGGTCTTTTGGAGACCCGACCTAAAGATCCGAGCTCAGAGTCCCCCATTCTCAATTCGAAACCTGGAACAAGTTCTAATAGATAAAACGACAGGGCAGCCTCCTGCGATGATTCACGACATGGTTCTCGAGGTATGGAAATGTGGGGGTGGGCTGAGAAGTAAAAGTCTTGGTCTCAAGTTCAAAAAGAGTTTCTGCGGAAAGGGTGGCGTGATTCGTCAAAAGGAACTTATAAAATGGCGTGGCAAAAGTGGTGTGCCTGGGCTCAGAAAAACTCAATTAATGTATCCAAACCACAAGGGGCAGATTTAGCTCAATTTTTATTAGACCTTCATTTAACAAATGGCTTAGCGTATAGTACAATTTCAGTTTATAAATCGGCTGTTTCCACTTTGAGCGACCCAGACTTAAATAATCGTCTTAGTTCACACTTGCTAGTTCAACAAGCATTAAAATCGATACGTCTTTCAAATATGGTTAAGGTACAATCTAAAAAAAAAAAAGCTCCAGTATGGAATACTGATATTTTGGTTAATTGGTTAAGAGGAAATGTTCCTAATAAAGATAATTTGTTTGAGTGTTCAGCCCGTGCTGCAATGTAACTTTTATTGTGCTCTGGTCGGCGGGTACACCACCTCACTTTATTAGCCATTGGTGATGAAAATATTGTATTATCTGAAAATTTTGTAGTCTTTTGGCCAAAATATGGATCAAAAACCGAAGTTGTAAATCGACAATCTGGTTGGCGTATTTTTGAAAATAAGAACTCTCAAGCCCTGGATCCATTATTTTGGATTAAAAGAGTGATTGCTCTTTCCCAGCCCAGACGTGCTTCTTGTGGAGTAGACAACTTATTTATCACTGCTTGTGGAAGACCTAAGGCTACTAATATAGCTAGTTGGGTGAAAAAAGTCCTATGTCAGGCTGGCATTACTGCCAGTGCTGGCAGTATCCGATCAGCAGTGGCTTCTAAAAATTGGGTTCAAAACGTCCCGCTTGATGAAATATTATCTCGAGGAAATTGGCGTGCTGCAAATACTTTTTTAAAATATTACTGTCGAGAGGTTGCCATACCTGCAGATGATTCACAATCAATTTCAAATTTATTTGCTCCGGTGTATGATTAAAACACTTTACTGATTCCTAATCCAATAAATACTTGTCATGATTATGTCTATGATTTAAATTGATAATAGAATGTTTTTTTTTAATTCATGACCAGGTAGACATTTGACCACAAGCCCGCCTGATGTTAAGCGGCGATGAGGTCTAAGGTGGATCATGCCTGCCTAGGAGAAACCTATTCACTGTTGCCTTAAAGAGGCCCAAGTTATATTCAAAGTCAAAATGTTTTTTATTCGATTAGACTTAAAATAAGCACTTTCAAATCGTCATTTTTTTTTTTTACAACCACCGGTTCGGAATGCTATTTCTACGGGGAAGAATCCGGCAAGAAACCTCCGTAGTTGCTTTTTTCAATATTCAATTACAATATTTTCTACTACAAATTACAATTTTTCAACATAATAAATCTAGCTAAACTGTCAATAAGATAAACCTGTGCAATTACTTCTATATATCTTTGTCCTCTACATAATTTTGAGTTTTATAGTAAGCCTTCTTAATTAAAATTTGTTTAACATATTGCTTAAATTTCATATCTGACATTTCTGTTACATTTCTTGGAATTTTATTATAAAGCGAACACAATTTCCAATAAATGACTTACTAGTTTTTGCTAATCTAACTGTGGAGATACGTAATTTATCATTATTTCTGGTATTTATACCGTGACCTAGTCTATCAAACTCATTTAGATGTTTCCTTACATACATAATATTGTCAAAAATATATTGGGACGGTAAGGTGAGTATATCAATTTCCTTAAATAATTGTCGTAATGAATGTCGCGGCTTTAAGTTATACAGAGCTCTTATAGCTCTTTTTTGTAAAATAAATATCGTATCTGTTTCGGCCGCACTACCCCATAGTAGTAACCCATAGGACATAATACTATGAAAATATGCAAAATATACCAGTCTAGCTGTCGGGAGATCCGTTAAATTTCTAATTTTCCCTACTGCATATGCCGCCGAGCTTAATTTACTGCAAATTAATTCTAAATGTGCGTTCCACTGAAGTTTTGAATCGATATTAATGCCTAAGAATTTAGTCGATCCTACGATATCGAGCACATCATTATTTATTTTAACATCTGTCGATAATGTCCGCACGTTTGGCAAAGAAAATTTGAGACATTTAGTCTTGGTACTATTAAGAAGCAAATTGTTAGAGTTAAACCAATCTGTTACTTGTTTTAAAGTTGAATTTATTTTATTTTCTTCTTTATATTTTCTGTTAGTTTTAAAAATAAAAGATGTGTCATCATTAAATAAAATTACTTCACCAAAAATTTCATCTAGCATAAATGGAAGATCATTGATATAGACTAAAAACAAAAATGGTCCCAGAATTGACCCTTGAGGCACACCCATTTTTACAATAGACCCAGATGATGTAGTGCTACCGATCTGAATTTTTTGAACACGCTCGTCTAAACAGGATCTCACATAGCCAAGTGAAAGATTATCAAAGCCATAATATGATAATTTCCTGAGGAGAATAGTGTGATCTACGCAATCAAAAGCCTTGGAAAGATCACAGAACACCCCAATAGCGTCTTGTGATCCCTCCCAGGCTGCAAGGTTGGTCATTATTGGTTGGGTATTGGTCAAGGAACACATCGGCAGGCAAGGCAAGAATTCCACACCCTTGCAGTACGCATGATAAAGGAGCTATCGAAGCGTTTAGTCCGGATGGTCGGAATATCTACCACAAAAGGATGCAACTTCAGCCTACGTCTTGTATTCCGATTATAAAAGGGGGCCGGTGGAATTAAATTGTGCAATTCCTGCGCACACTCTCCGAAATGTATCCTATAAAATACCGATAGAAATGCAACTTCACGGCGGTGGCTGAGGTCATGAAAGTTAGCAATATCATCGTCAATCCCGATGATTCTTCGGGCTCGCTTTTTAACAGAGTCTAAAGCTGCTAGCTGATACTTGGCTGAACCATCCCAAAGGTGACAACAATAGTCCAAACAAGGCCGAATTTGCGCCTTATACAGGACAAGCCGTTGATTGGGGGTAAAGTACCGCCTAACCCGGGATAGAACACCAAGCTTTTTAGTCGCCGTTTTGGCTATAGACTCGATGTAGGAGCCGAAATTCATGTTCGACGATATTTCCAGGCCAAGAAGTTGCATATGATTAGTTATCGGTATTGATACACCCCGGAAAGTCGGAGTCAGCTGGAAGGGACTCCGTTTGGCAGAAAAAAGACACGCCTGTGTTTTGGCTGCATTGAATCCAACAAGATTGGCTTCACCCCAGTCCGAAACTGCCTCAAGTGCCAGATTCAAGCGCTCAACTAGAGACTCTCGACAAGACTGAGTTTCATTCCGGCTTTCCCGAGAACTGGAGAAGTATCTGTCCGTAACAGTAGTGTCATCTGCATAATCAACTGTTCCAGGAACTAGCAGATCATTAATGTGTAGCAGGATTAGTGTTGCGGACAGAACTGACCCCTGGGGAACACCAGCGTCGATTGCTTGTTGTTTGGACAAGAGACCATCCAAAACCACTTGAATCAAATGGTTCCCGAGGAAGTCTGAAATCCAATTGCAAAGACCAACCCGAATCCCAAAAGAGGGAAGCTTGCTTGCCGTGCCAAACTCGATCAAAGGCCTTGGAGACGTCAAGTGAAACTGGATTCACTTGATGGCTTCACCGTATCTCTCTATAGCCTCGCTCCAAAGGTGGGTGGCGTACACAAGAAGATCCTCAGTAGACCGACCTCGGCGGAACCCGAACTGACGGTCACTGAGGAGATTATTGTCTTCAAGGTAGCCGAGGAGACGATTATTCAGTACACGTTCCATAGTCTTACAGAGTACAGAAGTGACTGAAATGGGTCTATAGTTAGATGGGTCGGCACGGCTTCCTTTTTTGGGCACAGGCTGCACGTTAGCTAGCTTCCACGTCTTGGGAACAACTCCAGTCTCAAGCCAAAGGCGATACAGGCGTGTTAGGATGGGAGACAACTCAGGAGCACAGTTGCGCAGCACCACTGCAACGATTTCATCAGGACCACTAGCCTTGTTCACGTCTAGACTTTGCAGGATTTTAAGTACCTCTTTTTGGTGTATATGAACATCTCGCATGGAGACATTGCAACGAGGTAGTAAAGGTGGGAGATTTCCTGCAGAATCCAGACGCGAGTTTGCCGCAAAGACTGTATGTTAACATACAATTCGATTAATAAGTTTCCTGGCAACAATTACCTACTCTATAATGATTATTTTCTTAGAATGATTGATCAGAATGATTATTTCCTTGTTTTACGTTGTAGAACGATTAATATTATTTTCCTATATAGAAGGAGTCCAATTTTAAATAATTATGATGATCATATTATTCTATCATATATTATTTAAATTTAAAAATGTAACCTGACATTTTGATTATGCCATATTACTTATACATACAGTAAACATTAGATTAAAATGAAGCTCTTCCTATACTCTTTTCATGTGTTTTATTTCGTTTATCACGTTGGCGTTTTTTTTAGGCTTCAAATAACGGTGAAAGCTTAATATCTGCGTTTTACCTAAGTTATGTTCGCTATTCTCAAATATTTATTTATTTAGGCTTCAAATAAGGCAATCGCTTAATAAGCGTTTTATTGTTAGGTAGAACGCAGATAATAATATCTAATCCAAATAATATAATTTTTGCACGCCTTATAGACAAAATATTTTTGTTATTATATTTTTTTACCGAACATCTAATGTACACATATTAAGTATTTTGAATTAACTAGAGCTCCTGCTTTATCATGCAAGTTTTCAATGTTCAAATTCCAGCTTGGTATGTATATTTTGTTTTCAGTAAAATAATTAAAAATAACATGGATTACATCTCATCTATAAAAAGTGACGCAGAAAAAGGCAGGTTTTTTTTAAATTCAAAATTTATAAATGAATCTAGACTAGATCTAAATCTAAACTCACCTAGATATAAGTCCTTGTGACGTCTCAACAAGTCTCAGCCCGGTCTCAGGGTATGTCTCACCCGGCACCGTCACGACGGAACCCATGTTGTTCAGTTGCACACCGTCTACAATACGAGTAGCTATTGCGAGGTCGTCGCGTATTGCGTTCCTGAAAAAAAAACGGTCAAGTGTGAGTCGGACTCGCACATGAAGGGTTCCGTACCATCTTATAGCATTAAACATTAAAATAATTTCGTAAAAGAAACCAGAAAAAAGTGTCGTAAATATGACGTTTCTTGTATGGGAGCTCAATTTGATTTATAATTTCTTTTTGTTTTAATATATAGCTACAATAGAAATGGCCATACACCGAAAATTTCATGAGGCCAATTTTTTTTTGTTTTGAGATACAGCCTGTATCTCATAGACAGACGGACAGCGAAGGTACAAAACCCTAAAAAAGGACCATGTTTATTGTATAGTTTTAGACATAATTTACAAGCCTCTAATTTGTTGACATGTTGCTGACACCGGTTTCTTGAAGGCTGACCAATGTTAAAATTACCTGAAGCTTGATTTGAACTGCCGATTTATAGGATCGAATTAAACATACATTTGACCAAGCTTTTGGTAACTCAGTCAACATTTAAAACTGATTTGACAGTTGATTGGTAAATTTTTACGTTGATTAGCCATTCATAAACTGGGTGTTTGTGTCTTATTAGAGACAAAAGCCACTCTTACAGTAATGTAAATAGGTATATAATGTTTTGTACATTTAAAATAGACTTGTCATTTTGGTTCCAATTAAAGACACCAAAGTGACAAACTAACTGGCTTGACATTGCTCAAAGTTGAGACGTCATGAACTCAAATATTCAAGTCTTAAACATATCTATAATAAATTCTTTATGTTGTTAATACCTGACGATATCTTGAGCTTCTTTGACAACCTTCTGCGACAGTTTCTCTCCGTAAACCGAAAGATTTAATGACAGCCCCTTGTCAGTTACGCTCGACCCAATTTGACTCACAACACTATTTGACAGAACCTTTCTAACTGCCGCGTTTAACAAATGAACCGCAGTATGATTCCTCATAACCTTTGAACGTTTCTGACAGTCTATTTCTAAAGTCACGTCACTCTTGAAATTGACGTACTGGTTGTCACTTTTAATAGTAAACGTCCCTTTATGGAACACAAAGTCTTTGATTTTGAAAACACTATCTACATTAAATAATAGATCGTCGTTAACTCTAATGGTACCGCTGTCGGCCATTTGACCGCCTTCCTCGCAGTAGAAATTTGTGTCTTTAGTCACTATGTAATAGAGTCTATTTTCGCTCGGCTCAAGGTAATCTATCCATTCGATGTCTTCGTTTAAAATTGCTACTACATTAGTTTTTAAAGGTTTAAATGCAATTGTATTATCTATAACCGCGTGTTCGTATTTATACGTATCGTTTGTTGAGGCGACGCCATTTTGTATTATCTTTTCTATGGTTTTGTCGAATTTTAACCCTCGGTCTGAGGATTGTTCCTTGAAAGAGGTTTTATGCCTGGCTTTGTGTTTTGCCAGGAGCTCGTGGAAGCTATTTTTGTCAATGGTACATTTGTTGATGTCTGCTATTCTATCAATAATGTCCTCTTGGAATCCGTGTGTGTCGTACAGTTTGAACATTAGATCTCCAGGTATCACAGTTGATTTAGCTTTTTTCATAGTCTGAAAAAAGCATAAAAACATAGTTTTCTTCCAATCTTTTTAAATTGACAGTAAAATTATATTATTGTATCTTTTCATTGATTACAAATAAATAACTTATTAATAATTTTACTACTTCAGTAACTTCCAGTTCTTTGGGATAATGCGTTTAAAGCAACACTCAAGAAATAATTTAATTTGCAATGAGCAATGGCAAAAACAGTTGCCATCAGACCATAAGTAAACCAATTTAGTTGCATAAAGCTTACCTCTTTGAACTCCTTATATCCTTGCGCAAACCCTGGAGTCTCAACGTCGTTCAGCTGTTCCACTTCAGGGTATTGCTTGACCAGTTCCTTCCACTTCTTGGTCAGAGATCCCTTCATTCTTTCATACGCTTTCTGTTCATGTTCTATTATCAATTTGGACTCTACGGCCTTGGTGATAAGCTCTGGGTATGTGTCACCTAGAGTGTTTGCCACTTCATCGTATAATAGACGAAGGAGGTCCGGGTTTTTAAAGATCTCGTTGGATATTTTGAATGACTTACGCATTATCTGTTTCAGGTTTACACTGTAAGAAAAAAAAATACATTTTTCGACATACAGATAGAGCCAAATAGAAACCAAAAAATGTGTGAAATTTGATATTTTAAAATTACTTTTAAATTCCATCAACGTGTCGTCTGCGTATCATTGTTTTCTTCTTTAAAAAAAATTGTAGCATTTCTCCTTCAGAAAGCAGTAACAAAGCAAAATGTAAATCGCTATTGCATTTACAATTTTATATTTTCAAATATATATATTTTGTTGGCAATGCCAAGACATGCCAACTTGGCTTGTTTTTGAAACAAAATGTAGCATATCTATTTTATTATTAAATGAATGAATACACAGTATTATGAACATACCTGTTAGCCGGGTACACGCCGTCAGCTAGACAGACGCTGAGCATCCGCGCGTGGTCGGCGAGGCGGCGGTATGCTGCATCCGCGTACGAATGAATACACAGTATTATGAACATACCTGTTAGCCGGGTACACGCCGTCAGCTAGACAGACGCTGAGCATCCGCGCGTGGTCGGCGAGGCGGCGGTATGCTGCATCCGCGTACGAATGAATACACAGTATTATGAACATACCTGTTAGCCGGGTACACGCCGTCAGCTAGACAGACGCTGAGCATCCGCGCGTGGTCGGCGAGGCGGCGGTATGCTGCATCCGCGTACGAATGAATACACAGTATTATGAACATACCTGTTAGCCGGGTACACGCCGTCAGCTAGACAGACGCTGAGCATCCGCGCGTGGTCGGCGAGGCGGCGGTATGCTGCATCCGCGTACGAATGAATACACAGTATTATGAACATACCTGTTAGCCGGGTACACGCCGTCAGCTAGACAGACGCTGAGCATCCGCGCGTGGTCGGCGAGGCGGCGGTATGCTGCATCCGCGTACGAATGAATACACAGTATTATGAACATACCTGTTAGCCGGGTACACGCCGTCAGCTAGACAGACGCTGAGCATCCGCGCGTGGTCGGCGAGGCGGCGGTATGCTGCATCCGCGTACGAATGAATACACAGTATTATGAACATACCTGTTAGCCGGGTACACGCCGTCAGCTAGACAGACGCTGAGCATCCGCGCGTGGTCGGCGAGGCGGCGGTATGCTGCATCCGCGTACGAATGAATACACAGTATTATGAACATACCTGTTAGCCGGGTACACGCCGTCAGCTAGACAGACGCTGAGCATCCGCGCGTGGTCGGCGAGGCGGCGGTATGCTGCATCCGCGTACGAATGAATACACAGTATTATGAACATACCTGTTAGCCGGGTACACGCCGTCAGCTAGACAGACGCTGAGCATCCGCGCGTGGTCGGCGAGGCGGCGGTATGCTGCATCCGCGTACGAATGAATACACAGTATTATGAACATACCTGTTAGCCGGGTACACGCCGTCAGCTAGACAGACGCTGAGCATCCGCGCGTGGTCGGCGAGGCGGCGGTATGCTGCATCCGCGTACGAATGAATACACAGTATTATGAACATACCTGTTAGCCGGGTACACGCCGTCAGCTAGACAGACGCTGAGCATCCGCGCGTGGTCGGCGAGGCGGCGGTATGCTGCATCCGCGTACGAATGAATACACAGTATTATGAACATACCTGTTAGCCGGGTACACGCCGTCAGCTAGACAGACGCTGAGCATCCGCGCGTGGTCGGCGAGGCGGCGGTATGCTGCATCCGCGTACGAATGAATACACAGTATTATGAACATACCTGTTAGCCGGGTACACGCCGTCAGCTAGACAGACGCTGAGCATCCGCGCGTGGTCGGCGAGGCGGCGGTATGCTGCATCCGCGTACGAATGAATACACAGTATTATGAACATACCTGTTAGCCGGGTACACGCCGTCAGCTAGACAGACGCTGAGCATCCGCGCGTGGTCGGCGAGGCGGCGGTATGCTGCATCCGCGTACGAATGAATACACAGTATTATGAACATACCTGTTAGCCGGGTACACGCCGTCAGCTAGACAGACGCTGAGCATCCGCGCGTGGTCGGCGAGGCGGCGGTATGCTGCATCCGCGTACGCGTCCGCGCGGGTGCTGCCGGCGTACGCGGACACACCCGCACTATGCTAATCGTACAAATCGAATAAAAGTGTTATGAACTGCTTGCTACCATAAAATTGTAGTAAGGTGTAGACAAAGGTGAGGTCAAAACATCGACATTACTTAATAAGTGATCAATTCAGACATCCTAAGCATTAAAATTACAGCTATGTAACAGGAGTCACTTGAGGACTTTGGTATAACTATGTTTACAGTAATTAATACTATTAATTTAATTTAAAAATTAGAAACCAACCAAATTTAATAGAAATCTGTTCTAAGTAAATTCGCTTTTGTATAGTTTTATATAATATATTAATAAGTTTACCTTTTCAATAGCCTTGATGACTGGTTGGAAGAGATCCGTGTCGTAGTTTGAGGGCACTCCTTGTAACAGAGAACACAACCTCTCGAGTCCCATGCCCGTGTCCACGTGGTGGCTACGCAGGCCTTTTATACTCCCATCTGCTTCTCTACAAAAAAACCGTCAAAATTTTACTGTATTGACACTACTGTTAAGGTCGAAAATTGTTTGTTTTTTATTATTATTTTGAAGGTAGCATACAAACTTTGAGCAAAAAGATACAGTCAAAGTCAAAAGTTTTCATTCAATAACTCATTACAATATATTATATATGATTCTGATTCTGTTGCCACTTAGATTTTCCGAACCGGTGGTTGAGTCTTTTTTAAATGTAAATTTCACTAGTTTTTTTAATTTTAATGATTAAAAAAGTTAACAACTTACTTACTAAGTACTTTTTTCACTTATTACCTGTGGCACTGTATAAACACGAGGTTCCATATCTCAGTGAGTGATCCGTCTGGGTTGACATAATGTATCTCTGTGCACGGTCCACACGGACCAGTTGCGCCCATCTCCCAGAAGTTGTCAGAAGCGCCGCAACTTTTTAACCTACTGGCTGGGACGCTACAATTTAAAAAAGGCGTAAGTTAATGTTATAGCTTATTAAAATCTTTCTGAGACTAAACCTGAGTTGATTTTCATCTCCAGCAAATCTTTTGTTTTGTTAACTTTTGTTTAATGGTTAAATGATTCTGACAACTCAACTGTAAGAATTTAATTACTCTACTATTGATGATAATTAAAATGTTCTTTAGTAAATTAAAATCTGTGTTCTGAATTTTACCTAAGTTTTATGGAACTCAAGGGAAGGTATTGGGAGTTAAAAAAACAGCAACTTTTTTTTACTTCAACCTCCTAACATTTTTATTTGTTCAGAAAAAATTGGCTTTTTGTTATACTAGGAAGAGACTTTACCCAATATCCTTCCATATATCCCTGCACTCTCTATCCTCTGTAAGGTTGAGTGTGACGTCTCCTGCAAAGTATGTCACTACAAGGTTCTCCGGTTTCAATCGGTATGGACCAAGTAGGAGATCCCATGCCATTTGACAGGCCTCTTTCTGGAATAAAATCATTTAATTTAGTGGTAACAAATAAACTCAAAAAATAATAGATCAATTTCAATTTCATTCACCATTAGAATTATACATTTTCCCTGAGTAAGGGGTTTTAAGCCGCTTGTTATTTTTAAATATTTTTATAGGTCTGTATGTCAAAAGACATGAGGAACCCTTATATGATCAGTTTGTAGTCACTGTGTAACTTTACAACAAAAAATTATTTATATAATTTTGCTCAATGTTTAATTATAACAAGTGTTTTAATGTTGCTATGACAGTAAATGCATTGAAGGATCTATATATATTTGGTAATATAATGTTGTTTAATTAAATAATGAATCTGAGAGTATGTATGTTTGTCACTCAATAACACAAAATGGTTGAAGGGATTGGGATGAAATTTCATAAAATTACGCACATAATTTATCATTTCGGATTTTAGTACTTTAAAAATGTTTTCCTTTTAGATCTGCATATAAAAATTAAATTAAAACTAGGTAGTTGCGGGTAAAACCAGTACCTTGTAATAATCTCCAAAGGACCAGTTACCGAGCATTTCAAAGAATGTGTGATGGTGACCATCTGTGCCGACCACATCCAGGTCGTTGTGTTTACCACCAACCCTCACACACTTCTGAGAATTTACCACCCTAGGGCTCGGTGGTTTGACCGTACCAAGAAACACTCCTTTGAACTGAAAAATCAATGATTAATTATAAACATTTTGCGGTTTAATTCAAATTGAAGATTCAATAAATTATAGTTTAATTTTAATAGGTTTAATATTTAAGCTTTACAATGGTATAAAATAGCCCATTTAAGAATAAAGGTTAGTATTATAAAATTTTGTCATTAAGTATAATCTTCATGAATATTATTCACTTAATTATTTATTTACACTGTTCTAAAGATAATTTTATATTTCTTTCACCTGATTCATACCAGCATTCACAAAAGGCACCGTAGGGTCGCATAGTGGGACGACAGAGCTGGATTTAAGATGTTTATGGTCATTCTGCTTAAAATATTCAATAAATGTGCTCCTTATAAAACTGCTCGAGGACTTCGACCTGATCAAACTTTGTTTGTTAGCACGTCCACTTACAGCCGGTATTCTAAACATTTTTGTTGATGTAAAGAATCTATCGAGATTCTAATGAACTACTGCACTGACTGAGAATCTATTGGACTTTAAATAAATTATGAAAAGGTACAGTAATTAAAATAAGAATCTCCTACGTTTATTTTATTTGTTTTTCACACTCAACATTAAACTTGATTGACTGAAAAACAAAGTTGACATATCGTGACATCTTCACAATGTGACCACTGTGCCAATCTTTCACTGTTCCAACTTTTCCCTTTATCCTTAATCTGTGTCATTAAAAAAATCGATCTCTGTAAAAATATATCTTAGAATTTGTTACAATGCAATAAAAAAGACATGTATGTAACTATGTTAACTCTCAACAAGCTGAATATTTATATTTTTCCATAATTCGGTCCAAATTGAAATGTCAGTGTTTTGTCTTTCAGTCATTCATTTCTGTCAAACAAAAGTATAAATGTCAGGAATTGCAATAATTTCTAGAAAAATAGCTAAAAATAATGAGAAATAAGTGTATTTAACTTTCACACATTTTACAAAACAATTACGGACACGTGTGTTTCTCGAAGTGGTGGAATTTGAATTTACAAGAGTATATTTCGCTTAAAAACCGGCTTTGAATATTTTTGTTTTCATTTTTGGGACACGTAAGAGTTGGGAGTATCTGTGTTTTCTTTGGTTTCAATGGACGATGGGTAGGTTCAAGTGGTTAATTTTGTTTTTGTGCATCGGTTTGTCCTTCGGTGAACTGCTGGGGCCGGATTCTCGGAAGGAATCGAAGAAGTCCGATGACGATGACGAGAACACGAACTTAGATTCGAAGGCTCAGGTAGATTCAACCACCCAAGACTACATCAAGGAGTTAGCTGATGCTGCTAAGAAGGAGATGATGACCTTGCAGGACTATGCGGAGGCTGTGAGGAAGAACAAAGGCCTTCCAAAGGATGTTGATCACAATAAAGGTTTGATCTACTCTTTATGGTTTTAATTTCACTGTTTAATGTGGATAGTTTTTACTCTCCCTGATAAGCCTGTCCATTGTAAATTAAAATATTAGATGGGTGATTTGAAGTCATGATTTTTTGTTTTATATAATTAATTAAATAACTAATGATGTAATTTATCAGAAAAAAATATTTGAATTGATTTTGAAAACAAAATACATTGTTATTTGATTGAAATGTTTATTACAAAGTATTTTGCAGTATGGCCAACATAATAGCAAACCTGACTGTGATAAAATTAGGTATAATAATAAAACAAGATACCTAAGAACCTTCCAGCAATAATGCAAAAAGGCTACAGAACATTCAGAAGCCAGTTTACCTATGTAGTATAAGCAGTAAAAATTATTGTGAATTATGTAAGAGAATTTCTTTTAAAAGGCCAAACATGGCACATCTATCACCAATAACATAATAGCTATCTTGTAGTTTGGTTATAGTACACAATTTTAAAAAAGAACCTTTCTCAGTTAAGGATTGTTAAAAAGTAATACTTTTGTTTCCACAAAAATTTAACTTTTTTGCTGTAGATCCAATCCTAACGGATGAACAACTGGAGCAGATGGAGTTCTCCCTGAAGCTGCTGCAGAAGAGTCTCCTACGCAAGGCAGAGAGCATCCAGCTGGTGTCAGACATGCCTGTGGATAAGGATGTCCTCAATGACATTGATGTATGATATTAGTAATATGATCAAAAGTAAATAACCTGTCAAAAATATTGTTCCTGTAATTTTTTTGCAAAAACTAAAATATATTTATTGCATTAAATATTGAATTGAAAACATACAAATGTAGTTGAAACATATTTTATTCGTAGGTTGAAAAATTAAAAAAATATTTAAATTATTAGTATATTTGGTTGAATTAACTGCTGAAGTTTTATATTCCAATTTTTTTCAATTTTTGATCATAATAAATTTAACTAATAAATTAAAAAGTAAAAATGGAACTGTATCCATTTAATTTTTTGATCTAACAATATATATATTTTTTGGTAGAAATCTGAAGACAATCCTCAGGATATCTTGGACAAGTTGCCTCCTCTCACGGAACAGGAGGAACCTGAGCTGTCACCTATACTTAAAGAAGGTAAATCATTCATCTACTACTCCACATTTCTGAATAAAATTAAATGACTATCCTATTTTGGAAAACAATCTTTATAGTTTTTTAAAGAATGTTTTAATCAAATTTTTCATTTTCTCAATTTTAAGTGTCAAAAGAAATCTAAATGAAGGCTACAGTTGACTGACTGACTGACTTGACTACCAAAGCACAGCCAAAATGAGGTCTAGAAAAATTAAATTAGGCAAATCATTTAAAATAAGAGACATAAGCTAAGAAATACTTTTTTAAATGAAAATCCTAAGGAATAAAGTACGAAAATTCGTGAAGCATTTGTAGAGGTTTAAGTTGGTTGACTGGTTGACATGTAAAATTGTTAATTAATCCACATAGCCAAAGAGATGTACGACGCGGCAGTGGCCAAGCTGAATCGTCGTACGCCGGACGTGCGCGCGAGTATACGCCAGATAAAACACGCGGCTGACATTGGCTACGTGCCCGCTAAGATCAAGCTGGCCTGGTCGCATATTTACGGAGAAGGTGTGGCTCAAGATGTAGATGCTGCACATCAAATTTTTCAAGATCTACTTGAAGATGGCAATGCTGAAGCTCATGCTGTGAGTATATTCTTTTGTATATGGGATGGCTCAAATCTGAACTATTTGGGAGAGGTCTTTGATCAGCAGTGGATATCTTCTATCAGCTCCATTAGACAAAAATAAGTATAAAAATATAATGCGCAACTTTTCCTATTGAAGTTTGTTACAGTGGATAAATCTATTCTTTGTTTAATACTAATTTTATAGGCGTTCTCTGTCAGACCACAAGTTTTACAAAAAAATCACTTCAGCAAAGGTGTAATTTATGATTTTACAATAAATGAATTAACAAATCTATAATTCATCAGGGCATGGGCTTCCTCTACTCCACGGGTTTGGCCGTGCCCGTGTCTCAGGCGAAGGCATTGGTCCACTACACCATGGGCGCGCTCGGTGACAGTTCGTACGCGCAGATGGCGCTCGCGTACAGATACTGGGCCGGGGTCACCGTCCCTGCTGACTGCCCTAAAGCCATGGAGCTCTACATGAGAGTAGCTTCTAAAGGTAAAACCAATTAACATTCAAGTTGTTTCTTTTTCGATATTGACATCAAAAACCTCATCATATAGAAGGTACGTAACATTATTGATATTTTCCTACCATTGTTTAAAGTCCAAAGGTATTCTTTCTTAATCAAGTAAAACAATACAATTTAATGTTAACCATTGCTTTAGTTATTTATCAGTATACAGTTGAGTTGCAGATTTTAACTGAGAACTTTTGACATTGACAGTTGCAAGTGAAGTGTCAATAAGTGGAGGTCCGGCGGTGCAGAGGGCGCGGCTGGTAGAGGAGGCGGAGGGAGGGGGAGGGGGCGCGTTAGATACAGACCTCATAGAGTACTACCAGCTGCTGGCTGAGAAGGGAGACGTGCAAGCGCAGGTATTATTATTACGTTGACAGTTGCAAGTGAAGTATGAATAAGTGGAGGCCCGGAGCAGTTTTATAATATCTTGGACAATTCACATTAATTGCCATAGCCCCAATTTAGTTACTAGTATTATGATACAAAACTACTAGGTTAGTACTATGTGTACAAAACAATGATAAAAATACATAGACAGAGTAATACCTATATGTAGCTAAATTGAAACTTCGTTATCACACAAATACCTGTTCGACCTGGGTTCTGGAACCTTACGTGTCACAAGCGGCCGCTGTAATATAAACATTCGTACCTGCGGAAAGTATACCAAATCTATAATATATTAGCTGTTTTATAATATAAAAGTTCATGTTTTTACCAGGTCGGTCTAGGCCAGCTCCATTTCCAAGGTGGTAGAGGTGTCACCCTTGATATAAGCAAGGCTCATCACTATTTCTCACAAGCCGCCAAAACTGGTAATGCTGTTGCCAACGCATTCCTTGGAAAGGTAAGTCAATTAAATTTTAAATATAAAAGAGTATTTATGAAGCAAAGAAAATACTTTATATAAGATAATTTATCTTATCTATGTAATATTGTAATTGGGAAACTGGTTCAAGTTGAATGAAAAATGGTCAGTGATATTTTTGTTTATTTCGTCTGTTACATAAAAATCTTAGTTGAAGATTTCATAAACATTTTTTAAATGATTACCAAGTTAACAGAGTTTCTTATTTCTGATAGATATATCTTGAAGGCGGTGACGGAATTAAGGCTGACAATGAGACTGCGCTGCGTTACTTTAGGAAAGCGGCCGAACTTAACAACCCTGTTGGACAGAGCGGTCTTGGTATCATGCATCTACAGGTAACTTTAGTAAATAATAGTTAACATGCCTATACAACTAAAGTTCTTGAAATCTTATGTACCGTAAAGCGGTAATTTAAGATGGATCACTTATTAATAGGTAGACAACATTTATAAGGGCTTAAAGTTGATTAAAGTGAGAGTAAAGCTAAAAGATGAGAGTTAAGCTTAAGATAGTTTTGTGTTTCAAAGACGGTCGAAAGAGTATTCTTGTCACATTGTTGTTTTAACAGATATAAGGTCTAAAACCTAAATAGTATGTTTATTTTTGCACTCCGCCCAATTTAAAAGTTGTAGTAGGACTTTAAAAATTACTTGTTGATGTTACAAAAGCTTGTCGTCAACTAACCATAGCCACATTTTGTTTAGGGTCGCGGTGTTCCTAAAGACACAAGCGCTGCTTTTAAATACTTCACGCTGGCTGCAAACCAGGGCTGGGTGGAAGGACAGCTGCATCTGGGATTTATGTACTTTGGTAAATGTTTTTTTCAAAAAATTCAGAAGTACACGTATTACGTTGACGATGTTTTAGTTGTTTGTTCTATTTCAGATGGATTTATAGTTTTATTTAGATTTGTTATTTACTATTTTATGTTTATTCAGTATAATTAAGGAAAATTAAACTTCGAAACAAGTGGTTCTTCAAACGTATCATAATAATGATTAATTAATTTTCTTTTATAATTTTCATGTTAAGCACTTAATTCCTGCTTTCAACAAACAACACATGAATTGTGCGGAAACAATACATGCATGTAAATTTGTTTCATATAGGCGGTATTGGTGTCCGTCGTGACTTCAAACAAGCTAACAAGTACTTCTCGCTTGCGTCCCAGTCCGGGCACGTACTTGCGTTGTACCATCTCGGACAAATGCATGCGCAGGGACTGGGTGTAATCAAATCATGCTCGACTGCTGTAGAGGTGAGAAGATTTAATAATTATAATAGTTATACGTTGTTTTAGAAAGCTGCTGTTGTAGTTAAATTTGTGTATGGCTATGAGGTTAGTAATAAATTCGAATCCCAGTTCGGGAAATTTATGGGACAAAAAAAAAAAACAAGCCTTTGTAGCATAATCTAAAAAAAAATTGTTTTGGTTATTGTAAAGTTATATTTTATGCTGTTTAAAAGAAAAATATTTGTTTTATTGATTAAATCTCGTTATTAGCCGTAAAGGTATAATTTTATATAAAGTTTAGTTTAATTTATAGAACAGCTTCTTTGGACGGGCCCTGTAATCATATTTCGAAATCCCCCTTTACAAAAACTTGGTATCATTTATTTTGCTCTCACGTTTAGGGCCCCGTTAACCCGGGGTCCCCGTATTATTGATACGGTGAGGTCCCTGTCCTGTCTGTGTAAAATTTTAAAGTTTTCATTGCATTGCTGTATGTTCCTGTACAGTTATTAAAGAACGTATGCGAGCGCGGTCCGTGGAGCGCGCGGCTGATGTCAGCGCACGCGGCGGCGCGCGGCCGACAGTACGACTCGTCGTTCGCGCAGTACCTGGCGCTGGCCGACACTGGCATGGAGGTCGCCATCACTAACGCGGCACATCTGCTTGATAACGGTCAGTGTACTACTAACGTATGCGAGCGCGGTCCGTGGAGCGCGCGGCTGATGTCAGCGCACGCGGCGGCGCGCGGCCGACAGTACGACTCGTCGTTCGCGCAGTACCTGGCGCTGGCCGACACTGGCATGGAGGTCGCCATCACTAACGCGGCACATCTGCTTGATAACGGTCAGTGTACTACTAACGTATGCGAGCGCGGTCCGTGGAGCGCGCGGCTGATGTCAGCGCACGCGGCGGCGCGCGGCCGACAGTACGACTCGTCGTTCGCGCAGTACCTGGCGCTGGCCGACACTGGCATGGAGGTCGCCATCACTAACGCGGCACATCTGCTTGATAACGGTCAGTGTACTACTAACTTCTATATGATATAAGCTTTTGAACTGCAAAATTTAATAAAACTGAATGCCGTTCCGCACAACAATGTGCAGTGAATATGGAACTGACTCGCCGCTAGCCTGCAGCTAGTGAGGCATTGGCTGTCTCCCAAGGCTTGGTCAGCTTCTTGTTTATTTTTTTATTTTTTATTGGTGCCGCCAAGTCAGATCCCGTTCGGGAAGGCCTAGCGAACTCTCAGCAAGGAGAGAGAGCATTGTAGTTCTTTGGGAAGATGTTTAGTAGGTTGTTTGACGTTGGTTGAATATTACAGGCATAGGTCTCTTCCTCTTCGTAGCTCTTGCAATACGTCGCAATACGATCGCCTTCTCGATGATCTCACGGAGCTGCGCCTGTGATGGTGTCTTTCTGGCGAAGGCCTTCGTTGCAGTACGTGTGGTGGGGTTCAGGATTTGCAGAAATTTTGTAAATGTTGACTTTTGTTCGACAAATTGTTTTCGATAAATTTTCCGCTGACGGGGGTACGGAGTTTCGGGTGGGAGTGAGGCTGCGGCTGAGGTGGCGTAGAGGATGGCCTACCTTCCTTGGTGACCGGGGGCGCTGGAGAGAGCTTTTGATGGCCTAGGCCGCTTCTTCGTAGATCGAATCTTCTAGTGCTAGGCGTCACGGAGGGGCGATGGAGGGTTTGCAGGGGCCATGGGGTAGTTTGTGCTGACTCCTCTACCGCGTTGATTGGCACGGCCGAGCTTTTCTTCGATGAAGTTGTGGATACCACTGTCCCGGTTTTTCTTTTTCCTGAACACCAGGCATCTCGGATTTTTGACCAACACGTGTGTGAACCACACGATGGCGTTGTTTTTCATGGGTGTTCATGGCGAGCTTCGAGGCCTGAGATGTGCTGTTTGAGAATTCTTGAGAAGGATTCTTGCGTTAGCCCCCAGGGGGCTATTGGACTTCTATTTACTCAGCAAATTAAATTCGACGATTCTTCTTGGCGTGTGATTGGTCCAAGCACGAGTGCGCGAGAGGCCAATACACGAAAGGGTCTTGCGTCACAAGAATAGCTGTATTCCCACCGGATGCCCCAGCGCACTCTGATTGGGTGGCATACGATACAATATGTACAATGTAGTACGTGCATGGTCCCCGCAGGCGACGTGCGGCTGTTCCCGCAGGCGGAGCGCTGGCGGCGCGCGCTGCAGCTGTGGGCGCGCGGCGCGGCGCAGGGCAGCTCGGCGGCGCGCGTCAAGCTCGGGGACTACCACTACTACGGGCTCGGCACGCACGAGGACTTAGAGGCCGCCGCGCATCATTACAGGTCACTATATATACACAGTACTATGTCATTGCCGGAATTTATTATTAACAAATTTTCAAACGAACTTTTATGGTAAAGTCTTACGCGTTCGTTTTCTAAATTTAACCTGTTCATAACTATACCTGTTTTTTATACCAGTGCTGTGGCCCGAAAGCCACAGCACCTTTACCGTGACTTTAATTTGCATACCGTGGCTATCGATCCCTATACAATCGATCAGGCTAAATCATCTTTATAAAGACAACTAACAGTCAGACTCCCGACCGGGTCTGTACTAGCTAAGGTTCCGTAAGGAGGCGGACTGGTATTGCGATCTTGCCTATGGTTTCCGTCTTATTGTGTTCTTCCTATTAAACGACGTGGTGTGATATGGTACAGGATAGCGTCAGAACAGCTGCACAACGCGCAGGCGACGTTCAACCTGGGCTACATGCACTCTCGAGGACTGGGGCTCGCGCGGGACCTGCACCTCGCCAAGCGCTGCTTCGACCTGGCGGCGGACACGTCGCCCAGCGCCGCCTTGCCTGCCGCGCTGGCCTTGCACCATCTGCATCTGCACACCCTCTACACTGTACTGCTTCAATATATTTATTTATTGACTAGCTCGCGACTTCGTCCGCGCTGACTTGAGAATCTATTCCAGAGAGAAACGAAACAATATGTATATAACGCCAGCTAGTGGATATTTAACGGATAAATCTTGTGGTTCGTGCGTAAGAGCTTAATATTTTTCGAGATAAAAAGTATCCTTTGTTTGAATCTATGTGCCAAATTTCATCCAAATCCCTTCAGCCGTTTTCATGTGATAGACGTCGACCTAGGCGAACGTACGCTAGATTGGAGAAATTGTGAGGAAAGACCAGGTCAAGAGTATCTTTAACCATTGAGTATATGAGAGATGCATGCATGTGCAGGAATCGAAAGAAGTATGTAAGGATCGTTGCATATGACAAACCGTTGTTTCTGCCTACACCTTTGGGACGTAGCCGTTAATTTTTGTGCGTTCTCTCTAACAACTATAACTTTGCTGTTATTTCAGTCATTCTTCGAAAGCCCGCTCGCTGTGCTCTTCCTGACCGGAGACTCGATGTTCCTCTCTAACTGGGACCTGTACCTGATCACGGCTCTGATTGGAGCTCTCGGCCTGGTGGTCTACCTACGAAGGCCGAACCAGCAACCAGCTAATTGAGAGCTTCAACGAAGCCGTTTGTAACCGACTTAGGAGGTTCGATGTTCGAGTGTTGTATTTTTAAAGAAAACAACAATATAATGGATCAAAAGTGAAACATCAAAACAAAAGAAATATAAAGTAATAATACTAAAGAAAAGAAAAACACACTAGGGTTTCTAGTTGAAATTACCTGTCAACTTCATCTGACGTCAATGTCAAACTTGTACACCGTGATAAACGTAATATTCTTGTAAGAGGCCAGGCTGTGTTGCATGTTTTAATTAAATACTATCATGCAATTTTGACATTTAAAACTCGTAACATGGCTTGAAACTGACGGGTGACGTTATCATTTGTTTTGACATTTAATGATGAATAAATTCTTTGTCCTATTAACTTCATCGGTTTTGAGTGCTTAGATATATCGTTTTCGGGAAATAAGTTTTAAAAAGAAAGTGTTTAGCAATATTAAAACCTTGTTTTTAAATTGATATTGCGAGTGCGATAACTATTAATTATAAGGTTCTTAGCAATATAATTGAAAACTACGTTAAATTTAAACTTAAATCTTTTAGTTAATTTTCACCAAAGTCCCTTTCACCAAGTCACCAAAAATATGCATTTCTGTGTTCATGTTCTGAAAAAAAATGCAAATTCGTTTTTTTTTAAATCATATAACTATTTGACGCATAGTTTTGTCATATTGAGTAGGACAGATGTTACTATGTTATAATTTAGAGATTTTTTTTAATTCTTTTACAACTAATAATTTCAGTATGTATATGTAAATATGAATTGTATGTGAAATATTTATTTTTTTGTTACCCTTATGTTATTTAGATAAATGGATTGAACTGTAAATATTTGTAAGAAAATAAAATTAAAAAAAATATATTCGCATTAAACTTTATTTTCCACTTTTCGAACAAAGCAAAAGTACATCAAAAAATTTAAATTATATTTTTGAATTAAATAAAAATAAAAAAACACATTTGTCTTTTACGATTTCAATACATACGTATTTATGAATTTAATTTCAAATAAGCTAATGATTTGTACTGTGCTTAATACAATTACACAACCCTACCAATAAAGCTGGTATTTTTTGTTGAAATTTTAACTGAATCCTTGTTTTTCTAACATTTCAATTTTCTTTGTTATATCTTCTGCGGAGAAAGTGTAGTCGATGAGATTTTCTTCATTCTTTACATCAGTTGCGTTATTCTTCTGTAACAAATAAATATATTTATTGTCAGATTACTGTATATGACGCCGTCAAAAATAATTTAATTAATTTTATATGTAAATAAGTATACGGTCCGGTACCCATACTGCCGCTACCCAAGTCCCAGTCGAAAGCACTGCTCCGAGAGAGAACAAGAGAGCTGCACCTTAATGAATGGAATAACGAAGGGGTTTGTAGACAGACCAAAGCGGCTGTTCCGGCAGCAGGCAAGAGGTTCAGTTGCAATCTCCGCAGGTTAAACAGGGACAGATTACGTATAGCTATAGGTATTATAACAGGCCACTGTCCACTAAACAAGCATCTCTTCATTATAGGTGTAAATGATAGCCCGCTATGCAGAGGATGCATGCAGGCAGAAGAAACGCGAGCGCATGTGATATTGGAATGCACAAGTGTAGCCGCACAACGGGCTCACATCCTCAAGACACCACTATCACTCTCAGAAGCTTTCTGCAATCTGAAAGGACTGCTGGACTTATCTACTACTACTGTCTGGGATGGCTGAAATAGGGAACAGACAGACAACACGTACAATGGCCTAATTAAGCGGCTAAGTGCGGAAAAGGCCCAGTAAAAACAAACAAACAATGTAAATAAAAGTAATGCAAAAGTGCATTAACAATTAAGGAGGTCCCTCTGACGTTCCGCCTCTGAGTTAGGTATGCGACGACCATTACTAGTGTTGCTCAAATTATTTTTTAAATTAAACAACATTCAAGTTGACACACTAGATTCATCTATTTTATACGCTTAACAAGTCATGTCAGGACAAATATATTTTTTAAATGACGTTTTAATCTCTGTGTTGCCATGCCATGCGACAGGAACTTACCCAAAACTGTGCATATTCCGGCGAGACTGCTTCGAGCGTGGCTATCTTGTCCTCCATGACCTTCAGCCGCTTGTATATGTCCGGGTGCACGGGCCCTATGTTCAAGTATCGTTCAACGCTTTGCACGCGTTCTGCGATTGCTTCATTGAGTTGGGAAGGCCGGCTGTCAGTCGGGGCGAAGTCCTCAGACCGAACTGTTTGGGGACCCCATTCGTTGACCACTTTACGGACTGGGGAAGTGTATTTTAAATTTATTGTATGTATTCATTGAAAGAAACATGTACAATATTAAATTTTAAAAGCAAAGATTACCATGATAGTATCTGCTTAAAAATAATATTTTTCCCACATAGCTGCAGTGTTGCAATTAGATGCTACAAAAAGATCGAAGTCAGACAGGGTTTTTCAGTTGTTACCAAAATGAACTGTTTCATGAATCTTTTTATTGATACAAATAACTTTTGAAATTGACCTCGATAACTTGAATTTTCACGATAACATGATCGACGTGCTATTGGTAACTCTAATATTTCATCACAAGCAGTGACGAAAATTTACTGTAATACATAACTGTACCTTATACTGATATAATAAGAGGCACAAAAGTTTGATTAAGAAAACAATTTTCTAATATTCATACGATTTCCTAATAAAGAATCAAGGAAAATACTAACTTTTTAAATGTCCTTTAGAATCACTACGCCTCACGAACTGAGTACGGACCCTTGCGCAGGTTTCCGCATCTTCCGTCTCGTTCTCTCCTTTAGTCGGTATGAAGTCGTGTATATTACTTATGTTCACTTGCTCTCTCTTTCTATCTATAAAGTTTTGTATGCGACTCCGTAACTCTTCGTTTGAAACATTTAGTTGTATTAGGTTTTTGTCTATATGTCTGTCTGACTGTGTGTGCGGTTGACCTGAAAGGATAGGAAAGGGTAAGATGAATGAAATGTAGTAAACATAAATATTCATGAAATTAAATACATTTAGTTTAGCGACTCGAAGGACCAATTTTTTCCAACCTCAATCATTTACTATTGCAGATTTGTTACTGTATGTAGTTAGATTGGGGACTTAAGATTCTAATTAACTACGATTTTGTATGAATTAAGGTTTGATTTATTAAAGATGTATTAAATTTATGTTTCCAGTGTACAATGAAAACTCATTCTCAAACAAAAATCACTTTATTTATTTAACAATAAAAAATGTACTCGTATAACTACCCTGCTCCAACTATAATATTTAAAAAGTAAAAAAAAAACTATTTTATAATAATATTTACCTAAAATAAATATAAACCTAATATTTTATTTAAATGTATAAAAACGCTTCCATCTATTTTCCACTATATTTAGTAGACTTATTAGGTTGTTACAATAACAAATTATAGCGTTTTCAAGCATATTACAGTCTCTATTGCAGTGCCTTTAAGTTCAAATTATTTTAGCACCATTGACTCAATAACACACTTGTTTAAACTTATTCGTATTAAAGTAAACTCAAAGTTTACCAAGTTAATATTTAACACATTTATCTGGATCGATAGCAATGCTATAGAAAATTCACAAAATTTTAACTAATAAATTGAATCGAGTAAATTTACTTAACCACAAAGTTTTAAACTGAGATAAAACGAAATTTTAACATATAAAGGAATCTAAACTAGAAAAATTATCACAATTTTAAGGCCAACAGATTGCGTTATCTGAACCTATATATAGACTATTTAATATAAACATTCCAACCAATATTAAAAACGAAATGTACAGTGCGATTTTTATTTTACTTCTATAACCTAACTTTTAATATTCGAAATGATATTTTAATAGCTTTAGATACTATTATACTCGTAATTCAAGTAAACATTCAAGCCATGCATATAAGCAAACTAAATAACTAAAAAATTATGTTGTTTCACTTAGAAACCTGTAGGAATACCTATTGACAAACACTTTTATTTTATTTTAGGTAGAAAATGAAAAGCGTGAGTTAAAAAATTAAGGGATGACTCCAATAGATGTGGGGATGTATATGAAATAAAGTCAACAACATACAAATCTATTATTCTGTGAAAAGTCGATCGATCTCATAATTTTAATGAGAATGTCATTATGTAAGGTATTGATTCGATTTTTTTATTATTATCTGAAACCGTATTTTCTTGTATGTAATTTGTTGAGAATTGTTTTTGACAGTGACAATTAACAGTTTTCGGGGACAGAACTGACTCGAACTGGTCGTTTTTTATGCAACTGCTACATCTGCGTTAGCTACTGATAAAGGCCAGATGCGCATTAACTATTACAATCAAAATTGCGAGCTGAACTTGTAGCTAATGATGATGTAGCATGTAGTTATGACTTCAAACGTTGAATTACGCCACATTATAAATGTAAAAACCGCCTTCCAAGAGACGTTTTTATGCCAACACGCAACGTTCTATTTTTTTTAATTCAGCGCGCAAAATTGTTGCTATAGCGGCCATATAACCAAGCTTTATCCATTAACTTTATGCCTACAAGTGGACCACGCACATTCAACGTTCTCCTTCCAGGCGGGGGGCTCGCCGTCGTACACCTCCTTCTTCCATATAGGTACGCTGGCCTTCAGCTGCTCGATGCAATGGCTCACAGCGTCCAAGGAGTCCCGGCGGTGGGGGCTGCTCACTGCGATCACTACTGACGCCTCTCTAGTTGGCACGTTACCTAACCTGGGGAAAATTTAAGATTTTTTTATTTGAAATTGCGAACAGACTCCCTGAACCAAACTAGAAGGCCGTTGTCTCTGTTCGCTAAATGGAACTGGAAGAGCTCTTTCTTTGTTCGCTAAATGGAACTGGAAGAGCGCTTTCTTTTTTCGCTAAATGGGACTGGAAGAGCGCTTTCTATGTTCCGAAATACAAATATAGTATAAAGATACAAAAGACATGGACCAAAAATTTCGTTATTAAGGGAAGAAGATACAAATAACCGTGAAGAACACGTACGTTGGTAGGTTTTACCTATCATAAAAAGAAAGCGTATGAATAAGTGGGCAAACACTTTACTCTGCTTAAGAAAATAATACCTCCCCTCATTAAAACTGCATACATAAGTCTTCTTCGACCGGACCCCTCTTGACAGGATTAGTTAAGCTATACCACAATCAATATAATATAGTTTTAACATTAGATGCCTACAACGAAAAAACTTTCTACACTACAAAGCAAAAAAATGTTTTAAGTTTCCATCAAATTCTCATTTGAATATTACCAAATAAAACTGTTGTTAAGGTATTCAAGAAGGTAATTAGGTGTTGTGAAACGAAATATCTGCTTAATTAACATTTTTAATTGCACAACATTATTCAGTTACGTGTTACGGGAGATCAAAGACCTTGTCGGATTCTTTCTATTGTCAAAAGCTACAAAAATTATATTCTATACATATTGTCCTTTAGAGATAAAATTCGCGATAAACATGTAAATAATTGACGCCTTTCAAAATACGTAACGACTCAAATACTCGTAATATCTCAATTTTTACTCAAACTATATTCTAGCGAAGAAAATTGAGTTGAGACATTCTAAACATTAAATTCTAAATTCATTAACTGGCTTTAACTATTTAACTTCCTATTTTTTGTCCGCGACTGTCACTCAGGACTCAGGACTATAAAAGTATTTGATATGTTTTGCCAAGATGAAAACGATTGGCCCTTGAAAATCCCTGAGCCGTTTTTGTGTGATTGAATAAAAAACAAAAATCTGAACATTCACAGTTACTATAAATTTTGTTATATCTTTTTGTCAAATAAAAATATTCATTCTTGTAGTTTAAACAATTCTAATGAGTTCAATACTAATTATGATGCAAATTTGTAGTCTGTTTAATTTTTACACTGATGTCATCATAATAATAAAACTTTCGTTATTTTGTTTTTGCATCAACTTAAGTTACAATTAAATAAATATATGTTCTATTAGTGAGAAATACATTATGTAAAATATAAAAAAACAGGCCATCTGCTCCCAAACGACGAAAAACTTAAAAACACTAACCTTTCAGACTAGATAATAACTTATCCTATCGCATCTTATAACAATACGAAAATAATCCATACTATGTATCTGTCACCTTTTTACTCTTAAAATATATTTGTATAAATTAGCCAAGGATATAAATTGTGTCTTGAGATGTAATCATTAACAACATGAAGGATTTACTACTAGATACTTTAAAAAAAAAAAGAAAGTTGTCTGTGGACAAAGTGGCTAGGCAAAGCTAATAAAAAAGTATCTAATGCCGTGAAACAGGAAGCCCTTGATAGATAATAACGTTCAATAATGTCTATTCTGTGTCAAAGTTTATCTTTAAGAACTTATTGGTTCTTTTGTAGTCATTAACATTTGTAGTTGATAAAAACTGTGAACTATTTATACCGACCATTAAATAAATCCATAATTAAGATATTAAACCCACAGACAAAATAGAATGAGTAATGACTGAATAGTATACAATAATTTTAGAATTTAGCCTTGATATTACTTATTCATATTATGGCACAAAAATTATTAAATTCCTACTAATTCAAATCAAATCAACTCAAAAATACTCAGTTTCAAGAACTTGTTAATAGAATAGTATGCTTGCAAATATTTAAACAACTGTCCCTTAAGAATATTAATATTATTAATTACATTTAAAGTTGTAGATGTGTGTTATTGTGTATAAATACTGGATGTTGCTAATAGTTGTTGGCATGATGTCACAATGAATGTGCAAACAAATTGCCACCACCACCGGCATGCTAGCACAATATTACAATTGGTAGGATAATTGACTGTTATTTGAACAAGGCCATATGTGTTTTATGAAGTTAAAGTATAGCTTTATAATTTTTTATGCTAATATTAAACTAACATGTAAGTAAATTATGTACCAATTTTTTTTTCTTTGCTAAACTTGATTCAGCAATTGTTGAATTATTTGTAATAATTTAAATTTAAACTTACTAGCTGTACTATAATAAAATATATTTTGAAGCTGTCGGTACATACCTATGATATATGGCTATCCCATAAACAGCTGGCCACTTACTTCTAACATCATCACATATCTGTTTCATTGCTTTTAATGCCATAGGTTCATATGCCTCATATTCCAGTCTTAAAACCTACAAAATAATAGAACTGTGTTTATTAAAATAATACGTTCTGCACTTAGTACTTACTTTGTTTTCAATTGATCAAGTTTACATTAAACAATTAATTACCAAATATGAAAAATAGCTTAAAAAATACAAAAATGGGATAAATTGTTTACGGCAACCTATATTCATTTATTTATTTTATTAAGGTAAGCCAACAGTACATGCATCACAACTACACAAATACATTTACAATTCATAGGGTGTATACACATACCAATTATAGGTACTTTAGTAGTAGACAGCTTATAATTAATTTGCATATGCATTATAGTATTCTTCCATATAATCACTGCATTTATAATAACGATACATACCTTCTTTCCTTGAAAATTATCCCTAGTCGTACCAACAAATATAGATACAGCACCACAACTATCGTCTAACACTAATTCACTAATAACATCTACAGACAGAACATCCACTGTTAATTTCAAATGATCCATTCTGCCTGTGGGTTTTGTATGAACAGTTATAATTTAACCTCCACTTAAAGGAGGGATTACAGCAATACTATCCCTGTCCCTTATTTCAATGTCAACGTTCTCCTCACAGACTTCTTCGTTCTTAGCAAGGAGGATGTTGTTCTTGATCGAAAGCAGGTTGAATTTGGACACAATAGTATTTAAAAGCTGATTATACGATATTTTCGACGGAAGCTGTATTTTATCCTCCTTCGTACCCGCAAGGTCTTTTGACTGTGCAAAAAATAGCAGCTTAACTGTCACAGTTGGTCCAATATCCATATCTCATCTGTAACAATAAAAAATAATTTGATGAAGGTATTTAATTCATTTCCATTTTTATAATAAGACACGAAATATTCCATTTACTTCTTACATAATAGATAAGAACTATATGCAGTTTTTTATGCAAGTATATTTATTATGACAAAATAAATAGACATACAATTTATCTTGATTGTATATTTTTAAACAAAACCGAACATATAATTTATGAGGCAAGATTAAGCGATGATATATGACATGTGTTACACTTATGAAAGCAGTCACACAACTATCTCGTATTGATTCAGTCGACTGATTAAGTACTGCAAAAAAATATAATACTTTGAGGTTAACTAACCCTAATTGCCGTTTTTAACATGGTACGGCATTTTTCTTCTGCAGTTATGATTTTGAATAATAACTCAAATTACTATTTTGATTCTTTTGTTCAATGTGTGTAGTATTTAATAAATAAAATATTCCTTTGAAAGGTTCCTGCTACACAACATCCAGTTGAAATGAAACGTCAGTCAGTATGTTATGACAAATAAGTCACTGTCTTTTTTTTTAAATGTATTTCTTTTAATGGCTTTGGTTATAGTACCATACTGCCAAATCATCAGTAGTTCCAATTTCTTCATACAAGGATATCTTCAGTAGTGTCATGTGGTGTCATTGCTGTGTCAGAGAGCTATTTCTCTGAGAGCAATAACTTTGAGTATTTTGCCAGCGTCAAATCATAATTATAATTTCAAGTTTTTATGAGCATTGATATGAATAATGAAACCATGATAATAGTGATATTTTAAAGAAAATATCAAAAAAATAGATGCAAAGATTCCATTTTGTATTTATTTTTAAATGACTGATTGGATTGAAGATTGAATTTTTTAAATGGTATGGCAATGTCATTCTTGTGTACAGGGACCACAAGAAAGAAAAGTGAGTGACAGTTTTAAAATATAAAAAGTTGCCGATTTCAAACGGTTTTTGAATTTGTACGAGTAGCAGACTATTTGTGTTTCGTTCAAGCTCAACCGACTGCTTTTTGGCAGGATTCCCTCGGGCGCGCGTGTTACATGAAATGAACTTCTCCTCCCCGCGTTCAACACAAAAAAGTTAAAAATAGACATCCGAAGTGAATTTCGTGTTGTAAACGCAGACGTTTTTGTTTTCAAAATTAATGACATACATTTTCCGTTCATCTCTAAACGTACGTAGGTATTAGAAATCTTGGTGAAATTCTGTAATCGGTTAAGTGTAAACATTGGACTGATTTTTTGTTTATTCTCGCTTCAGATTGACGTTCAGTGAAGATAAAGAGGAAAACTGTGGTGCACTGCGCACTTTGTTAGTGCGATGTGCGTTGTTTGAGTGGAGTTTGAGCTGAAGTTTACCCTGCTGCAGTAATGGCTCATCAAGTGGAGATGATGGAGGTGGATGACTTGGAGAGCAGCTTCGACAACAAGGAGAACTCATTGTACCACAACAATCTGCTCACCAAAACTCCATGCACCGAGAAAGGGTATGAAGAACTTGATGTATCTGAACTAAACATGAAATTAAGGTATTCAGTCACACCTGCCGCCTCTCCAATGTCTAAAAGCTATACTGCAACTTCTTTAGACAACAGGCCCCAAGAGACTGATTTTTCAAACAATACAGTTGTTCATGAAAATGGAAACTTGACTAGATCTCTTGACTCCACGGTTGTGAAAAATGATTTCTCAAAGGCACCTAAAAGTTTGCCACTGCAAAGTTTACCCACAGCACAGTTTATTGATTCTAGTTTGAGATCATTAGATAATAAGACTGAGTGTCAGAATATTACTGTTACTGTAAGTGGTGCTGAGGATTTGGATGAAAACCTGTCCTATCCTAGCACTTCTTCCTCAATGAACCACACTCCGGAAGCAACAACACCTATAAAAGACATCCATGTGCAAGATGGAGGCTCTCCGATCATGAGAGGTCTGAAAAGTGTGTTGAACATGTTTAGATCATCTCAGAGTCCTATACCCTTAGCTGATGGTGAAAAGGAGCTGGAACATGAAACTGACACAGTTCCTGAACCTCCAGAAAATACTCAACTAGCAGTTTCAGCGTCAACCCCCTTAATTCAGAAAAATAAGAATGTAAATGTTTCCAAAAGAAACAGTCCACAAAAAGACAGTCTGGTCTTTAATGATGATTTAGAAAAAGAGTTGCAGTGGAAAGATGAAACTACTATACTTTTTAGTGAGGAAAAAATTCCTATTCATAAGCTTTTTTTTCAAAATCACAAACCTCAAGTTTCACCAGAAAATGAACCTAATAATGTCTTAGTTAAAGGGTTTGATAATTCAGTTGAATATATGGATATTTCTTATGATTCCATTAGTAATAATACAGTAAATAATTTACAAAATGGTACCCTCTCTAGTATCATTGTAACAGTAGAGTCTGATGGTGAATTTGTTGACTGTGAAACAACTATTACTAAAAATGAGTCTTTACTATTGAATGATACTGACAAACAGGATGTTGATGATAAAGAAATCAAACAAGATGTTCATGAAATTCCAATTATGCCAATTGGACAGAAAACAAATTTAGATTCTGAGTCCACTGTAAAACAATTAACCATGCACGAAACAAATTCTAGTGTAGTTGAAAATTTGATTGATGATTTGAAAGAAATAATTGAACAAGGTTTCCAAGTAGAAACAATGACAGAGAAAATTTCAGAACCCCAGAGTCCAAAACATCTTTTAATAGATGAAATCAATGTTACTAAATTTGTTCAGGAAACAATAAATAATCAAGCTATAGAAAACAAATTAGATATCATAAACAGGGAAATTGAGAATGACAACAAAAGCAATGAAAACAATTGCAATGAAAAAGTGAAAGAACTCTGTGAATCTTTTAATGAACATGAAAATAAAATTGGAGACAAAACTATTGACATAACAAATAATAAAATTAATGATGAAGATAAAAATCTTAAAATAGAATCAAGCCTATCATGTGGTGAGCCTAGTAGCGAAGTTGTAGTTAACGAAAAATCAAAAGAAATGATTGAAAACAAAGTAATAGCTTTTGAATTTAAAACTAAACATTCAGATGGAATTAATCCTGATTCAGATATTAATACTGTATGTGACAATGTACAAAGTAACTATAACATTAAAATTAACTTAGACTCTGAGAGTAAATCTACTAACTTAGAAATGCAAGTTTCTGATATTGTTACAAACAATACAATCATGATAAATGAGATTGATTTAAAAGAAACCCCATCTAATAACCGAGAACCGCTTCCTAGAGATCAATATAACTTTGAAGTTAAAGATAAAATCACTGAAGACACTTTAACTCTTACTTGTGTTGCTGACAATGTTGAAGATAATATATCCATGCAAAATTCAGCTGAAAAGTCAAATGAAGGTCAGAAAATTGAAGTTGTAAACAATTTACTAAATGAACATGATGCTGGTAAAGAAAACCTTGTGTATCAAGAATTTAAAGAACATAGTGAACATTTCCAAAACGATACCACTGTAGTAACTGAAAATATCAAAATTGAATGTATGGTCTCGTGTACAAATCAAAATAATGACTATTTAGAAAATTGCAATCCTAAAGAGGATATTGCCATTCATTCTAATGAAAAAGAACCTTGTATAGCATCAATTAAACAACAAGACTGTTACGAAGATTTAGTTACTGCTACTGCTGAAACTATAAACCTAGAGCAAGTAAAAATCAAACCTCTGGGTTCTATGGATACAACAGAAATCAAGAGTATGAATGATAGTGACGCTATACCAGCAACTGAAATCAAGAATAATTTTAACAGTGAATTAGGTAACAAACAAGAAACGGTTGATAGGAAACAAGTTCAAATTGAAGCAAAGCCAACAGTGTCAGAAAACAAAAAAAATAATGAAGTCATGGTGGATGATGAGTTGGTTGCTTCAGAGAACAATAGTCCATTTATATCCTTATCAACTGATAGTAAAAGTTCTGGCGATGAAAGGCAAGATGAACGAGTTGTTGATATTCCCTTGGATATCAAAACAATTAATACATCATTTGTTTTATTATCTTCTGATAGTAAAATTGCTAGCGATGAAGTCAAAAATGAACAAATTGATGATAACGATATCGATATTGCTCCGATTCAGAATGAAAAGACATCTCCTCCATCTTCTCCAAAAATCGTGTCAAAAGGATATAATTTTAACTTTGACGAAATAGACGACCCTTTTGCTACTAAAATGAAAATCAGAATGTCACCACCTCCGAGTATGTCTCCAAACACTTCTTATGAATCTAACAATTTTAATAAAACAACGTCGGGATACGAAAAACCAAAGAAAAATACTTTTGATAAAAATAGAAGGAAATCTCAACCTCCAAAAACAAAAAAATCCAATTTTAATAAAATTGGGACTAAACAAAATCAGTCCACCAAAATGAAGACAGACCAGGATCTTGCAAACAGTGATTTTGTAGAGAATTCTGTAAGTTTAGTCCCTGATGTTGTACCTCAAATAGAAAGTAACACAGACAATTCGTTAAAAGTTTCCGTATTAGTCGGAGATGATTTAAACCATGAACAATTAGAGACTGATAGTATCACCGCCTTTAAATCAAATTCTTCTTCAGACCAATCTACATATTTATCTATTGGGACATCTTCTAATGAAACTATTGAATCTAAGAGCGTATATAATTTACCTGAAATAGATGATAAGTACTTTACTCCATCTGCTTCGAAAAGTAACAATGTTTTCTCAGAACCAGTACTGGAAGAAAATAATATTAATATCGCTATACAATGTGATAAAAAACCAAATGAATTCACTGAAAATACATCACTTGAAAATGATTTGAAAAATGATTCAAAGACAGATACATCAAATACTAGCAACACAACATGTTCTTCCAAAATAACTGATGAGAAGGATGTTACAGTAAGAGAATTGCATACCGATACTGAAGATACTGTTGAAGGACCGTTCTTTGATGATGATGATGATGATGATGATGATGATGATCATCATCGTACCAATAAAGAAGAACCTGTTTCCGTTACGAGAACGAATGAATGGCCTGTTCAAAGAAGTGAAAATGCTGATGGTGGTGAATTATTCATAGATGCTGAAACATTCGAATTTCTAATGAATCAAAATCAAACTAATGAAGTTGCAGATAGTGGAAAGGAAAGTTTGTTCTTAAAGTTTGATCCCTTGTTCGCAAGACGTCTTACCTCAGATGGAGTTGTTGCTGCTTTGAAACAAATTAAAAACAGGCAAAGCACTCCAAAAAAATCAACTAAAAATCAACAGGAAAATGTTCTCCCCGAACATTTAATTCCTACACCTGGACCTTCTCAACAAAACATTACATTTGAAGCGAATACTGCCGATCAGAACCCTGACATAGCTATCGACTTCAATAGCACTAATACAAAACCAACACTGGCTGTAACTCCTGCTATAAATCCCGTTGTAACTCCAAGAAACAAAGCTGTTACCCCACTAAATAACAACAGACGATCTATTAACTTTACTTCCCCAGCAATGGCAGTAATTGATAGATTGCTTTCATTTAGTAACAATAATTCTCCTGTACAAAATACGAATGTAACAAATAATTTCGCTCAGGAACAGTACGAGGCTGATTCTGCACTCATTCAACTAAGAGAACTTCTGTCAGAAAAAGAACAACATGTTCAAGATTTAAGATCAGAAACAGTAGAATTGAAAAACAGATTATCAACTTTGGAAACTCGGATGAAAACTTTAGAGGTAGAAAGTGAAGAGCGATTGAGAAAGGTTAATGAACTCAATGAACGTCTACTAGAAAAAACTAAAATAAACAAAAGTATGGCACAAGTTGTAGAAGAGTACGAAAGAACTATCGCAAGTCTGATAGCTGAAAAAGAACAGGAAAAAAAACGACACTCAGAAGAAAGAACCGTTTTAATAAAAGAAAGGGATGAACAGACAGCTCATTTAGCAAGTATGGAAGTGTCTTTCAGTGATTTGCACAGTAAATACGAAAAAAGTAAACAAGTGATCCTTGGTTATAAATCAAACGAAGATACATATTTAAAATCGATAAAAGACTTTGAAGAGAATGTCGCTAAAATGCAAAACAACTACGAACTTCTGAAACAGCACGCAACGTCAAAATTAAATCACGCGAATCAGGAATTAGAAAAGATAAATAAATCTCACGAGTCTGAAGTTTTGAAATTCAACGCAATGATAAAGAGAAAAGAATTACACATTACGTCATTAGAAGAGACATTGGCTCAAAAGACTAAAGCCAACGAGGAATTGACTGCTATATGCGATGAACTCATAAACAAAGTCGGTTGATCTAATTTAAGATGAACGTAAACATTAGCTTTGTAACAGTAGATTAAGACATTATATCTCTTGTTTTGGAGCTATTGCCCTTATCCTTACAGATAGGATGCAATCAGATTCTGACACTAGTCTAAACCAGAAGTGCCAAATGTATTAAAACTTAAAATATTCCCCTATATCCAAGACTGCAAATTGTGATAGTAAATGTCGAAATCGCTTTAGATGATATCTTAAAAATGTTTGAATCATTCTGTTCGCTTCTCTTTGTATTATTCCCACATTTGTTTTCATTTTCACAATTCGTATTATGCCGGACATAATTGTATTGTGTAATAGTTGCAATCTTTTAACGTTTATATCATTATTTTTGGATGTTTGACTAATAGAAAACTTAAAATATTTATTTTGTGGACATACTTTTTAAAGCAATATTTTTGTGACTTGTAAGTCTTGTAACATAGACACTTGACAATAATATTTTTGTACATACATTTATAATTGAAAAATTATGCGTGCATTACTGTTTATTTTATAAACTTTTTAATAGTTTTTCTTTAGGCTCAAATATATAAGTAATTTTTTTGCGTCGTAATCGCTTTTCAAAAATAATTTTGGAAGTTGATTCCGTTAAAAGAACGAAGACATATAAATAATTGTTTGCCGATACGATGATGATAGTCTATAAATGTTATTGATTGTAATGCGTGTTTGGGACTGTATCAAAACTTCTTACAAAGTATGTATTTATATATTTGCGCCTTTGGAATAAGTCTCACTTTTTAGAAGATTAAGATTTAAAAATGTCATTCTTTAGCACTCTCGGGATGTTAAACTCATCTATTTTTGTACATTATAAAATTTTGTTAGTTCATAAATAAAGTTATTGTCTTTTGAAATAGTGTTGATAAATTTTCATACTAGAATCCGCTTGCAAAATGCAGACTTTGCCATCTCTACCCCATGCGAAGCCTTATACGCACTGTTTCTGACTTGCTCTAACTCTGGCGGTTTTACACGCAGATTGCAAATTATTCTCTAGTCTAGTTAAGAAAGGAAATTATTATTTATCAAAAAAAATTGAATGCCTTCTCCTAAGAAATACATTGTTGTCTGGTACTCACGCCATAAAATAATTATAAAATCTAGCTGTAAAAGGTAAAAGGTCAATATCCTTGCTGAGATGGATTATATTTTAGACTTATATTGTTTGTAACGACAAGAACAGTAGGCAAGTGCTTCATTATTTTTCTTTATAAAGTTTTTTTTGTTTTTAAATTAATAATCATTATGGTTACGAATCCAGACGCCTGAAACAGGTGGAGTGTCACGAGTGTATCCGTTTGACTTGGCGACTTTGTTATGAGCGAAATTATGGCATTGCGACGGACTGCAACTGTTCTAAATAAGTCCCTTGTGAGTATTAAACCCATTAGTCCTCAATTTTATTACACTTTCTCAGACAAGCTAAATAAGTTTTATAGTTCTTGTTCTCAAACATTTTATGAACCGATGGAAACGAAACCATTAAAGTTAGCCGATGAGTCAAACTCTCACAGTAAGAGTGTATCAAGTTATGAAAACAGATGGCACGATATAAAAATTACTTGACAATTTCGGATTATGTATTTCCTATTTGGTAGGTATCGCATGACAATAACTCAACTAACTCTTATCAAAGAATTCGTGAATAAAAGCCGCGTGTTCACACATTATTATAAGTTGTGCCATGCAGTACCACGGGGGCTTTCACCGAAAAAACAACGTGAATCCAAACCGAATGCGGAGTCTTCCGATTTCTTTCCCACGTTAAGTCCGAGGAGGTCGGCTAGCGCGAGGTTTGAGCTCCGCCGTTGCCATGGCGACGAGCGACAAACACTGCCAGACGCTGTCAGTGACAAGCGACAAAATCGATGAGCTGTGTGACCGCGATGAGTTGGTGCAAGCTATGTACGACGAGACCGTGTCTGTGGTGAATGCTGAGGAGATAGACAGCCCAGAGTCTAACTCGGACGGCGAGGAGGCGGTAAGGGCTGCCATGTCCAAATTCAACCCTCCCGTTAGGCACACAGCCCGACATGACTTCGATTCTGATAGCGAATCCGAGTCGGAAGCGGAAAAGTTTTTGGGTACGTCTGGTGAGGACCAGGTATGTTGAAATACAGGACTTTCAAATGTATATTTAAATAATTATCACAGATTAAGGATAAGATAGGTATCCGTAAAAGTCGATTTGAAAGTGCTTACTTTAAGTCAAAAACATTTTGACTTTGTCTTTGACTTCCTGGCTCATCCATCGAAAGATAGTCATCTTTACGGGTTAAAAGTTGTAAAAATGGCTTTAAAAAAGAAGCAATTATACAGTAATGTTGCCTCCCTAAACGTTAAAAATAACATACTCGTAATATTAAAAGGCTTTGGTGAATAACTTGTAAATCTACTCCAGTTATTACCTACTACGCGAAGTTCATGAGAAGATATATTTCTAACAGATAAGTAAGTACATGGACCTTTACTGTACATAATGTACCATCGCCTTTTTCAGTCACCAGACAGGAAGACTTTGGATAGTTTAGGGAAGGTACCAGAGCTTCAAAAACAGACTTCCAAAGACAGTACTACCCGGTTACGACCGCCCAACAAACGCGGAGAGTCCTCGAATTCTGGTAAGTAAAGTAAAAGTATCTTTGGTAAGTGATAACGACGCCAATGGACCCCTACAGCCAAAACATGTCAGCAGATGCGTTGCGGACATTTAAAAAGGAGTAAGCCCTTTTTTGACGCCCCCTATGCTGCATATATATCTAGGAATACCGCTTTCGGCAGCTGATTCCACAAAGTGTTTGTAGGTCTGCAATTTTAACTTTAACCGCACCTAAGCAATGAACACTGCAGTGGATAGATAGAATAGAATAGATAGATAGATATAGGTACCTATAATAATAAATCGTAACAAGGTAATGAGCTTTATAACAGATGCAGTAATGAGCTGCAATTATTATCTTTTTCCGCTGTAATCTCAGCAGGAAAATAAATAAAAAGCTTCAAATATATCATTATGCCACGTTCTAAATATATTTTAGACACCGACAGCGGTGATCTGGAGCCGGAGCGTCCTTTGCCTGTAGCAGGCAGCGGTAGAAAGCGCGGCGCTGGCGTGGTGATCCCTGCTGAGGGGGCATACGATCCTAAGCAGTACCAGGACCTGAAGGTGCCCCCCGATATGGAGAACATCTTTCAGTATATCATGAAGTGAGACCAAAGTTTTTTATAGCATTGAACTGATTTTCGACCTCTGTGGCGCAGTAAACAACCGACTGCTACGTTAGAGGTTCTGGGTTCGAATCCCGGCGGGAGCGGAACTTTGTGTTATTTGCATGACTTACATACTGGTCTTGAATGTAGTATTCTTATCTTTGTAGTTTATACCATATCGTTGCTTAGTTGCTGTGACACAAGTTCTTACGATACTTGCTGCAGGTCTGAGTCAATGTGTCTGTCGTGATATGGTTCATTCATTTATTATTATAAAAAATGGCTTTCTATACTTAAACCTTGTCTTGACCAAGAACAAAGTAATCTATCAAAACGGTCGAGCCGTCTTCAAGGGATGTTCCGTGAAATATGAGGCAATTGATTTTTGTTTAGCGATATAAGTCCCTAATCCTAATTAGAATGGGATATTTACGTATGTGTTGCTTTCATATCTTATATGGATGCATTAAACCTAAAGCAGAATGCGCAAAATCCCCCAGCCTCGGAGCAAAAGGAACACATGTCAGATGTTTGTGTTTTTATTTGTGTAAAAATCGTGCAAATGTAATATCTGTCAGATGTAGCTAAAGTAGAAAAATAGGTATCGCAACCGGTAGGTAAGCCCGTCACTTACATACTGTGAGAACCTCGTTAACATAAGAATTCTCCAATACCTGTAATAAGTGTTTATTGATGAAAAAGCCTCATAACGCAGGGCTCGATGCTGAATAGAATACAATAGATATTTGGGCATTATCTTTTTTTGTTTGTCAAACTTTTAATTAGATTCGTTGTTTGTTTGTGATTCTTAGAGTTTTTATTCCCATTTCAGATATACTCCTCAAAAGATAGACATTGATTTCAAACTACAGCCGTTCGTCCCGGAGTACGTGCCCGCGGTGGGTGATATTGACGCGTTCATTAAAGTGAGCACGCCGGCCCGCAACGTACGCGGCGCGGCCCTGCCCGAACAAATACTGGAACATATAGATAATTTAGGTGAGTTTGCTAAGTAAAAGCAAGGGCAGGATGATGAAAAATGTGTCCTGAATTGGTCTTAGAAATAGGAATGATAAAACTACACTACATTTGGCTCGTTGTTTGTTTATTTACTCTATACCTAAGAGTGTAGAATATCAAATACCTAAATAATATTACCTACTGTATAAAAATTTGTTGTAGTTCTCGAAGAAGTTTCACCTCTTATACTACTACTTAACGAAATTTTATTTAGGCCACAGCCAATTACATAATTATTCAACAATTTACATGGATTATTTATACAAATTTAACAAAGATAAAACTTTTAATATAAAATCATAGCAAATAACAAACATAATAATATAGGTCATAATAACGGAAATAGTATAAATAAATAAAAAATTCTCACAGAACTTAAAACAAGCATTCATCAACGACTACCATCCATCCGCAAATACATCCAGTTTAGGAAAAGCAACCACGAGAGCATTTACAGCAGTGTGCATAATACTTATTCAAAATATTCAATTAGGTATCTGCTTAGGGAAAATGTTTTTTGCTCCGTTTTTTTTTGGTGTGAATCGTTTAACCGTTTTGCTTGTGACTGTAAAACATAATAATGACCTATATAACTCGGTTTCCAGGTTTAACAGTATTGGATGAGCCATCAGCAGAGCAAAGCGACTCTGCACTGCTTCATCTGCAACTGAGAGCCATATCCAAGACGAGCAGTGCTAAATCAACTGTCGTAAGCCGATACTTTTACGTTTTTCAGGTTTTTTATTTCGGAATAAAAAAACAGTACCTTTTTATGCTAACATTGTGTCTGTTTGTCTGCCACAGGCAATGTCTTCTAAATTTATCCTACTTGATGTCTATCGTACGCGGTTGTGACTACCTAACTCATGTTGTGCTTACCTATTGATTGTCATTGCATTATGTAATTTTAAGCGATCTTGTTTAAATGTTATTATGGTTGTGTTGTCTGATTTAGATTATAATATTATGACAATTCCGATGGACGGGCAAAGTTATTTCATCGAATTATTTGTCCTACGTGATATTTGTTAAAAAATATTTTTGGACATGATCTTTATAGAAATCGTCATTTTGACTCGAGTTCGACATCAGCTTCGATATTCATTTTTAAGAAAGTCATGGTTTCACTTTGTCGCCGTACTTATATAAAATATACGGACTACTTATATACTGTACTGTTGTACTTATATATTTCTGTATGTAACTCAAGATCTTTTAACCGTTCATTCTGTCTGTGTAACGGTGTTTATCTCAGCTAAAATAATTGCTTATTCATTGAATTGTAATGAAAGTGATGCGACTCACTGGACCGGAACATTCGATGCATCAGTTAACTGTAAACATAAATTTGAATTACTAATGTTAGAAAATAAACATCTAGGGCAGTGCAGACTAACGTCCACACAGAAAAAAGCAGGAAAATGTCAGTTGTAACTTGAACAAAACAAAAAGAAAAACAATGTAGGTATGCCAAAATAGCGGATTTGAAGTTAAACGCTCACTATGACTTGCACAAATCCAAGACAAAGTTTAGAGAAGTTAAATATATATTTTATAGTGAATATAACTGAACATTGTTTCGTGAATTAATCGACGTCTAAATAATAGAAGAGCAGATAAAGTAAAAAAAAAACCGGTCAAGTATGAGTCGGACTCACACATGATGGGTTCCTTACCATTTTATAAGATTAAATATATACTTTTTGATAATTTTGTAAAAGATACAAGAGCAAGCAAAAAATTCCTATAAAATCACTCTTTGGATGGGAGCCCCCTTAAATTTTTAATTTCTTTATGTTTTTAGTATTAGTTATAGCGGCAAGTGAAACAGATATTCTCAGAAAATTTCAAGAGTCAACAACAACAACCCGCTGACAGACAGACAGATTTACGGACAGCGGAGGCATAGTAATAGGCCCGTTTTTTTTTTATTCATGACCAGGCAGGCATTTGACCCCAAACCCGCCTGATGTTAAGCGGCGATGAGGTCTAAGGTGGATCATGCCTGTCTAGGAGAAACCTATTCACCCTTGCCTTAAAGAAGCCCAAGTTATATTGGTTAGGGAACACATCGGCAGGCAAAGAATTCCACACCCTTGCAGTACGCATTACCCTTTGGGCGTTACGCGTTTGGGTTATTCCGCGTTTTTTACTCTCTGGGTACGGAACCCTAAAAAAAGTGCGATAGCTTAATCAAGGACTATGCAAAATTATGTCCCAATATGTTTAATCAGGTTAATAATATTGAAGCACAACTAATTCCTAATACGTTTTATGTTTTTTTTTTTGTAAATTTCAGTTGACAAAGAAGATTGAGAATGCCGAGAAGAATTCCAAAGCGATCGAGAGATGGATCAAAGACGTCAGCGAACTACACCTGTCAAAACCAGCACCTACTGTCAGTTACACGAGGTATACTTATAATGTACACAATTGAATCGTTCACACAGAACGCCTTGGTCTCAAAAAATCTAATAATAGTTAGTAGTTTGTTAGGATATACATAATAAAACAACACGTAGGCGTAAGCCCAGTCCCAATTAAAGCATTAATTTATCGACTTAAATTCATATTTTATTTAATTTTTAACATAAAGGACACCTCCTCCAAACAATCACCTAGTAACAGCGGAATGTCGGCCGATGTTTTTAAAAAGTTTGTTCTTTAAAGTTTACATGTAATTTGAATTTAATAGTTGATTTACTAAGCCGATCATATGAATCAATCCAAAGATTATAACAAATGCACCTAACAAACATAACATAAATAATAAGATCTAGCATCTCACAGATCATCGTCTTCATCATGCAATTGGTTGTCCGAACCGAATTCTAACCCAAGGCCGTTATCTGGGCTATCAACTCGTTAAAAAGATTACTTAAATTATAGTCACTAAATTGCACTTCCGGATAAAATTAGATTGCTAGTGTAAATAAAAATTGAGATTTTTCTGAACCCTGTCAAAATCTACTGCTAAATTTTCGGACCAAAAGGGTTCTTTCAATTAAACGTTTGTGACGTTTATTTATTTACTCCAAACTAGCGACCCGCCCCGGCTCCGCACGGATATATGCCTGTATAATAAAATAAACCTACTTCTTGAAACACTCTATATCAATCTATTTAAAAAAAACCGCTTCAATATTATGCGAGATTTGAAGATCTTAGCGTACATAGGGAGAGACAGCGGGAAGTGACTTTGTTTTTTACTATGTAGTTAAGCATCGAGCAACGACCGTGCGACAAAAGCACAGCAGGCCGAGAACGTTTTGTATACAAAAGCTAACATCCGTTTGCAGGACAACTAACGATAATAGACGGATACACACACACACCAAAACCAAAAAAAATCACACCAAAAGACTTAAATTAAGTTCTTGTTCCCAGCAAGATGCCAGATATCGACAGCCTGATGGAAGAGTGGCCGGAGTCCATGGAGGAAACCCTCAACGAGGTGGGATTCCCACCAGCCAACATTGAGTGCACACTATCACAGTACGCTGACCTAGTCTGTGGACTGTTTGACATTCCAATAGCTGGGGACACCCTAAATGACAGGATACAAGCCCTGCACTTACTGTTTAGTTTATACTCGGCTGTGAAGAATTCGCATCTGTACCAGGAGAGGCAGAAAGAGGCCAATGTAGATAGTAGGATTCAATAAAAGATTAACTTGTGTATTGGTGTTTTCATGTAACTTTCTTCTTTTCTTGAATTATCTTTTTTGGTTTGTTTAAAAAAATGGTGTTACTAAGCAAGTGGTCCCTATATTATCGTAAACAAAATTATTGACAAATGTTTACAAACCCACATTAAAATGATTCGTTAAATTAAAAATGTGCAGACATATGTCTAAAACATATGCAAACTGTCGTATCATTTAAAATTATAAGAAGGTGGTATTAAAAAAACAATTTCACTTTGGCAATGTTTACTTTTATTTTCAGATTTTTACAACATCCTAAAAATATATATTTTTGAGCTTTTCTCTCGCTCAACGCTAATGTTATAAGCCTCTTATTAGGTCGAAAGCGATTCAAACTTGTCCAACATACCCTTAGATAAGTCTTGCGTCTCATATTCTGCCTTTCTCTAATGCCTCGAGTGTACTGTGTTTTTACTAAAAAAAGCGTGTTCGTTTTGAGCTGAAAATTGTAAAAAACAACCCTCCAGTGGTTAGGTAAGGAACTAAATTGTTACTAACAATTTTCAGTTGAAACATAAGATAAGTTAAAGTTGACAAAAGAGACAGGTGACAGATAGAATTATATATTTCTAAACTGGCAATGACATGTCATTGGCTGGTCACTGCTTGTGTTGCCAGAACGTCGCTCACATTTTACATATATATTTTCGGCAAGCTGTACATTTGGGACACTTTACATGAGTTTAAGCATGATTATTAGACGCGTCTCTTTTTAGTATAAGTCGAGGTTGAACAAGTTAGAATTGACTTACAGGTTAACTAAATGAAAGAATCGAAGTCCCGAAACTTAACTAGACGAATTTAAATAAACAGAAATGTTGGATTTTGTAGTCTGATAGATCTGGTCGATGAAATATAAATACTTGTATATATTTTGTACTAAATTTACACAGCAGTTGTGCGTGACTCCACTGATTTTCACACAAAACCTGGGGCCTCTGTTAAACATAACCACAAGGAACCAATGACATTTTAAAGTGACTTGACAAGTTTTTTTAAAATTACATCATATCATTATTTTATTTTAGTTTCGTAATAAAAAAGTTTATTGTGAACAATTTACACCAGTTTCGGCCCCTGTTATTATGTTTAAACATAAATTTAAGAAATATAGGTAAAATATTCCAACAGATGCGTTATACAAGATAAAAAGTACACCATCAGACTTTCAATACGAATATACGAAATGCGATTTCGCTCGACTATTTATGGGATTTTTTCCTTAGAAGGTTTACAAAAATATCCGCTAAAGGCAGCACTAGTAATAGCAAGGCAGGTGCAATAGATTTTGTTAAACTATTAACGATGTTGTTACAATAGGGAACAAAAAGCAGAGGGCGAACTAGCGCATAATGTAACATAACGTAAATAAACTGCTTAAATGAAAAATAACAAATATTATTACAATCTCGCTATTGGTTTGAATAAACGATTAACAATTAAAAGTAATCACAATAGGGATCCTAAACACCACACCACCCACTAGCGCTTTATCCGGATATTTTTAAACTTACAGAGGAAAAAGGCTAATTAAAATAGGTTGATTCTAGTAGAGGTTATTTACACATCTTTATGGCAATTAAAAGAGAATGACGTCGGAACTATGAATACAAAATCTATCAGCTTTATGGACGGTAAATTTTTAAACGATTGTTAAAAATTACAACTTTCAAGAGATTTAAAGAGGATTATTTCAAATGCTAAAGAATCCAGAGATAAGATAAACTTGTTTAACTCTACCGAGTGTTTCTTTGACTATACATTTTATTTACAATTTCTTACTACACACATAATTCTTTCTAGTGTAGTGCCCGTTTGGAATTTTAAGAGCACGATCATATTATCTTACTATGCCTTAATTCTACCCTGTATTTTAAATTATTATGTAAGTAATGTCAAAGTTGACAGCTGAGTGAAGAAGTTAAGGACATTATAAAACCCTGAGCCAGTGGTAATTTTTTTTTTCTAAACGAAGAGTGCTGCGGCCCGGAGGCCTTAGCAGCTGTGTTAAAGGAAATTGAACTTTAAATTCATTTAAAACAGATTGGTTAAGGTATTTTATTATTTATATATTTAAGGAAACAGAGTAATGTTTTAATGTCTCTATAAACTTTGTTTTGAAAAGAATAAATTCAAATAATAATAATATCTTCATTTGGAAACATAGTATATATCAGACGCCATCTATAAGTAAATGACTTGAAACCTTTCCGTGAAATGAACTATTTTTTAGTTTAACTTTTTACCACCGGCCCAGATTAATTGAAATCTAGGTAGATTTTTAAAGACACTACAATATAAATACAGTAACAATGTAGAATTATTATGAGATCTAAACATATTAGGTAATACTACGGTTCTATAATGGAAGACTACAGGTATTATTTACTACTTTGTATTTTTAAAAGCCATAAAAGCCTGCCAGGCGTTTATTTAATTATAATATTAACCGTAAAAAATAAAATGGTAAATGGTGTGGACATGAAAAAGTTTTATTGTAGGTACATGACAGATATAAAGGAAACAACTGATTGATTTTTTATTTAAAACGACTATCTTTTATAACTAGAATCGTTTTTTGTTTGCAAAATATAAACCTATCTATTATAATATATTTATTTTTGTATTGTTTCTGTTAGTTGCTTGTTTAGTTTTTTTTCGGGATTTCCGAACCCTTAAATTTGGAGACCAAACACTAAAATTTTATCAACAAAACTATACAAACTATGGGGCTCATGGGTTAGGCAAGCCTTTTTAACAGTCTCATAAGATTTAGCTGTATACATTGCAAAACATAACCTCTTTGAGAACTGTCATTGATGAAGAAAAAAAACTACAAAGGAAAATAAACCTAACTACCTACGTGTTTAACACTATATTGTTTTAATAATATATTTACAGTGCGAATTAACAAAGCATCTATTTTATCACAGTATCCATATTATTTTCATTCACTCATCACTCACACATGAATGTCTTATGTTGTTTTAACCTCTTAGCAATGAAGAGATTTAATATTTCACTATGCAGTAAGCCTCTTGTTTCATAGGCAGTTTAAAAGAAAAAAAAAGAAAAAACTACAATCAATATTCTTATTGCTAAAAGGCTTCAAGTCGAGTTGAAGGATAACGTACCTATATCCTTTTTTTCATAAAAATAAAAGAAAAATCGTATATTTTTAAAATTTTTGAACTATGTGCAACACAAAGTTTAACTTTGTGATCTAATTGACTTATTTTTAATCACGGTTTATTTTATATTACACAATCGAGATATACTGATATCTGACGCAATGTTTTGTTTTTTTTTTTTAATGGAAAAAGAAGTTTTAATAACATTCAATAATTTACAAGCGCCAAATGACTTGAAAAACCGAACGAGTATTCTGTTTTGACCCTACAAATGAAACCAAACAAAACTCCTATCAATGAATAAAACTTTAAAAAATGCCGCAGGAACTTAAAAATCACTTTTTTAAGAATGTCATGATGAATTTCGAATGTACACAACAAGCTTTGCGAGTACCTATGTTAACGGATGCATGATTTTCTCCGACATTTTGAAAGCTGTCACGTTGAAATGTGTCAGTTTGACAGATGACAGGTGTCACGGCACTAGTGGTAATGGAAAAGGTTGTACAGGCGCCTGTTGAACGGGAACCTCTGCTGCTTCAGCTCCGCCAGCGGCTCCTCATCGTTCCTGATGCAGAAGTAGCTCGTGATCACGCTGCGGCACATAGGACATTTGTCCAATTTAGCTGGAAATTGTAAAAACAAAGGAACCGATTATTAATCGTTTCTAATAAATTATATATATAATTATAATAAGGTTGTGTTATTTTAAAATGTCTGTTGCTTTTAAAGAAACCTAGATGTTTAAAATGAAAAATTCTGATGATATAAAGATTAAAAAAACTAACTACAGTCAGGTCAGAGAGGTCATTCATAATCCCTCGTATAATACAATGTATAACCGCGTCGGTTTAGAAGCCACACAAACGACACTCATACACTGAAATCTGGATTGCTACTATGTGAGTCGTTTTATTTGTTTAAATTGATAAAGTAAAGTGACTAGAAGGTGACTAATACATGACAGTGGTCATGTCAACAAATTCTAAAACATCTCTCACATAATGGTGCCGGTGCGATAAAAATACATTGATAGTCTTTTTCATATGAACCGTAACAAGATTTTCACGTTGTGGACGTTTTACAGTCACCAAGCGCGTTGTGTTCAGTTTTTTTTACAACACGTAGCATATTGTAGTTCAGTTACCATACCTGCGATATAAGATTATATCTAATTGCATGGCTGAGTCAAAGTGAGGATACATTCTTTATGTTAATCATAAATAAACATATTTAAAAACAATAATGACATGTCACACTGGGGCTCAACATAAACATGCGAAATGCGGTGTGTAACACCTCTGCCAACCCCGCTAGAGGGATTACGGCGTGAGTTTATGTTTATGCTAAATGTTAAAAGCTAGTATAGTTCAAGAGCGGTTGTCGTTAGGTGATCACATAAAGCGAGATAATAAACCTTGTATTAGTACGATTTGATTCGTCTTAAACCGTATTAATTCAGTCCGCGTTGCACGTTTGCTGGCGGTTGAAAGGATTCAATGTCTCTAAGGCGACGGTCTCACTGATATGCTATAGACTTCAAAGAATAAAACCGCTTTAAATAATGCAATGATAACACTAATAAAAATCGAGGAGTAAACGGGGGCAGATTGTGATGACAGAAATTGACAGAACCAGATGAAAGATAAATATATTATTCAGTCTAAAAATGAAATGGAAATGCGCTTCTAATAACAAATAGATCATTCGAATAGTGGCAGTGAAATACGAGTCAATAAAGCGGAAAAAATTATCAAATGAATGATGATGTATTATTACTGTTTTCTAATATAAGGAATATAACTTTTACAAATATAATCTAATATTATTTATACATTCGCAAGAAATAAATGCGAAACCGGAAATTGTTGAAATGTTTTACGAATTTTCTCGTAGTGAGTGGTATATTAAATTTTGTACTGACAACGATTATGTCAACAAAACCTTGACGCAGAACTTATTATAGTTGATAAATTTCTACTTAACTTATAGCTAAGTTTCATTAGCTTCGCTCTGTATGTGCGATCACAGCATTATATTTAAAATGGCATACACACGGTTACATCCGATCAGTGGCGTGGTTTTAATATTAATCGTGACCTCGCTGAATGCCAAACTAGGATGCACCAGACCTTGGGGACTATACCATAATTTAACAAGCAGGTACTTTGCATGATTTAAACAATTGTAAACAAATGTCTACTTGGTTTTTTTTCTTACACTATCGAGCTTAATTTGCATAAATTTTTTTCAATGTCCTATAATAGGTCTATAGCCTGTTAGAATTCGAATCCCTGTATCTTAAGAAGTTAATACGCGTGTTGATAGCAGACACTTCCGACTCCTCAGGGAACCCAAAGCACCTCAATTTCCGAACAAGAAGCAAGGTTTTTGGTAACGACCTTGGAAAGTAGCACACGCTGCACAGCGCGCCTATGTACTGCATGGTGTCGCCCAGTACGTAAACCTAACCTGTTTGGACTTTGTACCGTTCTTACGTTCACAAGGATTGATATTGCTCTTGTTAAGTGAAGCTTTATGTACATGGGTGCGGGCATACTCACGCAGACAGTGTTTGCACAGGCAGGCGTGGCGGCACGGCAGCAGCGCACGAGACAGCGGCGCGGAAGCACACACGCAGCACAGCGCACCCGAATACTCCTCGCCTTCACCAACCACGTACAGTTGCTGCGCAACAAAAGTACAACACTGTAGCTAAATGCACATGGTCTTCAGTTGCAAATAATCTATCACAGTTTCTGGTCATATTTGTATACCTTCAAACAGGACAGGTGCCCGTTAGCTTGCTTGAGGTACTGCGCGATGACGCCGCTCGGCAGCTGGCATTTGTCGTCCCTGATGTGCACCACGCTCACCAGCGCCACCTGGAATCAAAGGCATATCATTGGTATACCCTGGTATACCTTGCCTGCATACTCGTCGGCAAGAAATAAAGGCCTTAGCCAGTCTGGAATTTTCCCAGGCGCTTGATAAGTTGTTGAGCGTCTGGCCGATAATAATACGTTATAGTGACAGCGTGTCTTAACTCAAAACTGAATACTTGTTTCTCTACTTGGTGCTAGAGCAAGATATAGCAGTTGGCGCAAGCGAAACTTCGATTTGTGTTGTGTAATCGATTTTGAATGCGGCCCAGGATAGCTGTGGTTGAAAATATTTGAAGATGGCCTACGTCCATGAGTGTTCTTTTGCTTCTTCTGAATCGAAACGGAGATATAAAAGGCGAATAAATAACACGATAAACAGGGCCCGATCTGAGTAAGAATCCAAGTGCAAGTGAAACCATAGTAAGGTAGGTAGGACACTTAGCAAACGAGATTGACCGCCCTAGCTCTTGCCCTAGTTATCGTACAATCTCATCTAGCCCTTAGTTAGACTTACAGTGTCATCAGGCCTGAGCTCTCTGGTGTCCGCTTGATCCCTGATGAGGATCACGACCAGAGGGTAACAGCTTCGAGGCGGGGCGCCCAGCTGCAGCGGCTGCTCTGAACTCAGCCTCATGGCTTTGTCGTCGTGGGGATTCTCCCTAGAAACGGGGAAAATGTTGGTATTTTTAAGTTTTCTAGATTTGAATTTGGAGTTCGATTTTTGAATCGTTAACTTAATCAAACGAAAATGTTGCTTCTTCATGATGTAAAAATCCCTCTACTTGATTTTTTTATTGTCCAATCAAACATATTGATGTTTTATTTTATTAGTTATTTTTGAATGAAACTTTTAAACATTGAGATCGTTTTAATTCACGAAATATTTAAAGTTAGATCGAAGTCAGATAAGGTTTTTTACATAATTGTTTGGTTGTCATGATATGTCGCTGTATGTTATTGCCTATTGCGATATACAAAGCTATTTCAACAATTTCATTAACAAAATGGAAACAATAAAACCAATTTCAGTATATTTCATAACCGATGGGTATTGTGTTATTGAAAAAAAATGCTTTCATAAGAGTAGGTAATGATGAAAATTCGATTTCAGTGTAGTATTATATCAATGAACCTATCGACATATTTCAACAAAGTTGTATTTATAGCGTTAGGAAACTATTACGTATTCCATATCAGAAAAATATAAAATATGGCAGTAAAATTTAACGATTTTTAAATGGATTTTCCCTCATAAAAAAAAAACATTTTCTTTCTTTGTATTGTTATTTAATTTAATTTTAAATTGAAAATATATGGAATTTTCTATATTTATTATGAAAAAAAATGCAATTATAATATCCTCAAGGGATGAATTGAACGAAAAATCTTATAGTTCGTTCTAGTACTAAAATCTTAGGATCAAAGTCTGTAGCGTCAGAAAATCCGCATAGTTTTTAGATTTTCCTTAACATATCTTCCGAGAATTTGAATAAATACCTTGTTTAAACATAAAAGCCGACGTTTAATTCCTTTTAAATATAATCAATTTACCACAAGGTACAGAGAAGTGTTTTTTTATTTTTATTATAATTAAATGGGAGGACGTGGTAGCTCATTTTGTTACGTACTTTGGTTAACCTACCGACCCGACAAGTCGAGGGTTCGTGTCTCGGGTTGCCATAATTTATAGCTGCCATGTTCCTCATTGTGCCCGGATAGCGGCGAAAGATTCGCTACCCGCACACTTGGACTCTCAACATAAACATGCGAAATGCGGTGTGTAATACCTTTGCCAACCCTTCGAGGGATTAAAGCGTGAGTTTATATTATGTTTATAATTAAAAGGTATTATGTCTATATATAGGCAAGCTATAAAGTCAATACAATCCGTTTTGTTATTGACATTGGATTGCACGTGCATGTTTGCAGAACCTATTGGCACAGTTCTATGACAATGGGTGATGCATGAGGTAATGGCACACTGGCAACCGATACTGTTATTAATTTACACATTACTTCATTAATGCCTTATCTCGTACTAGCGACCCGCCCCGGCTTCGCACGGATATTTTGTATGTATTATATACATATAAACGTTCCAGTTGAATCACTCTACAGATCTATTTAAGAAAACCGCATCCAAATCCGTTGCGTAGTTTTAAAGATCTGAGCCTACATAGGGACAGACAGCGGGAAGCGCTTTTGTTTTATACCATGTAGTGATGATATACTTTCTCTCTATTTGAAGATAAATTTAACAGAATTATCACCCATTTTTGTGCTTTAACTTTGTCAAATAAAAAGATTCAGTATAAAAACGCTATCTATACATTTTTTTAAAGTTAAATAAATCATAATTCCGTTCCATTCATTTAGTTTAGGGAGATAAAATATTATATTACAAACATACCTACAGTCAATATTATTATTTAAATTTACAATAATAAATTATTTACGACACACAGCGCAAAGTCAATGTTTTTGTTAAGTATTAATTGTTATTTTGACAGTCACATTTACATAGAATAGTTAATTTAAAAACAGTTGTCAATGATACGGACGGGAAAATAAATCAATATTTATTTTAATTGAATTAAATTGACTTTAGTTCGAGGTCGAGAACAAAACAACTGAAGCGTTTTATACAAAAAAAATAAAGACTCAAACACACCGAATCCGGTTGCGGTGCGTTTGCGTTGCGTAGTATGTAGAGATGGGCAGCTCGGAAATTTCCCAGAAACATTCCGCGCTATATTATATATCACACCAGCTACTCTGTCCCACCACTGCAACTCCTAAGGGACAACAGTGGCATCTTTTGATCGAATAATCAACGAATAATGCAGCTGTGCAGTGGCGTACAGGCTCAACGTGTGGATTTTTTTTTAAATGTAGTACTTGTTTGGACTTCCACGATTCCCATCTCCAGTAGTATGAAAGCCTATCAAAAACCACACAAAAAATGCAATGCGTCTGCACGCAACTGCAACTCCCCACTTAAAAATATATTTTTAAAATTATTTAATTGTGACAAATTATGTGTCAAATTTCATCCAAATCCCTACCGCCGTTTTTGCGTCGAGTTACAAACATAACAAACATCAAATTTTCAATTAAATACTATTACTGATAAACTTACCTTGTAAAGTTGAGATGATTAGATGCGAGTATCTCTGAGAGCGAACCCCACAATGTCCTGTGGAGCTCCCGAACCGGCGCGCCCCACCAGCTGGCATGCCAGTAGCGGACGGTCGACGACACAACAAAGTTTACACCTGTAACAATAACATATAACATTCGTTACCAAAATTATAATTTTAGCCGTTAGCTATATCTCAAGCGCTATTCAGTGTCTCATCAAGTGTACTTTAAAAATTTTGGTGTATTTTTTTTTCAGGCAAGTCTCAATTGTAAAATTTTACATTAGTCCCCTACGATAGACCCGATTTAAAAAATTTAAGCGCTATTAAAAACGCCCACACGTTGTCATTTAAAAATTTCGCAGAATTGGCGTTTGAGAGTTCAAACTCGAATTCTTATCAAATTTACGCTGAAACCGTTAGAAAACGGTGATGAATTGATATTTTTCGAATTTTCAGCAACACTACATATTACCGCAGCAATAATAATAATAATAACCACATCACGACACACATTGACTCAGCTCTACAGTAACGTTATGGTTTAAACTACATATATAAGAATACTACATCTAGGAAATATCTACTTGATTGTAATATTTTTGCAGTAAAAGTTATTCGTAAATGAGTTAATGTAAGTCAGGATCCAAAAGACAAAATGGATATTATCTCTGCTTTCGTTACGACAAATATACGTAATTTTAATGAGAAGGTATAATTGAATGAAAAGTTCTTTCTAATTATGCATATTTAAATATTGACTCTGGAACGCGGAATCGATCCCGGAACTTGGCTATTGGTAGGCGGTGGAGTGTGACCACTGTACCACTGTGGTTACGCTATAATATATCTTTCAAACTATATGAGTTTCATCAGAAAATTCATTTAAAAAAACGCTTTTAATGTAAAAAGAAAAGGTAGACATTTCGCTCTCGAGTCCAGGGAACTAGGAATTCCCAGGAAAATTTCAGTTTCGGCAACCGGAAATTTTCCCGAGAATTCCCTCGGATTATTTTTATGTGATTTATTATTTACTCTGAAACATATGAACGTTTATATTATGTTTAGTAAAAATCATATTAATTTACTATCTAAAATAAAAGTCGATGTCAAATTGTTTGTCACTTTTCTTGTTTGTTTGTCGTTCCGGTTGGATTTTTGCAACTCAATTTTGAGGCACATCCCGATAACCATAATATATAATAATAATAAGCAGGCTGAAATTTTCAGGGTACCTCTGAACCCCATGACAATGCAATTTACAATTATAAAAAAGGATTTTGATCAAATTTTTATAGAGTGACTTCTGAAGCAGTTCCCGATAACTAAGCAGGCTGAAATTATCAGCAAACTGACAAACAACAAAGATAAAAATAGTTAAATAATTAATAGATTTAAAAAATCTAAAACCCCACGTTTTTAAATGTCTTAAAAATAAGAAAGTAACCCTACGGAGCTTAAAGAGGGGCCACTCAAAACGTAGGGGCGTATCTTTGCAAGTTACACCCACGATCTATTTATTTTAGAATTTTTAAATCTTTTTTTTTTTTGTCTCTAGTCGAGAGAGATCTCCACTTATAATTATGAAAAAAAAACTAAATTATTAACTTTTACTTCTCCACCAGAAAAAATATAATTAAATTTCCCGATTACCGGGGAATTCCCGGGAAACAAAAAATCCTGATTCCCGGTTTGGGAAAACTGAAACCCTTGCCTAGAAAATATCTATTCACTTTCGACTAGAAAAGTCCAAGACTACTTAATATTATTACATTACATCAAATATTTTTTGTTTAGAAAAAAAATAAATACGTTTCCAGTTGCATATCCTATCCGGGAGTCTATTAATATCTGCATTGTAGTGCATATAGAAACACGATATTAATTATATATTCATGTACAATAAAACTGATAATCAGAACACTATGTCGGGATATTTTTTTTTATTGCATCACGCACGCGACGCTTGCGTAATGATGTTATTGTTCGAGCAAGTGTTTTTAAAAATGTTTACATTTTTCCATCCAACCATACCTATAGTTGGATGATACTACACGATAAATTATAAAAATATAGCAGTCGTATCTAATCAGTTATGTCGACTTGGTTTTTCAGAAAGATTTTTTTGTTGACTGATAAAAATTTACAAGTATATCTACTTACATATATATATATATATATATATATATATATATATGTAATGTGTTCTAATAAGTACGTATTCGATATTAACTTATATACTTAACATGTATTTTAATACATTACATTTAACTTGAGATGGCTAAATGGCCGCATATTTGCAAAAGATACCTACAATCGTGATTTGCACTCAACTGGTTATATATTTTTATCATAATTGGTTCTGCTAATTGTTATACAAAGACAAAGTTCAACAAGATACGTTTTATTCTAAAAATAGAATATCATGTACATTAAGTAATTGACGTGCTCTATATAGGGTTCCGTACTTGCGAATAAAAAATGAAACCGGTAAGTGCGAGCCGGACTCGCGCACCGAGTGTTCCGTACAAAGTTGTAGGCGTGTAAATATTTCGTTCATCACGAGAATCGGAGTCTCGAATTATCCCGATGTTGTAATACTATATATATTATTTAAATGTTTTTTTTTTTTTTGTAATTTAACTACAAATTTACGACTTCCGGATATTTTTCATATCTCTATATGTACTCTATGACAGACCTTCTTGGCAAATTTCATGATTCCAGGTCAACGAGAAGTACCCTATTGGTTTGGATTCCCTTGAGAGTATCAAAATATGCGGCAAAAGCGGAACATAAACGGCCGTATCTTGTGATTGCGTTGACTTGGAAGTATGATTTTTTCACTGCCCCAAGAGATAGCGTACATAAATAAAAAAATGATATTAATTTCAGCTTGATATCTCTACGCGTTCCTGAGAGAAAGGGTCTTGATAAAAATGGACAATAAAGTGATAAGGGTTCTGTTCTTTTAATTAGGACGAACGGAACCAAAAAACGGAACACTAGTAGGATAAAGGATGATTTACATGTCATTTGATGAAACTGAGGAGTTATTAATTGCTGGCAAGTAGATTTATGTTAATCTATTATTTTTATTTATTTTATTTTTAATATTTATAAATATCCCTTTTTTATTGTGTCACTGTATTTTGTAATTTAATGAGTATTTTAAATGTTTTTAATTTTATTTGTTGACATATTCAATGTTTAGCTTTTAGTTTCGCCCGAGGCACATGTTTTTCCTAGTTCGGGCATAGTTTATTTATAATCTCTTCATTTAAAGTGTTTTGTTTTGTTTTTTAAGCCTTAGATATACAACTTAATTATTATTTATTATTATTCCTCCCTTTTGTAAATTATTTTAAACATATATTGTAAATTTAGACCTAAGAATTTTAATGAAGATTATTATTATTATATTTTACCCGTGCGAGACCCGGACAGGGCATGAACTCGAAAAGCCAACACAAACGTGATTCGATGGGAATTTTCAATAGGAAATATCCATGATTTTTTTATAATTTTTTGATTTTATTTATTTATTATAATTCGATACAACGTTAATACACAAATCCGTTAGATATTATCAAATATCTGACATATTAACTGAGATATAAAGCTTCAAAGTTGTTGGTTAGACAGAGAGATCTAATATGTACAATGACGTCAAAGTAAACGGGCGCAAAAAAAAATTGAATAGAAAAGATTTTTCTGATGAGGGAGATAGATATATTTACTTTTAATATATCTCCTTGGTTTATCGTACATATCTAATTCTGTTTTCACTGTAAAAATACTGTTTCCACATACTTTAGGATAACTTACTGAATAATAAAAATTAAATTTCAAGCATATTGCCTATTGATTAAAACAGTTAGGGAAAAAAGAATCGCAGTTTTCGAGTTACAACTTGCAGCGGATAAATAAATTCCTATGATTATGATCAAATGCATAATTTTTGTGTTTTCCGATACGAATGCCTGACTATCTTGATGGCGTAGAGGTGTAATAAGCTGACTCTTACGGTAGAGGTTCCGGTTCGAAACCCGGGGGCGGCGGAAATTTGTGATTTTTGGCAAGACGCATTGTTTCGCTTACCGGTCTTAGATGTAGTATTCTTATATATGTAGTTTATTAGCACCTGCGACACGAGATTATTGAATCTAACTGTGGGGCTGAGTCAATTTGTGTGTCGTGATGTGGTGATTATTATTATTATTAATGCCAAATGTTCGGTTGGGACTAAACAATGTATGTTATGTATATGGGTAGACCATAAATGAATTTTTACTTTCGTAAAATAACTGTACTTATTGACATTAAATAAATAAAAACTTTATTGTAAAATTATGCTTTCCTTGTAAAACACTTTCTGGTGTTTTATCTGTTTATAAGACTAATCTTTTGCAATAGTTTTGGTCAAAAATAAAATATCCAAAACGAATTGTTGTTTCGAACGCGTCCGAATGTATGACGAATTTTCAGTTTTATTTCACGGTTGATTTTTAACGGTTATGTATTTTACATATTTATTACTTATTCTTACATAGTTTTACATAAATATTTAGTAGCTTCAAATGAGATGATAAGTTTATTGGTCTACGGGATGGTTGAACTATTGCCGATCACAACTATCTAAAAAAAAAAAAAAAGATAAGAAACAATGTATGTGACAGAAGATGTGTTCACATCCATGTTATCTTTTCTAATCACTAAGGCTAGCATACAATACATTGAGGATGAAATCACACTGATAGCATCGATCAGCGTTTTAAGAAAATGCGTAACCGAAGCTGATTTGATGCGTACGCATTTTCATATAATAAACAACCATTTTGATGCGTAACATGCCTGATCGATGCTGACAAGTGTACTACGCTTAGGCTGGCCGATTCATACCTTTTTCATGCTCAAACCGCTACACCGATCTTGATAAAATTCGGCATTATAAAGTCTTTCTTGGGAAATTTTTGGAGTGCTTTTATAACATTTTCTACTTTAGGGGTTTCATTATAATGACAATAATAATAACCACATCACGAGACACACATTATATACCATCAGATAGTACCATGCAACTATGTATTCCATTTTTCCCGCGACTTCGCCTGCATATAATTACCTTTTTTTAAACACAACCTGCCTCGGAATACAAAAACCTACATAACACATACCGTAAATTCACGCCGTAACCCCTCGAGAGAGGTTGACAGAGGTGTTACACACCGCAATTCGCATGTTTATGTTGACAGGTTGCGAATCCGTCGCCACTATCCGGGTACAATGTGGAACATGGCAGCTACAACTTACGGCGACCCGAGACTTGAACCTCGACCTGTTGGTTCGGGTCAGCAAAAATCACCTTCGCACATTTTATTGAAATCTTTTCGTTCGTTCGTATCGTACTACATTCATGCCGTACATAACATGCAAGCACATTATATTCCATAACCATTTTTTTGTCTACACGTGCAATATGGCGATCGGATGGTTAGGCAATCGGGTTTAATCGCTGTATTTGTTAACGACTGATTGTGATTAGGAAACTGTATTGCATTGTTGTTGAAAGTATGTTGCTTTATAACTTTATACTATAGAAACTTTGCTACTTACACATGCATGATAATAACCACATCACGATCAGGGGCGCAACGACCTCAAACAGTCAGGGGCTGTCCAATAATCCTCTACATACTTTTTTATAGTGATATAAAAACCAGAAAAAGTGATATTTCACAAATCACCGGATTACTTTTTTGGAGGTAACACATTTTAAAAGATTTTAATTAACAAAAACATTTTTTTTTAATGATTTTATTAAAAATGAATAATCAAATTGACAATTGGACACCCTGGAAGAGGGAATCTAATATTTTTAGAGGGTGTTCGGACCCCCACCGTTGTTGCGCCCCTGATCACGACACACACATTGACTCAGTCATGCAGCATGATTGTAGAATCTTGTGTCACAAGTACTCAGTAACTATAGGGTATAAAATACATAGATAAGAATTCTTCATCCAAGACCGGTAAGCGTAGCAATGCGTCATGCAAATAGCAAGTCCCGGATTCGAAGCAGGGACATCTTGCGTAGCAGTCAGCTATCACACCACTAGCGGTACACTGCTGCACCACAGAGACCGTCGAAGTATAAAGGCAAAAAATAGTCAATGATCACATCGGTTGCTATGGTGTTAACTTTTAACAAATACAGGGCTTTTGTATTTTTTTAGATAAGGTATATCGCATATCAGTCCACCACAAAAGGTTATTCTAATCTAAGTGAAATTTGTATATTCAAAGCCACTCCAAAAAATCGTTCACCAATACGTATTTACAATGAAATGTCAGGGTGGACGGACGTAGGCTACCAAGGGATTCGCCAGGATATGGCCTGGGGGGGGCAGTTTATGGCCTAGTATGGGGCAGCCTTGGCATAAGACGGAGCAGTTGATGGAGGATGGGAAAATTATGAATTAATAACCATATATAAAAATTATATTTTTTATTATTATTATTATTAAATTTATGAATTGTAGTTATTGTAAGAAGCTTTACATTTGTAGTTTATAATCACAAAAATATCAACTTGAGAGTGAGTTTGTAACACTAGACATGTTTTATTGTTTTTTATGAAACTACGTACCTAATGGACACACTAAAATACCTATTACCAGAGAATATTTAATTCAGTTTGCTTATATTTGTTTCTTTCCTGTGTGAATTTGTATAATTAACTCCCAAAGCGTTTTATTTTTTCATAATGAACTATAAAGATGGAAGATAATGTGTTTTTTTATTATTGTATGTATGTCTCTATGAGATTAAATATTATTAAACCAAAACCTAGTTCAAGTTTTTTTTATGATTTCAAATTATCAACATTTGTAAAGTATCTAGAATCTTGTTGTTCCAACGTGTACATCTGCGTGAACACTCAACTGTACAATGTACTAATCCCTAGGTGGGGGCACCTGCCCCCCTGGACCACCTTAGCGACGCCCATGTTTGGCTACCTTTTTGTTAAAAACAAAAATGTGTAAATAAAAAAACTTTATTCGAACGACAGGTGAAGTCACGGAAAAAGCTATGCTATGCTATGCGAAGGTAGCAAAGTATAATATACGTCACGGTAGTGAGTGGGACGCAGGGACCGATTTAGATATGTAGAGACAGGCAGGATATTAAATAACGTTAGATAAATGTATGTACATACATAAGGATATAGGGCAATATGTACTTGAACTGCATGTATGGTTCTCTTACATTGTATTTATCTTATTTAATGAATATATCCTTTTTAACTGATAGGACGAAAAGATGCGTGACTTAATTTCGGACTAACTGACACGTAATTTGAGAAATGAAATGAAATGATATTTATTTGCTAGAAATATGGTACATGTGCATTACAGATGTTTACATTCGTTTAAAATAGTTCATACATATTTCGCTTTATAAAATCAGGCAAAATTTTGGTCTGAGTAAAGTGGGTCATCAGGACTAATAATATAAAAAATAAAACAATTTACATGACAAATATTATAAAATGTACGCAATTCTAATGTCAAATAATATGAAATACTAATGTCGATTTATATACAATAAGCCGTTCAAATGTCAAACAATGAATGAGGATAGATAAGCAATTCTAATGTCAAATAATAAATTGAGGTTAAATATTTTGCTATGGTACTGTTGGATGGTATTTTATACCTTTAGAATGGTAAAAGAAAACTCAAAAATCGTATGTGTGTAATCGAGAGGCACAAAAAAAAAATTATACCTCAATTCAAATATAATCAAAAATCAAAACAAAACAAACTTTATTCAGGTTACTTTTAAAAGCACTTATTCAAAAATTTTGTTAAAAACTATTGAAATTAAAACGCTTAAAAATAACTTGACAACCGGTTAGAAAAAATTAAGTCAGTGTACATACCGCTTAGAAACCCTAGATTCTATCATTTCTATGCACATATATTGGTTTAGGCATATTTCCCATACCCATTTCATATCCTTACCTATACACAGGTGTGTAGATATGAATAAATTACATACAAGAATGTCCGTGTGTTCATAATGTAAATGTTTTGGAAATGTCTCATTTGATATGTACACAAAGTGGCAAAAGAAAACGGTCGCTCGGTCACGCTCTTGACCGCTTTTGTTCGGCTACCGTTTAATTGTAAACAATGTCAGAACAAACATAGCCCACTTACATACGTATATATGTACATATACAAAATATACACGTGGTGACATTAGAGTTGTTTGTGTGTTATATGACCGCAGTAGAGGCCATTCACCTATAAATAACATACGGTTTAATATATTTATGCTACATTAAGTGACCTTTCTTTATGAGCTATTCTATAAGGTTGCTTTCGAACTTCGAAAGCGGATTCCGCAATGAGAAATCAAAATCGTATTCTGTTAATCTCAACAGTGCCGGCAGCACCACACTTATCAACGGATTTACCACTTGAGTCGATGTAATTTGATAGTCGAAGTGAGCTAACTTAGGCGAAGCTCGATTTCGAGATTGTTATTTACAGAATAACAATACAGTTAACAGTAAGATAATAATTCAAATAAAAGTAAGAATTGGACCACTACGAGTGGATGCGTTCCACGATCATCTGTTACTTGACCTGTGTAGGTTGAAAGTGAATATGCATTCTCAAACAAGCATGCTTCCCTTTCCTTCGGTCATACTCGTATCGTCAGGAATATTGTAGCGAAGGCTTGCTTCTACATAAATATAACAATTCGACGCTTGTCATTCATGTTTCTTGAGAGGCACAACCAGGGCCCGAGGAAAGAGCGACACCGCTCTTTTGGGGTGTCAAAATGCAGTATAAAAGGCGCCGAAAAGTAAAAGTAAATACTTAAAAGAAGTTGTCAACTAAACTAGGACCGGCGCTGAGCAAAACCCGTCGGTTTCAAATCTTTTATGGAAATTAGTTTGTTTGGGGTTTTGGAAATTAGCGTGTACGTACACGGTGACACGTGTTTTTTTTAACTTTAAGAAGATGAATTGTCTCTAAAATATTTTGCTCGCATTGAATTCAAATTTATGCAGTGAGAAATTATGTGATTTCGTGTTTTGTCGCCTAAGTTCGTTTTCCATAAAATTTTGTATTAAGTTGTTTTGTAGTAATTAAATAAATACGATTATTGATAAATCGTATTATATTATATAGTAGCGTTCGGGAATCTTCGCGAACACCAAGACACACTCTTTACGTACAAGCTTAATTGTGGTAATGTTTTTAATTTCTTTAAAAGGAAATTTCTGTAATTTTCCTTGTCGCAAGCATCTTTAAGGATATAATTACATTAGTTAAGCTCACGTAGACGCTTGTTAGAAACAGATGACTCGGCGGATTTCGAAGCTGATACAAAGTAATACAATACTTAGAAACAATTACAAGCAATGTGGCTTTTTCCAAAGTCCATAACACAATAACAATAGCTGTTGTATTTACGTGTCCATTAGAACGGAACAATTAAAATTTATACTAATTGTGACTACAAACACAATACTCGAAGTAAACAAATTTAAGTAGCGTGAACATATATTTTTCTTTAAGAGTTATTTAATTGAATTCTCTTATTAAAAAGCTTACGATTATTCTTAGTAAAAACACAAATGAAAAAAAGTCCTAATAAATACAAAATTGACTATCTTTGTGCATTACAAAAAAAAATCTCTATTCTCGTAGTTTTTTTTTTGTAGAAAAATCCATAGTTTCATTATTGTTGCATGTCGATAAATCGATAAACAATCGACAGTAATGTACGTACGAAAAAATTGCAATAATATCACTAAACGGCCTTGTCGTTATGAAATATTAGTGTTGCCATTTTAAACTTCAATTAAATTAACAACTTAATACTGTGTTAAATAGTTAAGCATTAAACATACCGCAAATCAATAATTACTGGCCAAGTTTTATTCAACCTAATGATCCACCAAACTGGACATTAAAACTGGAAAGTCAATGTGTCTCAATTTTCCACCTACAAAATGCCCATTAACGGGGAAGGATCTGACAAGAAATTTAATAATTTAATAAATACATGCTTACTTATAGATCCTACGAGAAAAAATCCCTGGCCCATTCCTTTCGAGCTTTTAAAAAGTTTAAAGATTAAGGTTTTTATTTAACTTTTCGCCAGACTGTCTTCCCTTTAGTTTTTAGCCTCTGGGCCATTTCAATTGCTGTCTCCGCATTACTGGGAAGAAAGTCTGAAACCGGTTTCTTAACCTCCTATTTCTTCTGATTAAGTTTGCCGCGGGTCCCAAGACAGCCGGTAGGTTGTCCGGGCACAGCCTGTGCATCATTTTACAGCTGCATTATTCGTTGATTATTCCATCAAAGAACGCCACTGTTGATACTGATAAACAGGAGTTGCAGTGGTGTGACAGAGTGGCGAGTGTGCCCCGATGGCCCATCCCTACCCGATTCCACAGTCTACGGTGACTGCAAACCACGAGGCGACTTGTATGCTTTGTCGCCAAGTTGCCACTTTAGTGGTATAAAATTAAGACAAAAATACAAACTCACTTATCTCACCCGCCTGGGATTAGTAGTCAGTAAAGGCATCTCACACAAAACCATTTCTATTGCGAAAGTAACATTTATGTCATTGTCAATGTCATTTCAATACATTTTTATTTTCTGTTGGCTTTAGCAAACGCTAGCCGAAAGTGATTTCCGTCTAAGGGGCCTGACGACTTTAATTAATGTATCCAGTTTGGAGGAGCCGAGTTCACTTTCTAACGTGGCGTCGTAGGACAGTAGCGTGCACACAGCGACCAAACGGGTTGGGTGAGATAAGAATCTACGGCCAAACGTTTGGCACCGTCGTAGCTTCCTGCACTAGCTGTCTTCGTGTAGTGCGGATTATGCGTTTGCCTCAAACTTGGCCCGTTAGCTCCATTTTGAGCTTTGGTATTTTTTGCTTTAGCATGAATACCCGCGCGCCCATTTTTCCTTTCTTGGATTCTTTTTATCCTAAAATCTTTGGGTTTGCGTTTGGCATTAGACGCGTAAGCTCTTTCTTATTAGATTCCGGATTCTTTATCGGGTTAGGCGTATATTGTTTATTGATAGGTTTTGTGACCTATCTATATTTGTGATCTAGATTTTTGGAGCCTCCCTTGAAATTGATCCCTCCCCTAGATCCGGGGATAAACGCAACATCTAACCATTGCAATCATATTAATACCCTATACCTACCTATCTTGTAAAACCCATTACTTTATTAATTACTTTGATAAATTACATAGATATGCAGATTGCCGTGAACTATTGTAGTATGCAATTATGTAACATGAAGATTGACAGGTAGATTTTCATACCAATTTTATATTCTTGTAGCCTATATTTTATATGATACTTATTTATAACTACGCTACTATTCCATTAATTTCAATTAATCAGCTGTAAACGTACCTTTTATATCTTTGAATCAAAATATGTATTGACAATCACATTGAACGTTTTAAAATATTGTCAATACTATTGGCAATCAGCAATAAATATTGGCAATATTTTGTGTACAGTGTGTGCTTGTAAGTGTTAGCTAGCTACATTGACAAATAAGAGATGACCTTAATGGCGGCTCCACCGCCGTGAATTCACGCACAGTCTTGCTTCTCCATGTCACGGGATTTTGACATTATACATATTATAATAATTTATATAATAAATAAAATAAGATACTCATACAAACAAACCTAACCTAAGCTAACCTTATTATATCAAAATAAAAAACCGATAGAAATTCGCTGGGTACAGTTTTACGATGGTGAGTTTTTGGCGCCATTTTACCCGTCTTTAGTTTTTGAGACTACTACCACGGCACTACGGCACCACGGTGCCGAGAATCTAGTAATTCTAGTAATTTTGTTTCGGGACAAAAAACCGCTTGAACTCCGCTAAAACCATCCACATTCACGTCAAGGAGCTTCACGGCGTGCATGTGGAGCCGCCATAAAGGAAAACAATGTTACAACATTTAAAAAAAACCCGCTGTTAAGTGGGATCAAATGTTACTACTTATTACCGAAGACACCATGGCACAGTAATTAAAAATATAAGGTTAACTTTTAATATCAGTTGCTTATAACGAGAATTAACGGTAAATATACGTAATTTACTATATTATTTAATGATATAATAATACACCGAGAACATTCATATTTTTTATGCAACGTTTTTTCAATAATTTATTTTAATCACATTAATTTAACTCCATGGTATCTGAAAACATACCTATAACGATCTCTCTTCTTTTATATGCTAAACGGTTTTATTTACATTGCGGGTAACAATTTTGCTTCAGTTCCTACTTTAATGTGGTAGCCCAGCTGGTTTTAAAAAAAAGTCAAAAGGGAAATTTGGTTTTCAAATTGTAAATTTATAAATATATGTCCTATCACTATTACACACAGATACGAACAGAAACAGGTGGTAGATCTTTGCGTGAAGTCGTCTGAGTTGGTACCAAACTCTTTTCTATTTCTGCCGTGAAGCAGTTTGCTGTATTTCGGTTCGAAGGATTGGAGAGCTAATGAAGCCGCATGAGAGGTGTAAGATCCCTCTGTAGGGTATCGCATTGGCGGTGCTCTTGGCGCTTTCAGACAACAAGGCGTTTTAATAGGCGGTATCACTTTCCATCAGGTGAAATGTTTGCTTGTTTGCCCATGATGTTATAAAAAACACATTGTCCCTAAGTAGATACAAAGCAAAGTAATCATGTGAGCTGTTAACTTCTGACATCGATTTTTAATTCTATTAATTAACGACTCAGACGTATCTTAAGCTGAATACTACGTGATCGATTAGTTTGAATCGGACCTCCATGTTTTATTAATGAACACATCGGCCATGTTCTTAATTACCAACAAATGGTTTTTATATTAAACATCAATGATAATTATTAACAACAATTTTAATTACATACGGTTTATTATTATATAAGGTTGCATATCTAGCGCGTACCTAGGTTTTTTTTTTGAGGTATTTGTTGTTAGCAACAATAAATTATCTACTGAAATGTGACTACATCAAAGTCAAAGTCAAAATGTTTTTATTCGAATATACTTAAAATAAGCACTTTTAAATCGTATTTTTTTTTTTACTGCCACCGGTTCAGAATGCTACTTCTACGGAGAAGAATCCGGCAAGAAACCTTCGTAGTTATTTTTTTTCATTCTGACTTTCTAATGATTGAATATAAAACAATGTGCTAAATAAACAAATAAAAAAATATATATATTTACAAATGTACGAAAATATGCAATAACGCCTTAAAACAGGTAGTTGCGAGACTTTATTTTTAAGTTGATGTCATGACAGAGCCCTAGTAGACGAATTACGGATTTGAGTCGGCGTCAAACAAACAAATTGGTCGTTTCTTCTTTAGAAAAATATCCTCTATTTCACCCCTCTAGGGTAGGGTTGAGTCTTAAAAAATCAGTCTCCGACATGATTAAGTTTCATTAGAACTATATGCGTGCCAAATTACAACAGTATCCGGTTCACAGATTAAAATTCGGTAGGTGTTTCATCAATCATCCCCCATTTTCCCTTCTTTAGGGTTGATATTTTTTTCAAATTTATACAGGACATACTTATGGGTATGATCTATTCAATAAAAAAAGAATTCTCGAAATCAAACAATTTGTTTTGTCACTAAAAGACGTAATTTATAAATAATTTCATTTTAATTCGTATATTGTGACATGAGCTTTATCGCATCCTCTCACCTTACAATGTAAGATGTATCAGTGGCTAAGTATAAAATATGTTCATATAACAAATTACAGAATCTGGGGTTTCTTGCCGGTATCTTCACCAGTATAAATTTTCCGAACCGGTGGTCGAGTCATTATTAAGAAAAAATTAAATTCATTTGACGGTTCTCTGAAGTATTTTCTTTTAAGTTTTTGCAAGTTATTTTGATTTTGATTTTAAAAATAAATATGGGTCGACTAAGGAACCTCCTTCGTTTATGTTTTTCGGTTAAAAAGTTTAATTTATTGCATTTAAATGCGTAGGTAGCAACTTATCCTCTGTTTTTATTATCGCTTGCGTCTCCATAGCTTGTTGGCACCTCTTTATTGGGCCTCGAAGGATATCTCGATAATTAAACACATGACCAACTTATTCAAGTTCTTAAAAATCGAAAACAACGACCCTTACATAGATTAATGATTGGTCTCCGCCGGGACTACCAATAATTAATGTATGGACTCTAAATCGTATAAAATCCTTTGTCTTGCTTGGATATATGGATTACCTGAATATGCCCAAAGCAATAAGCAAAGCGTACGTATGTATACTTCTAACCAGTTATTTTTAAGAGAGATCACATATTGGCGGCGCCCATTATCGACAGGGCTCGGCATTCATCGGACTCCCGCGGACATCTCTGCATACATAAAGACGTTTTCGGGCTGCTCCGGTAGTGCGAGGCACACCTAAAGATATCGAGGCAGACGCCTAGAGCATGTCCGAGATCGCTTAAACATGCCTAACGAGGCTTAGACATGCATAAGGCCACTTAGAGAAGCCTAAGGACGTCTTGGGACGCCTCAGTTATTATTGCCGAGAGTGTGCGCCTGCACTAAGGCATGTCAATGGATCCCTTGGCGTGCCCTGCCGATAATAGGCTTTGGTATGGGTCGATTTTTTTAAATTTTGAAACCAACAAAACTAGAAAGATAGCAAGTCTAAATTTCAAGGACTCGTAGTTCAAGCTTAGTATTCATGGAATAGAATTAAAGGTAAATAAATCTTGTTGTTGCCTTGTATTGTGATACAAAATAAATAGCACATACATTTATCTGTCGTCGAGGTTAATGAACTAAAATAGTTCGCAAGTAATGTGCGTACGCAAACTGTTTGTCGTCCCAGAAAAGTATGTTGTATACATACCTATAGTACCTATTCGTATAGTGTACCAGAACACAAGGTACGGTATCAGAAATAACAGCACAATGTCACATATTAACTTAGCGTTAGCGGAATATGTTATTTCTAAATTATCACGGATGTATTGAGTTTTACTGCAAACACTCTTGGCTTACATACCTATTTCAAGTAGGATATTTGGAACATCTACTTTCTCTTTCTACCAACGATATATTTGATTTTGCTAATTCAATCGCTGAATTGGTTAACGAAAGTTTTCAAGTTTTAGTGCAAAATAGGTAAAAAAATAATACAGTTTGAAGTCGGATACGATATTCAAGGGACCGTATAAACATGGACGCTAAATCCGATAGTCATTATAGGCGGTGTTTTATATGTCATCCGACCTACCAGGACCTCGCCATTGTGTCGTAATAACCACTCATGTCTTTGTAACCGATGTCTTTATAACAGGTTTTAACTAACTGCAAATGTTTAACATGAAAATATCCAAAAACTCTATGGCTTTCCCTATAAATATATATAGAAGTTATTAAATATATCATAAACACACATCAGCAACTAACAGCTGTGCAAATAAAGCAGTATTTTGAATGACGTACGAGTAGGTATCGCAAAATACCAGAGATTTGATCGTAGTGTAGTTCTCTACTAGTAGATCGATTTCTTTAATAAAAATATATTTACTATCCTATTTTTTTTTTTTTTAAGCAAACATTAATACTGTTTACCGTATTTATTGTTGTAGGTACCTACTAAAGGAAGTAAAATTATATGAGCTTTATTATAATTTTTAATAAACTATAAACCCAATAAATTATACACCCCAAACTATAGGTTAAAAATAAAAACTGACCATCATAGCCGATGGGCTGGTTGTCCTGCAGTTTAAAGGTGAAGGGGATGTGGACCCGCTGCATCAGAAGCTGCGGCGGCGGCATCGACCGCGCCCATGCGTCCTCCCGACCCTCGCCGACTATACCTATCACCTCCATGTTCCTGTTGGCAATGGAAATTCGACCTTAAAAAACGTTACTAAGTTGACAGTTTGAGATTTTTTTCAATTTCAATGGGGGAAATAAATTCATGATCTGTGTGTGAAAGGACTATGAGAAACACTAGCGGGTCTAGGAGGCGGGGAGGGGACAACACCCTCCACCAAAAGCATGTGAGTTAATTTAGACTAAGGATTTACTTGATTAAAATCCAAAGATAGCTAGGGCAAGGCTCTCATAAAGCATTTGTTAAAAAATCACCCCCTAAATAAAGAAAAAATCAAAAAGTTAGAACCTCTATTACATCATTAAACCCTCCACAAATTTCATTCCTGGACACGCCACTGATGCGAAATATTGTCATAAATTAATAAGTTAGTACTTAATTTGTAGCTTTTAGACATACAACACAATTACAGCCATAGATATAATAGGGTACAAACTTTAATAATAATATGTAGGTTGCTACACTAAGGAAATCAAAAATCATTAGGGCCTCAATCAAAACATTTAGTTAGCAACAAACATTCTTAAAGCATAGAGGCATCATGAAACAATAGCAATAATGCAATACACCTTTTATAAGAAAAGAAGAAATTTATGGTTAAAACGGTCACAATTAAACTACAGTGGAATCACTTGGCCTTGACCTAGCTACCATCTGCAGTGGATAACCTTCTACTTAAGATGTTGCTATGCGATGAAGATCCAAAGAGTATTGCATAATATAAATCAGTTTGCAAAGAACCAATTCATAGGACAAGTATCATATAAATTCATAAACTCTATTCAAATAAAATCTACTTATTGTTTATCATAGGAAGGCTACAAATTATCTTATTATTTTCACAATTGAACCAAAATTATTATACACTTATACAAATGTTTTTTGCCAACAAATATGATTATATCAATGTAGTAATTTTTCTAAATCCACAGAAAAACAAAATTTTCAAAATTTTCACTGTCATGAAAATTATTGTGCAATAATGATGTTCTATCATTCATCATACATAGAGACAAAATTATCGTACATGTATGATAATGGTACTGTTGGGAACACTGGTCTTGACTATGGATCCACACTCAAAACGACTTTTTTGGAATGCTGAAATTTGTCAGACATTTCATAAGAGACCTTAGAATTCGTTTTTTTTATCAATACCTAAGCTGAAATAAGGGAATGAAAGAGAACTCAAGCAAAGGTAAGGCAAATGTTAAATATGAGTATCATAATTATTCAAAATATATTGTATAACATTTTTAGTTTCCTCTTCATGTTATTTTATACTGTACTCTATAGTAGGTACTGATACTAAAGCCAAATCAGCTCCACACCTAATGTTTTTTTTATTAAAACACAGATCAATTAATATTATAAGCATAACTGCACATGGCAAAAAAAAGTCAGACAGATAATTATAGTCATGAAGACCCATATTAAAGACTGGATGATTTAAAGATGACCAGTGAACCTTGACATCAGTGGAAACCATTTATCATCAGTGATTCTGCAGAACTTGTCTTAAAGCTGGTTTTAATCATAAATATTTTTAAAGTAATGATAAGTTATTTTTTTTACTTTTATTAAGGAAGGATAAGCACATTGGAATAGGTAAAGAGATTAAAATATTTTAGGTAATTTATTTAAAAGGGAGGATTTCAATTTAATGCCCTTCTTTTTTAAATCTAAAATTTAATAAAAATATACAAATAACCTAAACAAATTGCTATGATTTCAAAATAAGTCACAGTCTTGTGTTATGACGATTTACAGATTTAGAGAAAGCAATATAGACTCATATAAAACACATAAATGGATACATCCAGTGAAACACTTGACTTTTTCTGTAAAGTTTGTTTATTTTTATGCTTAAACAAAGTAAACTTTTACTATATATGAATATAATTTAAAAAAACATTAAGCTAAGCAAAGTAAGTAATATTGTAAACTTTACTTATTCGGAAATGTCACAGGCAGTGAGGAAACTTTGTTTGAGTCCATTATCTACCTATGTGCTGAGATTCATCCAAATCTACTAAATGGTTGATGTATGTTATAGAGTGACAAACATTGGCACAAATTTTCACAATACATTTTAGTAAGACACTTTTTTGCTAATTACAGTTTATATGACTACTGCATGGAGCAATGCACATTTAGAGGGTGTTGTGGTCAAAGGCAAAAAAAAAAAAAACATAATATCACTATACAAACTATAATTCGATTTCTCTACAAGTCTAATAGTAAAAGTATACTGTAGAATTTTCCTGAATCTATTTTTGTTATATACAAATAAATTTATAGATTTCAGTATAAGATTCTATGCTTTCAATTTTTAATAAAAATGTCTAGATCACCTATGAATAGGTTAAAATTAATAAGTTTAAAATAACAATTTAATTGGACTCTTTGAATTTTTTTTTGGTATTTATTAGTGAGTAACTTATAATTGGAATTGGAATATACATTTTTAAAATAATATAATGTCTATAATATCTTATATTAGATCAAATAATTAGTTCAGTACATGTACTCATATACTTACAACCAATACTGGCTCAATATAGTTTTATAAAGATATGTTAACTAATAAATAATTTAAAAATCATAATTAATAAGTTCTAATTGTAAATTCAGTACAAAAATGATTGTTGACTGAAAAGAAAAGCAAAGTATTTTATTATAAAATTCAAACAAAATATTCCCTACAGTAAAAGTACTTTCTCAAAAATGGGAGACAATAATTTTAAATATCAAATACTAACTTACAATATCATAAAGTTCTTATTTAAAAAAAATTACAAATTAAATCAAACTTTTCATAATTATACATTTCCAGAGAAGACATTTAAAAGTTGTTTGCATATTGGTCTGTATAAATTTCTCTTTAGTTTAGAAAGTGAAATAATATCTTAATTTTTCTCTATCTAATGGAGACCAACACATTTGTTTGATATAAAATTGTTCTGTAAAGCCTTTCAGAATAATAATTAAATAAAACTATATATACACCTGTTGTATATTTGAATTAAATATTTTGTATCAAAGATAATACTTGAGAACAATACATTTAGAGGTGGCCAAGCTTTGTTCATCATTTGATGAATTTTATTATTCAAATTTACATAAAAGTGAAACTAAACTTTCTGTTCTGTTTTTTATTTTTATTTTAATAAAATAAATTTAGACAGTAAGGTTTTACCAAAGCTACAATATTCTTTGTTATTGATTGGTAAGTTAGGGTTTGATGTAGAAAATGATCACTTACCTTAATAAAATAACTAGCATCACAAACAGAGCGACGAGAGCTCCAATCATAATAATAATATTTGGCAAATCTGCCAAAGTAAGGCCTGTGGAGCCCATTTTAAAGTTGATTAATTTCACAGTTACTGTACAATGTTACGACACTCCTCGATTTTACTAGAAAATATCGGGGTATACATCAGTCCACTGGAATCACTTCTTATATCTCACTAAACCTTGCCAAAATGTCTTATTTTTGCAAAAAACAGAAGTTTTGTTTTGTTCACATCTCTGTTATGAGACCCAATCCGACATTGTGCACGGATTTACACTAAATTACACGGTTATCGGGCTTGTCAGCATCATATGATTTCTATTTATAAAATGGCCACAACAATAACAAATTCATTGATCGAGATTAAAATAAGCAAACAGCGACGGGTTCTCAACAAATAAGAATACCGTAATAGACGATACAATTTGACAGAATGAGCCAGCCAGTCTATTGCATTGCAGAGAAAAAGGCAACCTCAAAAACACAACAGCTGTCAAAAGCTAGACAGAGAAACACTACAACAGCTGTTTAATTCAACACGTGGTAAAGCGAGACAGATATATATTTCGCAGCTAGTTTTGGAATTACTGCGTTTAGGTATTTCAAGGTATTTTATTTAGTCTGTGCTTTTATTTTAAAATAAAAATGAAGATTTGGTTATGATTTCCATAAATTTCATTCTACATTAATCACGACGAATTCTGTTAAAGGGGAAAAAATCAATATAGAGTATGTATTTTTTCGCATTCTTAAAAACCTAAATATAGGAAACTACCTACTTACCAGTATATTTATCTGACTACGACAAAGCGCAAAAAGTGGGTTTGGTATTTGGTTATTGTTGGTATTAGATTTAGCCATGGTTGTATTTTTAAACTTCGGTAGGTTCTTATCAGTAAGTTTAGTATTTCCTACCTATCAACTGACCAACTTAAAAATTAAGATGAAACTTTAAAACAATATCGATTAAGAAACATCGTAATTAGAAGTATCTAAAAACACCCTAAGATTTAGAAAAATATTGACTTATGTATAAATTAAGCTCTTCATAATTTAATAAAAGTCTGGTAAGTAGCCTACCCATTATTGAATCTCAATTTGAATGTCTAAGGTCATGAAATATTTTATAGACTAGGAGCTACTTCTAGAATTAGGAAACTACCTTCCTCCATGTTGTTTTAATGTTCGTAGCAATGAAGTATGGTATGCATTAACAAGAATCAGATATGTTATAACCGTCTGCTAAGTTTATATTCGAACCTTCCAGTTGGAAATTCATTTTCACTTTTGAACAAACACTTTTCCTCTTCTTTTAAATTGTTTTAATAGCGGTCTTCCTTTCAGATTACTTGACAAGTGTTAAAAATTTGTATGTGTGTGTGCTGGTGCCAAAAACATATGTTTTGCAATATTATTGGTTCGTAGATCTGCAATTAAAATAAATACCTAAATAAATAAATTTGCACGTATTCCTTTATTAAGATTATGTAGTGTATACAAGTAAGTGGGATACAATTTAGTCTTAATTAAAGTTGGTATAAACTCTATTATGTATTCTGTTTGTATAACAAATAATTTCTAAACATTAAAATAAAGTAAAATAATTACCAATGTGAAACAGAGATATTAAGTTTTACATAAACCTTTTATTACCCTGAGCACGTGGTAGATCAGTTTGGTACGTGCCTTGGTAAACCGATCGACCTGACCCCACAGGTCGAGGGTTCGATTCTCGGGTTGCTGTAAGTTGTAGCTACCATGTTGTTGCTGCTGATAGTGGCGTCAGATTCCCAACCTGACACTCTGGAACTCAATATGCGAAATGCTGTGTTTAACACCACTATCAACCTTGAGGAAATTTACCTAACCAACAGTAGAGAAAAAAAATCAGGCAAAAAGGTATAGAACAGAATGAAAATAGGTCTTGCTCCCAGACTATGTTCTTGCCCTACACCGCGGTTGTCATGTACACAGGCCAGCACAAACTGTAAACAAAACCAGGATCGATATTAACTTCCATCAACGAGTAAAACCTTCGCAGCTTTCGAAACGAAAACATCTCTCCAAAAATATTTGCTTTAGTTATCCGAATTTCGCGTGTGTCATATTTGTCGCAAATTTTGGCGGGAAATGCTCACTAGTGCGTACTTTCGGGAACGCGAATGAAGGACTCGGACAATTTTCGGGATAGTTCGAACAACAAACTGTGGAACAATCTGGCGTCCTGTATGGAGAAATGGTTCGGTGATAAACGGCTGTGGTTATTTGGTAACAACCTGCCGCTCCTCCCCAGAAGGTTGGTCATTTAATTGAACTTCCTAGATTTTCTTTCATGATGAGAATGTTAAGTAAAGATGTCTGTGAGATTTGGGAATGTGTTGAACGTAAAGTACCTAATACAAAGTAGTATGCTTAATGCGATTTGATTTTTAAAATCTTTTACATAATATTATTTTAAAGGAAAAAATAGTAAATTGTTCACAAAGTAAGTTATGCCTAAGCCTGGGCTAATCTTACGTAGGTTGGTCGACTTAAACATGTCTAAGTTGTTATGCACGAGGATCAACTCCGCTGGAAGTGAGTTCCAATCCTAAAGTTTCAATATATATAAAGTTTTGTACCTATATAGATCATTATATCTAGAGTAGTACGAATTGAGGTACAAACTTATTAAGTATAGAAAGGAAGTATGAAATATTGAAAGATTGAGTTCGTTGTGAATTCAAGCGTTTAGTTTACTACACACACATGCTAGGTAGTGCAGCAAAATTCACGTAAGATGTTTTACGCAAACAAAACGCAATGTGGGTGCATACATATTCCTGTTCTTCAAACAAGTATTCTTACCCAAGTTTAAGTGTGTGCAAATTTCAATGCAGTAGGTACCTAAAGACATAAGTATAGGGACTATGTTGCCAATAGTTCCGTAGCGATTTGCCTCCTTAGACAAATTCCATTTTCCGCAACCGTTAACGCGAACAGAAAATAAAATTGTATTGAAATGACATTTACTCGCGCTTGAGTTACGTCATTGTAATGTTATTTTAGCAAGTTTTATTTTCTGTTCGCGTTGACGGTTGTGAAAAATGAAATTTCTCTAAAGGAAAAAAATACCGATACTAACGTGATGAATGCGAAAGTAATTAAGTAAGTATGTCTACGTAAAATTAACTTTTATATTAAAGATAAATATATTTTGGTAAAAATAAATTGGTTCTTGAAGATGGACAGTATGATTTTTGGATGAAAGATTACATAAGGTATCAACTACAGCAAACAGTTGTATGATGATAAATAGCCAACTAAAATATTTAGCCTAAAAAAAACATATTAATCTCCGAAACAAACTAATTTAAATGAAATTCCAGAATAAATTACTCAATAAATTTATTTATAATGTATTATTAATTTATAATTAATTTATAGATTTTGTTTTGGAACCAATAGGTGGCGCTTTTCATGATCTAAAAATTGAGTTGATCTATACTAGTACAACGTGCAATCAATTGATAAAATCAAGTGTAAAAAGTCACGAGTAACGAGTAGTTTTAATTAATTACTTTGCAAGCACGAGACTGGCTCTAATGATTGCAGGAAGCGAGTATCCTCTGTAGGTAGGTTAGGTACGGTCAGCGCCGGCACTAGGTTTTGACCTAAGCGCGAGATCGTGTTTCGGCGCCTTTTAGTGACTGACTTCCTTCTTTTTAGTAGACAACAACTACAAAGAGAGAACCGAAACACTGTATTCTCAGTGCCTGGTGACCATTTTTAGGTCGCGAAACGGAGAGTGCGTCGGACGAACGGGAAAAAATAATTCTCATTGGTGCAATTGACTAACGGGAAACACCCGACTTTTTCATGTTTACACTTTGAGTATTTATCCTTATGCGCCTAGTGCGGCCGCTCTTCTCTCCCCTGTGACCGGCTCTGGGTATGGTGAGGAAATAACCTAACCTAAGTACCATATTATTAGAGTTTTAGGGTCAGCGTAGGAAACCTTGTACTAGAATTTAATACTGCTTAGTTGGAAGCTGACCGGTACAGTTCTGCCTTTCACTAGCGTGTAAAATGTATGATTTATAAGGTTTGTATTTCGCTAGAAAAACTTAAGGCATTTTACTGTTGAATTTTAAAGAAAATGTATTATTTTTTGGTTTTATAAAGATATCGGTTTCAATAGAGAAATGCTAGTCTATATAAATAAGATTACTTAGATTTTGTCCTTATTTAAGTTCCTGTTTGTTGAACTTTGCAAATATTTATCGCAAACAGACAAACCCTGCTTGTCTCTATAATTAAATTAAAGCCTCGTAAATTTATTTTAATATTTTTTCTTATCTATTTTCCTAAGCAAAATAAACATTATGAAACAAAGCTATAGGTATTTAGATGTACAATGAAAATTGTCTTTGCCTATGAAAGTGTTAATATCAAGAACAAAATATAGATAGATATAAATTATGGTTTTAATTTCCATTCTTCTAGCAAGAACTATTAAGAAAATTTTGATCAATGTCATCTTCTTTTTATTGTTTCAATATTTATTCATCATTTTGTTATGATTTAAGTTTATATCCACCGTTTTCAATAGTGAATTAAAAGGTTTTAAATGTTTATAAAACTTTAAATATTGGAAGTATGAAAGAAAAGATTAACAAAGCCCTCATTGCACCTTGCGCTGTTACTGCACGGTATCTTACAATTCTTGAATTAATATTATATTTACAAATTTTAAATTACGTTAAAAATAGAACCGCGAAACGAGTTCCTGAAAAAATCGTATAAACTTTAATTAAATTAACATTATGCTGTAGTGGCATTGTATCATTTATTTATTGTATAATATTTTATTTCTTATTAATGGCCGTGCACATTGAATATTTTTCCCTAGCACATAAAACGGAGGAACGCCTTCGTATGTTCTAATTTATCAACGAAAAACGGGTCATCAAACGGATTCACCAACTATGATGTCATAGTATTTTAAATGAGTTGTATACATGTACTGCAGAAGCAATAATGGTTTCTGTTCGGTTGATTTTAAGTTTCATTTTAGATCGCGGGCAAGCAGCCGCGCGATGGAGCGGTACGAGAAGCTCGCTAAGCTCGGCGAGGGCTCGTACGGGCTCGTGTACAAGTGCCGCAACAGGGACACAGGGGAGATAGTCGCCGTGAAGAAATTCGTCGAGAACGAGGACGATCCGCTCATTAGGAAGATCGCGCTTAGAGAAATTAGAATGCTGAAGGTAGGTTTAAAAAACGTTAAAATAAAGGTTAAAGGTACATCTAATGCAATGTGAGTATGAAAGCTCTCAAAGAAATAAAAATATCGGTCAACTGTGAGTCGGACACACACATGATGGGTTCCGTATCGCCTTTTAAGATGTACCTAACAGGAAGTACTTTTTAGATCATTTCGTAAAGGAAACAAAAGCAAACCAAAAGTGTCGAAAAAATTAAGTCTCAATCTTGTATGAAAGCCACCTTTCATTTTTAATTTGTTTATGACCTCGGTGGCGCACTGGTGTAAACAGCCGACTGCTACGCTAGAGGTTCCGGGTGCGAATCTCGGCGGGGACGGGACTTTGTGTTAATTGCAAGACGCATTGTTTTGCTTACCGGTCTCGGATATTGTATTCTTATCTATGTATTATATACCATATCGTTGCTTATTTCCTGTGACACAAGTTCTTACGATACTTACTGCAGGGCTGAGTCAATGTGTGTCGTGATGTGGTTTTTATTATGTTTTTAGTATTTGTTGTTGTATCGGCAACAGAATGAGACATTCTCTGAAAATTTCAAGAGTCTTGCTATTATGGTTCATGAGATACAGCCCGCTGCGTGTTTTACCCATTGATTATGGAACGCTAAAAAGGCCAGAGATAAAAATGGAATGAAACGTGTTCGTCTTGCTCGATGTTGCTGCAAGTAAGGAACTGCGTAAATGGATCCTACCTATACAATATTTTTAAAACAAAATTCTTAATAGAATAAATGAAGTTTTTATTCTGGCCATATTTCATAGAGTAAAAAAATTGGAAACAAACAAAAAAATCTAATTTACAGACACGATCATTATTCCGAACCCATCTTCCTCTTTCCCATGTAGTGTTCTCTGTTTCATAACAAAAAAATGCATTAAAAGAAAATTGTTTTCTCAATAAATCAAAACTTCAAGCTTTTCATTCACACAATGAAACAATGGTTTCGTTTTATAAACATGGCATTTGTTTTCATATTCAACAGTGCCATAAAACGATTGTTCGCCGCTGTGGTATCGATTTTAATCGATAAAATAAATCGGTTGACCCCGATAGAACCCGCATGACTCACTGTCGACTGGTCGCACGATTTCAATGAATAAATAATTAATAAAATGGTAAATGTCGGACTTAAACGTCTCATGTTGAAACGACTCAACCGAAAGAAAACAAATCATGTATGCCTTTTGCTCGATTCATAAAAAAAGGGAAATAAAGTAGGAAAAAAACGAAGAAAAAGGACAGCTTTGTGTTGGGAATTGGGTTTTTTTAAATTTATTTATTCTAGTATATGCCTATATTTTATTATTTTTAACACTGATTAACAGCTCTAAATAAGCACTTACACATAATATCCCCATCACGTCACACATACTGACTCAGCCCTGCACTAACATAAAATCTTGTATCGCAGGCACTAAGCAACTAAATACGGTATCAACTACATATGCAATGAATGAATACAACATCCAAGACCGGTGAGCTAAACTATGCATCTATTAATTAAGAACTGATTTTCATAAAATTATATAAAACTACTTTTGTATAAATAAAATTAGAAAAAGTTCACATAAATGAGGTTCGTTCAATATTGAAACTACCGTAGTAAATCCTTCAGGCTTTCGACTACGGCGTAGTAAAGACGTAGCCAGGCGTAGTGCAGTAATTAAATCAGAAAACGGCACGTGTAAAATAAAGTACAATAAATAATTGAAAAAAAAACCAGTTTGATTGAAAGCTGTAATTCATTAGCTATTCAATAACCGATGTTTTTTTAATGAGATTAATTGCTTTAAAAAAAACGTCCGCCACTTATCAAATAGCGTTGAGTAATTTTTATAAATAACAATATTTTGTTTTAAAAATTACCGGCTAGGTGACTTTGTCCGGTTATTTTGTCGATAGATTGACAAATGGATATCTTAATTTGTCAAACCAGTGTGTTTATTATGTGTAGTTATATATTTATCATATTTTTTTTAAATTAGCAGTCGTAAAATCGTACTAATAATATTGAAACGTGATCTAAACAATAAAATAGCCTACCAGCTTTTTTTTATGTATAATACATTTTTATGACATCATACATTTTTACTTAATTCTATTAATATATTTAACTCTTAATTTTTTCTTGAAGAATTTGTATGAAAAATCGCTATTTTTCGGTACTGACAAGATTCGATCCTTAGTTTGGAACTAAGGCATTTTACATTTGAATTTCCCCAGGATATTTATTATTATGCGTTCAAAATTTCTATTAAATTGTTTGTCCAACAGAATCTGAAGCATCCGAACTTGGTGAATCTAATCGAAGTGTTCCGACGCAAACGCAAGCTGCACCTCGTGTTCGAGTACTGTGACCACACTGTCCTGCACGAACTGGAGAAACATCCGGCAGTGAGTAAATCCATACTTCATCATCATCACCAGCTGGAAGACGTCCATGTTTATAGAGGGTTTCTCCAAGTATTTCCAAATTGATTAAGTTGGGTATTCTAATTATTAACAATTTCTAAGTGACTACTTAAAATTGGGATTCTTTAAAAGTATTTTACGAAGGTTGGAGTCTCGGGTTGCCGTGAGTTGTAACTTCCATGTTCCTCATTGTGCCCGGACAGTGGCGACACTGGGACTCAAACATGTGAAATGCGGTACGCAATACCTCTGCCAACCCCTCTCGAGTTTATGTTTATGAATGTCGGTATTTATGTTTTACGGGGTAGAAAACGCGTCTAGGTGACTCTTGTTTCACCAGGTATTCCCTAGCCTTTAGTTAGATGAAAAGAAATTAACTTGCGCTCGAGTCATGTCATTGTCAGTGTCATTTCTTCGTCACTTATCGTTAAAGCTAGCGGATAATCGATTTTGTCTAATAGGCCGCTTGCATCCGGGCTCTCTGAAGTTTACAAGATCATCCGTACTCCTTGGCCGTTCAACTACTATATACTAAAATTATAAAAGCAAATGTAATTTCATGTGTTTCGAAAATCGATGAACAGAATTATGTATAAACTGATTGCCACTTAAACGAAGCTGGCCGAGTCGGCTAGCGCATAGATTGGGCTGTCTGTTGGTGCACAGCAATCATTTTTAATGATTTATTACTTGAAAAAGTTCAAAAACTAGTTTTTTTTTTTTTTAATTAGCCTTTATATAATATTCACAAGTCACGTGTATCTTTGCGAAAACGACCTCGGAGAATTTTTTAACGGATTTTTTCAAACGTTTAAAACTCGTTTGCGTTCGTTTTTTTCTACTTTTTTTGTTGGTTTACCATTTCGGTCGCGTGAGACTCGGTTTTTGCTGTTGTTACGTACGGTAATAAACAGATTGACTTTTTCTGTAGTTCTAATAAGAGTTTTTTTTCTTAATTTTGTTACTTTGTTAGGTCTACCGGCAATAAGTTATGTAAATTTAGCCAATTATTTTATAAGCTTGTGTTCATTGCTAAAATGTTTGCTAAAGTATATGAAATACCTATTTTCCATTTAGACTTCTTCTATAAATGCTATTATTCGGCAATCGTTAACGCCAAAAGAAAATAAAAATGTATTGAAATGTCATTTCCTCGCGCTGGAGCTACGTCATTGTATTATATTCGATTATTCCGCTGGCGTTAAAGCTTGCGGAATAATCGAATTTTTAAAGGGGTTAGCTCAAGTTACAATTACGTAACATGACAGCGAGAAAAATTTCCATTCATTAAATTTTTTATGAAATGGGATATTTAAAAGTCTACACGTTAATTTAGAAAATTACAAGTTGACCATGGTGGAAAAACTTACAAATTTGTAGAATAGCAGCAAAATTCTGTATACACATATATCTAAACGTTTCTACTTGACAGGTGATTTTTTATAAATTTCTAAGAACTGCTTTATTCAACACAAAATTGTAGTATTACAATTCTAAACATTCGTCGAACAAATACAGGCAGAGTCACCCTGTATTAGAGAAATTACATAAAGCTTACACTTTTTTGTAAGTACTACAAATTTGTAGATACGATTTGTTATCGAAATCTACAGGCGTTTTGTGTTACGTGTTGGATTTCTCACATACGTAAGCTAAGCTTAATTAAACAGGATCCATAAAAAATTTACAAATTTGTCACTTTTATACAAATTTGTAGACTTGACACTTTATTGAACAAGTTCCAGGCATTTCTTGAGAACCATTTTGAGGTTAGTTGCCGAAACGAAAATTAATAATTTATTTTTATTATGATGAATAAATCCACCATAAACAAGGCATGCTAAGGGCAATGCTCTTAATAACGGTCAAGAGCAATATCTAATCTGTTGATTATTATATTATATTATTTATAAATTTAAAATAAATTATCATAACAGATAAGGTCGATTTACCAACCATCTAATTAAAGGTAATATTGCCTTCAGCTGCTCTTATGGGAAGGTGTGTGTTGCTTTAGGTTGAGATGTAATAAATTTTTGGGTGGGTTTTAATTTTACAAAAAAAAAAAAAAATTGCCAAAAACGAGGTACAAAAAGAAAAGGTATTATAATTAACTTAAACTTACAGGTATTAAGTATTGGCAAAAGGAAAACAGCTCAGCTTTATGCGGCCCGAACATGTACATTCGAGCGGGGCTGATTTTCAGTCTAGTATTTTGAACGTTTGTATGTTTTTATGTTTGTTACTCTATTACGCAAAAACTAATTAAGGGATTTGAATGAAATTTGGCATACAGATAGTTTATTACCTTCATTAAAGAATAGGATACTTGCAATCCCGAAAATATGTAGGTTTTTGAGGGATATACTAAAGACACATAGTTATTCGTATATCTAATAGAAGTGTATTCTAAAGTCGCTAGTAGAACGTGGACATAGTCGCTAGTAGAAACTAGTAATTCATATAATAATATAATAATCACATCACGACACACACATTGGTCCAGCATTGCAGTGATATCGTATCATCTTCAACGGTATAAACTACATAGATAAGAACACAACATCCAAGACCGGTAATCGAAACAGTGTATCATTCAAATAACACAAAGTCCCGTCCCCGCCGGGATTCGAACCCGGAACCTCTCGCGTAGCAGCCAGCTGTTACACAGTTGCGCCACAGAGGCCGTCCAATACCTAATTATAATAATAAATTCTTCCCACGCACACAATTAATTGTTCTAATTAAACACACTGAGTCATTGTGATTTATAAATCACAATAAAATTGTTCTAGATCTTTTCTCTGCGTGTTTGAATCATTATCAATAGCTCGTAAATTTTTTCTGTATCTCCGCGATCTTCATACGAACGTGACAGCTCCTTTTTCCTATTTCTTTTCATCCTTAAACCATCCCTTTATTTTAGCTATCAAAGTAAAAAGTATCATTCAAATCGGCCTAGCCGTCTTCGTCTTCGAGAAACTAACTAAACGAAAATCTCTTTATTTTTATTTATAAAAAAAAGATGAAGGAAGAAGATCTAAGGATGTTTCTTGTTAAATACTTCCGTATTCGATTAAATATGTTATTAACTCGTTGGTATTAATGACAGTTCAATTGCATCATATAATTACTAAATTTCCTTGATACTTTTACACATGCAATATAGTGTAACTATAATGACTTTAGGACATACAAAAAACACAAGATTTGCGCGCACCAGGTATGTGGTCTGTTATAGTTAGTCATAACTCTACGTATTAAAAGCTGTTGTTGCGACAATAGAGGATGTGCATGAAATTTAATTCGATTATTCAATCGATTTATCGTAAAGTATCTAGAAATAGTATTTATAGTGAAAACGGAATTAGAATTGAACGATAAACCAGGGAGATGTAATGATTAAAAGTAAATATATCTATCTCGCTCATCAGAAAAACCTTTTCTATGGAAGTTGTATGGCGCCTGTGTACTTTTACGTCGTAATACATATCGGATCTCTCTGTCTAACCAACGACTTAGAAGCCTTAACTTAGTTAATAAGTCACATATTTGAGAAAATCTTACGGATTTGTGTAAATATGTGGTATCGAATTGATATAAATAAAAAAAGTCCTATTCACATAATAAATATTTATCTAAATAATAAATCTAATTTAAAAAAAAACATACATTTAAAAAATACGACTTCAACAACGGAACTGGCTTTAGCCGGTTCTTAAAGTGACATTTTTGTCGAATTCGATATTCAAATGAGCCAATAAGTCGCGTGCCAAGTTCACACTGACAACTTGATTATAAAAACAATCAAACGTATCAACGATAATGTCCTTGAACTTTCATGTGCAAGGTCAACTAAACAAAGGTTTTTGGAAGAAAATAATTTATAAAACGTACTTATATTTAGCTGACACGTGAGATAAGCAAAACGTGCTGCCATGGATTGAAATTCGGCATTATAATTTATCTGCCGTCGCCTAAAAAAATAATATTTAATTTAATTATATCATCAATCATTTTTTATACAGTATGGTTGAAAACACGTTGGAAACAAGTTTGAAACAAAGATGTTTAAATCAAAGACTATTAAAGGTGAACGAGCTTGACATTGCTATTTATTTTCGCTCAAGTTTAGTGTTGTCATAAATGAAATGACATTAAGATCTTATCTTACGCTTGCAACACTTAAAGTGACTTACCCATTTAGTTGACCTAATCTTTAGTGCCAGGAATTTTCTTTCTAACAATAATACAATGGATTCTGAAGCATTATAATAAATATTTTTGTGCAACAAATTTCCATTGGATTTCCCAATAAACGTCTTTATTGCAAACTTTGCCCTGACAGCAAAACTGGAGTCGAGCCGTTCTAAATGATGCTTACTCGCGTTCGTGTTAATTTAAATAAAACTTTAATAGGTACAATCCAAACGAAACTCATTGAGAGCGGGATAAATAAAATTTAACCAGCCAAGCGCGAGTCGGACTTGCACACGAAGGATTCTACACCATCTATGTAACTGTTACGGTTTAAGGCATTCGGGTTTTTATATAAGAAGGTCGAAAAAAAAGCCAAAAAAATCCATTCTTCGGACCCTTTAGTTTTAAAGGCTGTGTTTTATTTTATTCCTTTTTTTATATCGGGGTATATATTTTTTTCTGTTTATTTTTTGAGATTTTTATCTATATAGATATGTCAATCTCATTGTATCTTATCTATAATTATACTCATATATTTACTTAAAAACTAACAATGTAACAGAAGCTGACACATAGCTATGGCTGCTTCAGAAGTTGGTGTGGACAGGGTGCTTTGCACGATACCTAAATTTAAAGGATTTAGGCCATGTATTGACATAAATATCCTCCTTTCATTCTCATTCCGGACACAATCCATTATTAGGTGATGAACGTCTTCAATTTTTTACACATATTACAGTTGGGTGAATCAACCTTCTTCATCAAATAACCAAATTCTTTGCATGGACAGTGTCCCGATCGAGCCCTGAGTAAAAGTTTGATTACATTCCTTTTAAGTTTAACATTAAGGAACCAAGGTATCTTAAGAGGCTGACACTGTATCGTTTTGTACCATATATCGGGATATAGAAACATACGATTTGTCAAAATATCTAACTATACGGACCGATAGTCGAAAAGGGACAGCGGAGGCTTAGTATTGGTCTTCCATTTTTCCTTTTCGGTATGGGACCTTAAAAATTTCACTCTTATGACAAACAAAGAAGCTACTTGACTACAGTTACTTGCCTCACTCTCAACCTCAAAGAGGACGCGATAATTGGTAGATGGAAATCTTTAATTAGCACCAGGTTTCGGAACTGTGAACTTGTAACACTTTCGTACACCTTTACCTAGTTTGATGGGACGGGTTTTAGCAACTGGACTGCCAGGGTCGCGGTCACTTATGCGGTCTTTAAAAGTATAATAAACAAGCTACTGAAATTAAAAAGGCTTAGATGATACCTAACCTCTCAATTGAAACACAGTCATATAGGTTTAATTGTTTCAAAGTGAAAACCAAATTCAAAATAAAACCTTGTATTTTGGCTGTTTCGTGTGCCTTAATTTTTGTTTTCGTACTGTTTAATAAACGTTAAGTATGGTATAAAATGGACAACTTCTAAACATAAGGCTTTCCATTTTGTAAGCAACTGCAAAGGAATGCCTCTTTCACAGTTTTTCACGAAAAAAAACAATAAAAATTTACATTTGAACAACTATAATTATTTTCTTTCAATTTTATTTGTCATCACCTTTTCTTGTAGTAGCAAAAGACATCTCCAAGTCCAAGTGATTTTAGATTTAAAGTTCTGCATATGTGTCCAGCGTAATCGAGGCAAAAATTAAGTAAGCAGGTGTCATGTAGTTACAGATTTTGTCAGTTCGATGTTCTTCCTGAAAAAGGTTATTTTACATGTGACGTCAAGTTTAAACACAACAAAAAAGCTAACAAAACCAAACGAAAGATGTGACCTTGCGTCTGTTTAAGCAATCATATCTACATGTACATGTATATGTATGTTATTTACGTAAGAACCGTCACTTCCCTATTGTAATATCCGTTTGAGTGTCTGCATTATATATAGTTATACATTTTACGCTCACTAATTGCTTTTGCAGCAAAGTGCAAGGTTCTTTGCTATGTTTCGCAAAGGATAACGTAATTCTTTCTTTTACGAAAGACGTAATGAACTTAATATATAATTAAAGGAAATTCAACGAAAGACTAGGCGGTATGGTCGAATGACTATAGCCAGCGCCATGGGTGGAAAATAAAAACGTAATTCTTTCGTGTGTTAACACTCGAATTGATTCCTTTTTTAAACTTAAAAATTGTGAATGTGCATGATATTTGATTGGATTATTCAATCAGTTTATCGTAAAGTATGTGGAAATAGTATATTTACAGGAAAACAAAATATGAATTGTATTATAAACCAGGGAGATTTAACCATAGTAAATATATCTATCTCACTCATCAGAACAACCTTTTTAGTTGTATGACGTCATTGTACATAATGGATCTCGCTGACTAACCAACGACTTTATAGCTTTGTAACATAATAATAATTCAGATATTTGGAAAATCTAAAGGATTTTGAATTATAATGAATAAATAAAAAATTACATGCATATTCCTTATTAAGAATACGAAAATCAAGTAGGCTGAAGCCACATGGTGCAGTGCGGTCGCGGGCGGCAGGGGCGAATCCTTTGTCACTGCGGCGTCCAGCATATAAAAATCCATTAAACGTCCGGAATAGGGACTTTTTTATTCTCAAAGATTGGAAAAAAAGTAATCAATTCGAATGTGAAATAGGTATTTACTAAGATCTTTTGCCAGGACAGAAAAATGTCCGGCGAATTTTGCAATTTTCCAACTCGAGCTCGGTTTTTTTATATTAAATTAAATGACAATGTATTTTTGGCATGTTGAGATTACCGATCACTAAATCGTACAAAACAAAGTCGCTTCCCACTGTCTGTCCCTACTTATGCTTAGATCTTTCAAACTACGCAACGGATTTTGATGCAGTTTTTTAATAGATAGAGTGATTCAAGAGGAAGGTTTATAGGATATAATACATGCATAATATCCGTGCGAAGCCGGGGCACATCGCTAGCCATAAATAATTATAATTATTCCCACATCTATGCATCGAAACAACACCAGAGGTGACTGGACGCTAAATATCTTGCTCTTTTAAGTGATACATTTACTTAAATTAAAAAAAAAAAAAACAAAATGTCTCGATCCAATTTACGTGCATTGAACTGTAGTTCGAGTTCGAGACACTATTAAAGGGTCTTTGAACTTGAAGGGACGGTTTAAGTAAGTAAGAACTTTATTCATAAAATAACACAGTATCTCACATCACAGTGTTTTAACAAGAAATATGTATTAACCTAAAATATTACATTAAGATGCTGTGTTACAACCATGAAAGGGTATGCAATTCACCACTGTGTTAGCTCTTACGAGACCGAAGCTGATCTTCCGTTGCACACCAATTGATTACGAAGATGATATATAAATAATACAGATAGAGATACAAATAATTATGAATGTGTTTGTGAAAATTTTAAACTAAAACTCAGATTATATTGATATTATTAAATAAATTTTACACAAGTTATAGGGACAAAATAAATTGAATTTAACATATATAATTTCATCGTGAATCATGACTAAACTTTGCCAAATTAGAACAAGAATCACTCTTAATATAGAATTCGGGCATGTAAATCATGGCATGATATGACTTACATACGTAATTGACGACTTCGGTGGCAAAACATTGGCAACTGGAAGTAACGGTTTCGAATCCTGGTGGGGTTATTTCCAAAACGTCTTGCTTCGCTTCCCGATGTTGTAGTCATATATGTCGTTGTCAAACCATGGAAGTTATTTTATTATAAGCTGAATTTCTTGAGCGAGACAACAGTCGATAGTCTATCACCAGAGGTGGGACAAGTGCCCTATCTTATTAGTTTAAAGTTAAAAAGAAGGTTATTTTCCTTGCATTTGAATTCTGTTTCGCAGTTGCATGTTTAAATTGTACAATAAAACGAGTTTGTAATATGCAAGTACAGTGTTGTACATGGCGACGTTAAAATACCTTAATAAAATGTTGTGCCACATGTTTGGTACCGAAACTTGTTTCACTTTCTTTCACTTTCTCTTGAAGTTATAAATAAATGTTAAGGTACTCGATTGATTAATAGCCAAAGACTAATTTGCATTTAGAAAATTTACTAATTAAAATATACTTAATGAATGAAATTAAAAATGGAAACCTTGAGGAGTTGCTTCTAGTTTTAAACCATACTAAAGTCATCGATCTCTATTTTTGGTTGAAGTCAATATATTCAAAGTCAAGTAGAAATATGTCCCAAGGCGTAATTATGGTGCAAAAGGTTGATGATTTGCTGCCTGGAACCTGTTAACTAAAGTGTGAAATGGAAAAGTTTATATAGTTTTTTTTCTTAAGGAGGCCTTAGCAGCTTTACCGTGACTTTATTTTACCGTGGCTATAATTCCCTATACAATCGATCAGGCTTCGTAGCTTCGTAGGGTATCGTCTTTATAAAGGCAACACAACAAGACGGAAAGCATAGGTACGACCGCCATATCTGTCGGCCTCCTCGTCGAGCCTGACCTAGTACAGATCCGTTCGGGAGCTGGACTATCAAGGGGTGAAGTTACTATAGTATTATCCTCACAAGTATGGGACTAACTGATAATATATTTGTCTTTTTTATTGCTATGTAAAGGTTTTATACATGACACTCTAAAGGCTTCAACTAAGTAGGTTTTATATTGCTATATGAGACAAATACCACGGTATTATGTATAATTTTAATTTCTGCATACTCGTTTTATCTAAAGAGTTCAGACTACTGGTCCTTGATCTATGCCTTCGTTTTCAGGGTTGCCCGGAGCTGCTATCAAAGCAGATAGTATGGCAGACTCTGCAAGGAGTGGCTTATTGTCACCGGCACAACTGCATCCACCGGGACGTGAAACCGGAGAATATTCTGCTCACCGCGGATGGAGTGGTTAAGCTCTGCGACTTCGGCTTCGCCAGGATGATCAGTGCGTACCTTTTTATACACAAGATGTACTTATTTCTCTAATACCGGTTCCATAACCTTAGGGCTTTTTCAATTTATACGTTTGTGGTCGACCGGCTGCGGTGCCGAAGCGGTGCGGTAGCCGTCCCGCTAACGGGTGATATTTTTTTACAAAACGCGCGGTGCTATGACTGTGCAACAAACGCACGGCAACAGGATGGAAAGGACGACTATCGCACTGCTTCGGTACCGCAGATGGCAGACAATAAACGTCAAAATTATTAAAAAATCCTTAAGTAGACTTTTATACTTAATGTAAATCGAACGTTTGATGTTTGCCTTTAGATTTTTTAAGCAGTATATAAGAATCGTTCTAAAATAGTAACTTGTACAAATACCCGGAGAATAATATCAATTATTCGACTAAACAGTTGAGTTTTGATCTCTATAAAAATTTTGGTTCATCCGTATTACGTAGTATATTCATAGAAGTTCTCAACATTTTTGTATGAATTTAACTGATAGGTGTACCCATCTTATCTGGTTTCCTTAAGTTTCCTTCCTTAGCCATCCTATCATGATCCCTTCAGGTGGAAGCTACTCTTCGGAATACTCAGTGCACACCATGATACCGTTCGGAGTTGACGTACGAAGGAGAACTAGTAACTATATAAACCATCTTTTAATTAATATTGTTTTAAATACGTTAATTACGTTACAAATAGATTATTAATGATGTAGAATGCCTGTAACAGATGTACATACACAAAATAAGTTTTAAGCTATATATTTTCAAATCTAATGTAAGTTACTTCATACATAGTCCATATTTACTTAGTAGTCTAACTACTAACTAAATATGACTAACTTTTATTAGAATTCCTAATGATCTTGTCGATCTTTGAATAACTAAAATAGTTTCGAAATATTTGAGAATAATCCTTTTTTGAAATTGATTTTAAAAATTTGTAGTATTGTATTGCATAGTTGTGGAATTCATATAGAAATCTACTAATTATGTAGTCAATTAAGTAAGTACGTTACGTATCGATTGTTAAATTGTCAGTCTTAGTAATTAACATCCACAGGTATCTATTACAGTAGAACATTTTACTAGACTTTTTCAGAGAAAAATACAGCAATTTAATAAATAACAGAGTTGTAAAAGCACTTACGGAGATAGTTTTCATTTGATAAGAGGATTTAGGGTGAGCTATCTTAGATCAGACGGGTTTATTGTTAATTTTAACCTACCTTTATAGGCAGATATATGTAAATAGTACGAACGTCATAAATAAATAAAAAATAGATCAAATGATAGGAGTCAAATGGGGTAGATCAGTCATGTCAAACTTGCGGCCCGCGGGCCACATGCAGTCAACTCAGCTCTCACTCCTGTGGCCCGAATCAATATTGAAAACTGTCAGATAATGCGGCCTGTGTTAGAAACATAGGTTAATAACCAGCTTTTACCTCAAATTAAAACTTAAGGTCGCTAGTTTTATTATTGCGACCCATCTAGTCTACATTCGGCCCACCAGTGGGTTTGAGTTTCCATGGTTGATCACATGAAAAATGTGTAGAATGCAGTCTGTCAATTGTTTTAAGCTTAGAAGAGCTAACAGATTGCCTAGGACTGGTAGCTGTCAGGGGATTGATCGGTCCATTTTTCACATATAACATGTGCCCATCTTGAAATTCACCGTTCACATTCACCTGCGCCCGAGTTACGACGTTGTAATGTCATCTCCATACATTTTTATTTTCTGTTAGCGTAAATGCTTGCGGAAAAAGGTATTTGTCTTAGGGGGCTGATCAATTGATGCGTTTAAAGTTAACAATCTGAAATTTTTTTATTCCCATTTCATCACATGATATAATAAATGCAATATATATAAGATACAATTAAACATAATCCTAATGGATCACACTTGTATGCCATGCGATATTGGATCCTAAGAAACTTTACCTCTTGATATTCTTGATAAAATATAATTTGACGACCTCGGTGTCGCAGTGGTGTAAACAGCCGACTGCTACGCTAGAGGTTCCTGGTTCGAAAGCCAGCGGGGCGGGACTTTGTGTTATTTGCTAGACGCATTGGTTCGCTTACCGGTCTTGGATGTTGTATTCTTATCTATGTAATATATACCATGACGTTGCTTAGTGGCTGCGATACAAGATTATATCTTAGTGCAGGGCTGAGTCAATGAGTGTGTCGTGATGTGATTATTATTACAGATAATATCCTTAATAAGATTCGTTATATAAATAAAAAAAACATCTACAGCGGAAGCCGTAGGTAGCTGCTAATATTTGCATTCTTAATTTGCGATGACATGGCAAACAATTTGAACCTTATTACTAGTGGAGCAAGAACGGTATTGTATCGACCGGTACTTTATTGATCTAATTCACAGAGTAAACATAGTGATTCCTACTAGATTCTATTTACATTTAGTTTTATAATTAACCGGCTGCTGCAAGCAGTTTCATACGATTTAGGGATCCGCACCCAAAGGGCATTAACCTATTACCAAATTACTAAACCCACTAGTCTGTCAGCGTTCTGGAGTTAGATTAACTATAATGGGACAGTCAATTCATTTCATTTAGGGTGTAGTATACCGCTTTAACAACAAATAATATAAAAATGAGTACGTGGTAGCTCAGATTGTTACGTACCTTGGTTAGCCGACCGACCCGACCCGACAGGTCGAGGGTTCGAGTCTCGGGTTGCCGTAAGTTGTAGCTTCCATGTTCCTTATCGTGCCCGGCGCGAGGCGACAGACTCACAACCTGTCACACTGGGACTTAACATAAACATGTGAAATGCGGTGTGTAACACCTCTGCCAACCCCTCTCGAGGGATTTATTACGGCGTGAGTTTATGTTTTATGAATGTGTGTAATGTAAAAAATTGCGGCCTGTCCTGACTTATCATGGTTTTTCAAGTAATAAATTGCCTCTGTTATTCAGGGATGATGTAATTCTAATGGTGAAATATTTTTTTAAATTGGTCCAATGTGTCTACCATGAGTTTGTATAGTTTTTCGGCATGTCAGGTAACGTAGATTACTAGTGATTTTGTATGAGCAATCTTAATTCCTCATCAATCCGTTAGAGGCGCTTTTCAAAGATTCATGCAAATTTGTAAGTACAGTCGCTATCGGCAATCGAAGGTAAAACTCAACTCATTTTTCCTTCCAATAATATTAGTGTAGATCTAGATAATAATAATAATAATAATAAATCACATAACGAAACACACATTGACTCAGCCCTGCGGTAAGATTGAAGAATCAAGTGTCGCAGGCACTAAGCAACGGTATGGTATAAACTACATAGATAAGAATACAACATCCAAGATCGGTAAGCGAAACAATGCATCTTGCAAATAACACAAAGTTCCGCACCCGCCGGGATTCGAACCCAGAACCTCTAGCGTAGCAGTATGCTGTTTACACCACTGCACCACAGAGGTCGTCAAAATAAATGATAAATCTGGATAAATGAGGCTATCTCATACAAGACAGGTGATTTGCTTGCGATTTTTACTTGTTGTTACAAAAATACAGTGATGAACCTTTCATTTGCGAATCCGACTCGTACTTGGTCGGTTCTTTTAGTATATCATATCATCCATCAAACAATTTAATAGAGAGAAGAATCAGTAAACTCGTTAACTTGTAAAAATGATACTAGCGTACTACATCCTTAGTTGACTTGCAAAACCTTCTCCCTGACAAATTTGAATCTCAAAGAGAGAAACAATACTTATAGTGTCGAAATTTTAATCTTTTTTGTCAGTGTCTAGGTATTGGAAAGCAGGGAAAAGTGTCATGAATTTCTAATAATTGTGTCTACCATGAGTTCGTATATTTTTCCCACACGTCAGTGTGCCTACCAAGAGTTTTACCTTCGATAGTCACTTGCGACTGCAGTTACAAATTTACAAGTATGAATCTTTTAAAGCGCCCCTAACGGATAGTTGAGGAATTAAGATTTCTCATACAAAATCGCTGTTGTAAGCTATTTTACCTGACGTGTAGGAAAACTATGCGAACTCATGGCAGACACACAGGTGAAATAGATTACTACTGTGATTTTGTATGAGCAATCTTAATCCCTCAACTATCCGTTAGGGGCGCTTTACAAAGATTCATATAAATTTGTAACTGCAGTCGCGAACGAAACGACAATCGAAGGTCAAACTTATTGTATACGCAAAGAACAGCTTCACAAGTTTTACTTCGTGTGAACATCGTACAGTGAGAAAGCACTTTAATGCTGTTTAACCATAGAACAGTTATTGGATGACCGTGGCATAGTCAATAAACTCGCGAACTTATCTATGAGCGAGTTAGATAAATAAGCGCTAGTAGTTGAATAAAGTGTAAAAATCGTATGGAAATTTTTATAGTTTGTTTGCAAATCGCGAAGTAATTTAAGTAGTTTGTTTTGCGAAACATTCAAAGTATTGTTGCACACTCGATATAAAATGTCAAAATTCACTTTTGCAATGTTTACAGCGGGCTTTTAACTATTGGATTATTGCGATATCGCCACTAAGTTGAGTATGGATTCGTGTAGCGGTTACAAACATTTATACATGAGTAGGTATGAAATACAAATACTTTGGTAAGCTGAATATTCCAGCTGAGGGCGTTTTTTTAACTATCCATTAAAATAATATTGTACTCCGCGATACAAAAGACTTTTTCCATATTTAAAGATTTTGTGCATATTTAAATCATACATACACGTTTTCACATACCTAAACCGTTTTACCTGTAGTCTTTTGTAGCTCTGTTCCAACATTCAGGTCTCAGGAATCCCTTGATGGCTATCCATGACGTTCTTGTTACCACACTTTCTTTCTTTGAAGCTATGTTTTTTTTTCTGACAACAGGTAAAGTAGTAAAAATACTTAATAACTATGTCCTTATAACTAGTGTCAGTAAAATGACAGTAAAAATAATAAAACTATTATTTTAAAACCCACTCCATACCGACACGAATAATCTATAGCAGTGGTTCTCAAACATTTTTTTTAAAGGATCCCTTTTGAAACTTAAATAAACTTACGGAACCGCAATTGGTACTTCTATCATTGGTGGATGAGTTGATGGCGAGTATATGATGCAATGGTTATTGGGATGGATGAAAACTATAAATAGTGATGAGATGAGTCTCAACGCCATGCCTGTGGCCTCTACTGCATCATCAAATGTTTACTTATAAGATTTTCTATTTAGATTAATATCTTGACGGAGCTCTAGCTGAGGGCTGACGGAACCCCAGGGTTCCGCGGAACACAGTTTGATCTATAGACAATGGCTGATCTATAGAATGGGTCTATTGGTACAATTTTTTGGATACCACAAATGTCCCTCGATAGTCGTGCTCCCTATAGGTTCTTTACTAGGTCAAGCTCGATGAGGAGGCAGACTGGTATGGCGGTCGTGCCTGTGCTTTTCGTCTGTTTTTGTTGTCTTTATAAAGATGATACAGCCTGATCGATAGTATAGGGAACGATAGCCACGGTAAAGCTGCTAAAGCCTCCGAGCTGCATCACTTGTGTATTAGGAAAAAAGAAGAAAAAAATGACAAAAGTGGCCCAAATAGTAGAGGTTGTTCCCAGCTATTGCTTTTAGGATGATGTTTTCGTACTCGCTAGAGGTTAATTTGGAGTCACTATCCATCGTAGATCTATTTTATCAACATTTTTAAATAAAACCAATCAAAAATCTCACTATCAAAGTGTCGGTCGTTGCTCTTGACTTGGTTGCGAAACTTAAGTTTGTATGCAAAGTGTGATCGTTCATTTACTTGAATAAACGAGTTGATTATATAATTAAACAATCCAATAAAGATGAGCCAGTCCTAACAACTCTTTGAAATCCACACGAGATTCATTGTTTTATTTTTATTTTGTATTAAGTCAATTCAAATATCAATAGTAAAATTATTAGATTCCTAAATCATTAATTGTAATAATTAAATGTTAGTTGAATTGTTGTTGATTTACTCAAAAAAGAGCAACGAAACTGATTTCTGATTTAATTCGTTGTTGATTCCTGACAGCCGGGAAATGTCTCTAATTCCAGGCACTTTTTCCCCCTAAACGACGAGTGGTGCGGCCCGGAGGCCTTATCAGCTTTACCGTGGCTATCGTTCCCTATACAATCGATAAGACTGTATCGTCTTTATAAAGACAAGCACGTAGCCATTGCACAGCTGCATCTCAAAGGACGCCATTGTTGATCCTGGTTAACAGGGATCGCAGTGGTAGGATAGATTGGTGGGTGTGCCCCGAGATACTGGTAGGGTAGATTAAATCCAACAATCTACAAGTTTGGGGTTTCTGTTTCTTTGTACATTTCGTGAGCAAATTCTTGTCTCGTTACGCAACCACGGCCTTGACTTCCGTGAGAAGTCAGATTCTATGATAGATAATAAGTATAATGATAAACAGTTAAAAATGTAGCTTAAACCAGTGGAAAAGGCGATCTTTTATTTTAAAAAACCCACCTTCCTTTAGCAACAACACTGAGAAACAATGCTGTACCTAGATGAGGATACATTCCTTAATGAGTTCTTATTATAAACGGTTATCATTAATTAATCAATAACTTAAAAAGATTATCACCTTACGTAGTTTTAAAAAGATTTGAGCTTTTCTTAGTAGTAAATTGGTTACTGGAAGACGGAATAGCTTAGCAGACGATGAGACAAAACATGACCGTGCTGTGTATGGACATTTAATTTTCAAGCAGGTTTCCTAAACTGGAAATTCTGGAATTTTTATATTCAAAAGCAGGTCAGGGTTGCCTACCTACGATTTGTTTATAATAATACGGTCAAGTGGGTTCACTTTTAATGTTGCTACCAAAAATATACTTCACTGTCATTAGATTAATAATGTGTGTCGTCTGATACGTTTGTCGTCATGTAATAGTAATTGAATTGAATTGAATTAACAATGTCATATTTGTTTAGTCAATGTACGAAGACAAATGTAAATATAGGTATTTAAAGCAAAAAATGTATTATCTTAACACTATAACCAAAAGGCCTTAAAGAGGTTCATCGTAGATTTGTAACAAATTAAGTAATAAATCGCTCACAGGCGGGTGGGATTCATGTTCTTGTATAACCGGAGCCTGACCCTTTCATAGGTAAAAACAAGCAATTGTGACATTGGTACCATTATCGATTTAGAAAAACATAAGCTCCCTTTTAACTTAATTAAGAATATTGCTTGCGGCTAAATATAAACTTCCTGTCATAAAAATATGCTTTCGTTATTGCGACTGGCGTAAACCTCTACTTCCCGTCGGCCTACAATCTAAAAAATTGCCACAAAACAAGGTCTTGTTGCCCCAGAACATTATACATAAATATAAAAGCAATTTCCTAACTTTATACAGCTTTGCGCATCAGCAATTGACTTGGTCCTTCGAGCCGACGAATTCTCTTGAGTAATTCCAAAACCATTCCATTAAGCATTGCCTGGGTTCTTACTATAATCTCTTATAGACGGGAAAAATTGAACTGCACGAACTTTTCATACTATGACTCTTTATTAGCCGGGCTCGCGGGCAGGCAGTTTTACGATGACGTCAAAAACCATTCACTAATAATTTTGGTACAAAATAATAATAATAATAACCACATCACGACACACACATTGACTCAGCCCTGCACTAAGTATCGTAAGAACTTAAGGTGCTAAGCAACGATATGGTATATACTAATTAAATAAGAATACAACATCCAAGACCGGTAAGCGAGACAATGCGTCTTGCAAATAACACCCGTCCCGCCCCCGTCGGGATTCGAACCCGGAATCTCTAGCGTAGCAGTCGGCGGTTTACACCACTGCACCACCGAGGTCGTCAATAGCTTAGCTTGAGGTATAGCTTTGTCTCACTCAACCTTTCACTATGTCATTAATGTATAAGGCGCTTGTATTTTGCTTTTAAACTATTCAAAAGTCGGCAGACTGCCTGGGAAAGGCATTTTTTAAAAGGTACATAGTATTAAATTGTTAGGCCATAGAAATTTCTTATCAAGATCGCCTACTAATAGTTTCCGTCGTAAAACCTCCTTTCTGAATTCAATTTTCTATTTTATTTCAGTATAATTGAAAAATTTCTAGCGTGAGGAGTTTATTGCGCTACGTGCCTACATTATTTTTTAATAAAGTTTCCATGGTGTAGGTAATCTTGAAAAGGTTCATCCAATATCAATTTTAATATGTCAGGTTGGGAAAAAGTTTTTTTTGCGGGAAAATTCGCAAAATTCGTTTTAAACTTGAAAAACTTAAGCATGCAATCGAGGTTTCATTCAAGAAGGCTAAAACTAAAAACCTCAAATACTAGAATGGAACACGACCCTTAAAATAGCTTGCGTACCTCGCACGTCAGTCAGCTGTAGATATTGATAGCTAAATACAAAGGGTTAGATCTATTTTTGATTGGCATTGAAATGCCTCGGTTCCGTCCATTAATCAGTCTGGGCTGGTTGCGTGATGCGTCTTAAATAAACCTTTACAGACAATTTTGTATTTAAGCCTATAACGAATAGAGCCCAAATTTAAAACTGAACTGCCGTAAACCTAAGTTAGCATCGATAAGAGTTGCTACATGAAACATTGTTAGTCAAGATTTACATATGATTTTATATTGCAAAAGTTCCCTGGATTGTACTTTAAGATTGGAGATATGACTTAAGTTAGGCAACCATGGAAAGTCTTCGGGCTCATGTTTTGTTTGCTTTGCTGACCTACTCTTGGTTATGACATACCATCAGGTGAGATTTTGGCCAGTAGCCCACAAAAGCTCTCACAAGACAATTCTTTTATACCATCCCTCTCCTCTCTTGTAAAAAGTACCAGAGAAATGACTCAATAAGTAGATGGATAAACGATTTTAAAAGTGGGTCATAACCAGGGGGATGAAAGGGTTCGAGCGTGCCACCTTGACAATAATATAAGGCCTTTTACGTACATCTCTACGAACTCACTTACTTTTTTTGGGTTTTAACTAAGTCCGAAAAACTAACTAAGTCAGATTCTTTTGGGGAAAGGGGGAGGTTAAGCACCCTTGCCCCCATAGGCTCTCATTCTCACAATACAAGTTCAATCCCCTCCCTTTCTCTCCAGTCAAACGTACCATATTCGGACAACACTCAGGTTCGTATTGTAAATACTGGGCCGAAAGACCCAGACTGGCTCTTTACTATAAAAACGGCGGTAGGGAACTGGCAAAATATCTTGACACTGGCGAAGACACTGCACACACATGCACAAATTGAACTAACAGAGCTCGTTTTGCTATACATGTCCAGGTCCGGGGGAGACGTACACGGACTACGTGGCGACGCGCTGGTACCGCGCCCCGGAACTGCTCGTCGGTGACACCATGTATAGCACGCCGGTTGATGTCTGGGCTGTCGGTAAGCTTTATTTATTTGAGGCATGAGGTACCCTTTATCATAAACCTTGGGCAACAGAGAGTATGTTGGAGTCTTTGATTTAGAGCGAGCTACGCTTTGGCTGGACGTGAATGAAGTGGAGTATCCGCGACAAATTTTATCAACGGCTTAAGCTACCGGATGAATGCCTAGGAGAAAAGAACACCCTTTCAAAAATGTATAAAATTATTTTCTTAATTTACTAAAACAAAACTATTTTTACTTTATTTTTTAGTTAGTATGATAATTTGCATGATTGCTCTTATAAAGATTCCAGGCGAATATACTTTTTAAAGATGTCATTTTATTTATCAGTGGCAAATCCATCGCGAAATTTTCGATTAGATTCCTATTTTTGTGAAGGCAACCAATCTAGACAGCTAGTCACACAACGTGATGTTTTTATAAAGCTGAGGGAATGAAGTGAGGTAGTCTCAAACAGAAGTGGTCAAATCCAGAAATGGTCGTATGCAGAGGCAGTCATATCAAGAAGTGGACTCCAAATGTCAAAACCACATACCTACACAAGGCTTCATTTCCATTACCGTAGAGCTGAACGGAGCGGATTTTAGGGTTCCGTAGTTTACACCCGAAACCCTTATTTTTCTCGCGTCTACCCCATGGTGTAGGGTATTATTAGATAGGTCGTTAAAAACATTGAGGTTGCTAAGACGTTTTTTTATTTAGGTATTGCAAGAAATAATTCTTCTTTCAAGCGCACTTAAAATAGGGCGCTAGGTTTTTGAAAAATCTGTAAAAAATTGTGTTGGTAGCTCATGTGATGCACGAAATCATTAATATGTAATCAAGTGAAATATTAAAAATAAAGTCATAACAATTATGGGTGACTCCGAAACCTTATTCTATGCATGGTCTGACATACACTTGGCCGGTTTTTTACGTAAGTATACACGTAAGAGGTCCCGGTAACAGAATGTAAGTTGTAAGTAGTTAAGCACCGCTCCACTCCATTAGCTCTCCATCAGTGAAAATCAACTTAAAAACCTTTCCCTATTTCTTCAGTAGGGCAAAAAACAAAGATTAAAGCTATTATTTGCCTAGGCTGCGTGTTCGCTGAGCTGCTATCGAGCGAGGCTCTATGGCCTGGCAAGAGCGACCTGGACCAGCTGTACCTCATCAGGAAGACCTTGGGCGACCTGCTTCCGAGGCACATGACCATCTTCTCACAGAACACTTTCTTTCAGGTCGGTAATAACCACATTTCAATACCTATCTACGGTATACCGTCAATGGTATGGTCAAATACCATTTTCCGGAAGCTTATACGCTAACAGAAAAAAAAATGTATGGACATTACAATAACGTCAGTCAGGAAAATGGTGTGTGCTTGAGGGGGCTGGTTGGAAGTTAGACCGTTCTAAGTTGAACAGCATTCTTGTGAGCATGATGTATGAAAGTAACTACTTATGATTTGTTTTTTTACTCAAGTACTTAATGTGTTTTTCTTTGTTTATTTTTGTTTTTGCTGTGTTCTAAACTTTTCCATGATGCCTAAGTAATGATGGGGTCGAAGGTGCAGCAGGCTTAGATGCCTAGAAAATCCCTGCTTATTATGCTTGGTTTTCGGTTTAAAATTTTAAGCTTTTTTTGTTATGTGATATATAATTTCCAGGGAATGGAACTGCCGGAGCCGACCACTCTAGAACCACTGGAGAGGAAGATACCGCAGAAATTTGCACACAACGAACTGATACTAGACTTTTTGAAGGTGAGGTACTAGGAAATTATAACTGGCGACTCACCAGTTAGAAAATACACCCTCTTTCTAAATTAGTGAACCTGTTTTGACGGTTTTTTTTACTGCAGTATTTTCTTTTTAACTTGAAAGTGTAGGTAGATTTTGTTTATAGGTACCTAGTGGCTGATAACCGTAGGAACAGTCAACTAAGTCCCAAAAAAAGTCAAATGAATTTGTTACAAACCAGTTTAGGGCAGAGGTTCCAACAATAGTTTTTTTAATTTCTCTGTGCAGAAATGCTTGGACAAGGACCCGATGATGCGGTGGACGTGCGAGCAGCTGCTGCGGCACCCGATCTTCGAGAACTTCCTGTTCACAGTACCGCACTCCGACCACGATGACTACGAGAAGGCTAGGAGGGCACAGGTAAAGGCTAGCTCGTCGGCAAGATATGGTACGAAAAAGCATCTTCCCTTTCATATATATTTTTTAATTGAAGCCAATACACTTTGGGATGGAACACGTGTCGCATAAAGACCTTCTTTTTGGTTAAAATGACTCCTAAACAGAATGCCCTACATTTTTCTGGTATTTATTCCTCGTCTTTTCGACATTTCCTTATGCCCATGCTGAAGTTAGTAGGTCACTTACAATCTAGTGCAGAGTTGACCAGTGTTGTTGTACAGGTGCAGTCATCCCCGCTGCTCCCCCAGCTGGCTACAACGGAGCGCTCGCAACCGAAGGGCAAGAAGGCAGAGATGGACGTACGTGGGCACCTCCCCACCATCTGACTGGCGGCCCCCAAGCGCCAGCGCTACTAATTCACAATATATGCCTCTACCTGATCACTGGCTTTTATTTACCTATCCACACTTAACACAATAGCTTTAATTTAAACTAGGTATTAATAAATGACAACAGCGCTAATTACCGATTACGCCATACTACACCAAAACAAATCACTCCGCCGTGATAGTGTGGTAGGGTTGCTGGGTCGGGGGACCCTGCACTCATAGGCCCACTGGACGAAAGCCCGTTTTGAGACTACAGGGATGGTGTTGCATGCTTGTTTGTAATTTTCACCGGTGGTGGTTCTTAAGATGGGCCAGCCGTTGGAGTAGTGTGGTGTCTGAGGGTTCCTTCGGCTTCCCTCTATCCCGTAGTTTTAGCAGCTAACGGCGTTGGCGGAACGTGGTGTTTAAGTCGGTAATGACGGAAGCTCCGGGCTGAAGAAGATCCATGAGGATTTCCCCATGTTAAAAAAAAGGTCTTTTAACCTAGCTGACCCAGAAGGAAAAGTTTTTCTACAAAATAATGATGGGTTTGTGGAGATGATGATCTCAGCTTTTTTTCAGCCTCTTTATTCACCTTTTTCTGAAATTTTCAACTTCCTAACTTACCCATAATGTTGTGAATCATGCAGGATTTTGTATTGACACTAAAAGATGCTATTGACATGTAGTGAAGGGTATTAGTGGATAGATTGATGGTTGGAGTCTGAGAAATCTGGAAAATTCTATCCTCGGGGAGTTTTATGCTACTGCTACTAACAAAATCCATTTAATTATTAAACAATCAAAGACAACTTAATAAGTAGGATTAATTTAAAGTGTAGGTAAGTATTTACTTTTTGTGTTTATTTAAGGAATAAGTTAGGACAAGGAACTACAATGTCATTAACCTGGAAATGTAGATCTAACACTTTTAGCTAATAATTTTATTTATATTTACAATTTTCATATGTCTATTTGAAATATTATTTCTCTGCATGTTTTTCTTTTTGGAACAGCTGAAATCACAAAAAATACTTATTATACAAAAATGTTAAATCCTTGTTCTTTTGAGTGCAAATTATAACTTTACTTTTATTATTAATTAAATTAATTTAATACAAAACTAAACTGCTTTATATAAATCATGTTTTGGTAATACGCTCATAGAAAATAACTATACACTAAGTTCAATCTCCATACAATTTTTGGTCTGCTAATTGTCTAATTTTGGAGGTAAAAAACCAATCTTAGCTTACGTTTTCTGTCTAAATACGGCCTATGTGCCAAATTTAAGCTTCATAGGTTAATATTCGAGATATCAACGAGTGTTATCACACTTTCTTATAATTATAATAAAATAATAATATAATAAAATTGATACAACACAAAGCTTACCGACTGAAAGGGAAGTTTGCCTCTATCTTCAGGACTCACGAGAGCTTCGATTTCTTGCAGTTTGTACCAGCCGTAGTGGCTTGCTATGATCGCTGGCACCATCACCATTACGACGAGGTTTTTCTTAACGAATTCTCTCACAGTCATGTTGCTAGAGATTTTTTTGTACTGAAACTAAATAAAGAGATGCGTGTTAGAATAATTTAATCTAAAATGTCCTATTAATCGAATTATTTTAATTTAAATGTTTGTTACATACTATTATGAAACATCAAAACATCTGACTGTCAGTGTCAACTGTCACTACATTTGAGGAAACATAGGATTTATTATATTGTAGAAAGATGTGTAATCAATTGTTACTGCTAACAAAATTTAGACCTAGATTTCTCTTTGAAAATTATGAATCTACTTGAGTACATTAAAATAGTTTTCATGTTTTTAAAAGATGTAAAATGTGAAAAGCTTAGGCCCCGCAACAACTAAACGTTTTTATAAGTCAGTTTTCGTTGTCAACCAACGACGGCCAATTGGAATGAAGTATAACTTTTAAAAACCAATCAAATTCTTCAGTTTTTAGCAGCAAATCATTTTTATTTAAAAGAAGAAAACAGAATGTTCCTCAAAACCATGGTGGCATCTCAGTGAACAACACCTAATTTTATTTTTAGTTATTAATATTTAATAGAAGCTTATTTTGCAAGAGTGTTTGATACAATTGGTAAGTTTGATTCACCTTCCTTATGTCGTTTTAGGGAACAAATACTTAAATACATGTTTATAAATAGGTAAACACCACAACAATAAGCTTCAAAGAAATTAAGGATGACGTCTGAAGAAACCCAGATTTCCGATGAATTGAAGGGATGTTACGAGAATCTTATTGTGATCGACGTTGGTGCTAATCTGACAAACAAGAAATACGGCCGTGATCTAGATTCAGTGATACAAAGGGCAAAGGATGCAGGTCTGTTATTTTCATGTGTCCACTCAAGTGATTTTGGAAATAAATATTATATCGCGTGTATAAAACCATTGAATCTGTTGATTTAATTTGTATCACACATTCTTGTACGCTACTTTATTATGTACATAAGTCTTTCCACTATATTGATAATGAGGTGTTAATGAGTATTTTTTGTAAATAAACAAACAAGACTAACTAGATGATTAGATAACTTTTTGCAGCTTCCTAAATGAAATTCACTTTTCTGTTGTATCATGCAACAGTCAAGTCACAAATATTTTTATATTGTATATTTTATAGTCTTGACTCATAATTTGAAATCAGATGACTTCATTTATTATTAGTGACCTGTGATTGTCTTATATATTTTTTATGTAAATTAACTTTATTTATTATTAAATTACTCACAAATACCAATAAAAATGTGATTATTCAATACTTCTTATGACTCAATTTAGTTGAATACAGAACTTATTAAAAATAATTTAATTGAATGTTTTTTTACGAATAGGTGTCCAAAAAATAATGGTGACAGGGACATCAGTGAAAAACAGTAAGGAAGCCCTAAGACTGACTCGCCTTTACCCAGGGACTATATACTCTACTGCTGGTGAGGATCTTGGATTATATTAGATTATAATTATATAGTACTTAATGGAGAGGGATAGAAAACATTTATTTATATACCAAAAAAAAAAACACTAAGTATTATCTCCCAAATAATTTGCTAAACAGCAAGTAAAATTCTACACACAAACTGACTGACTATACATAATTAATAGGTTTTTCAGAAGTGGCAAAAGACAAATTAATTATGATTCTTACCTCATTTATAATGATTTCCCTTTTTTGCAGAATTTCACATTACCAAAAAAATAATTATTCTTCTTTCTGCTCAAGTTTACAAAAAGAATAATTTTGTCACAGGCATAACCTGTACTCACATATGGTTATGGTTACTGTTTATCATTAAGTCACTTGAATGTTATTCACATTATTTGGTCAGCATCTGTATTTAGATTTTGAGTTGAGGATGTCTCCACTTGTGATTCAATTAGATTCAAATAACAGAAATTGAGTTGATTGCAAATTGATACTTTCAATTCAGAAATCGGCTTAATAAAAAAAAATAATGTTTTAACAGGTGTACATCCCCATGATGCAAAGTCAATGGTTGATGAGGAGATGTGGACATTGCTCCATCAGACGGCCAGTGCCCCTGAGTGTGTCTGTATCGGGGAGTGTGGACTGAATTACTCCAAAGACTTCTCTGAGCCTCAAGTGCAGAGGGATGTCTTCAAGAGACAGGTTTGTTGGGTTTTATTAATAATACTAAGTAAAAGGCAATAGTTACTTGCTAATCATCAAGTGTGCCAGCTTAGTGGTTAAAAAAACCTAAATAGCCAATCAATAGAACACATTATGGCTAGCCATAGACTCAAAAAACATATTAAAGTTAAAACATAGTAGAAGATGTAGGTTTGAAATACAGATATGAGTTTTGATAAAATTGGGCATTAAGGTAACTGAGAGCATGTCATGTTCACCATTCATTCATTATTTATGGTTGTAATATCCCCAATAATGATATTAGGAACTCATTGAAACAGCCTAAAAATATAATTTAGATTGCAAATCTTAGATAAAGGCAAGGGATAGAGATAGAATATTCTCTAATCCAGAGGTCATCAAAAATTATAATATAATAGTATTTGTAATTTTATTTGAAAATATGTTTAAACAAACATGTCATCTAAGATGTTTGTACAGGTGTTAAAATCAACACAATAGTGTTATTATTTCAAACTACAAATAACAATGGCTCTGTAATCATAAAATAAAAGTAATTTTAGGGTTCCATATTAATAAATACAAGATTTCAAATATTACATTTAAGGTAACTGTTACATGTTTTTAGACAGTCCATTAAATACTAGTGGGTCGCCCTAAACTGTGAACTCGCGACCTCCTGTATCTCGCGAACCCCTTGACCGGTTGGGATCGTATTTGAACTTAAATATTCTTGATGCTTCATTAAGCCGCCTACTAAATTTCATGATGATCCAATAAACGATACTCGAGTTATCATTTGACAAATATTTATACATGCAGACATACAAACACAGGATTGCTCCAGTAGAACGGAACCCTTATAGTTGATCTACTTATACATTAGAAAAAATAACTAAACCAATTTATGTTTGTATGTATGTATTTATTCAATTCAATGTCTTTGATCTCATTTCATAAGAACGTCGTTGAAAATGCGCCGGCGCGTCTGGTGCAGCCACTTATAATTCAATTACGTTTTATTTTAGTGCACTGACTCAGAGTTTGAACGCCACATTTCATTACCGTGCTCTTGTAAACTCTCGACGTTTTCTGCTGCATGCATTACAAGCTGCTAATTATGGCGAATGACAGCTCACAATGCGATGTGGTTTGACTGAAAGAACAGATCAAGTTGTGGCTTAAATATCCATGTTGCAAAATTACTGTCATTTAAACCTTATTAAAACGACCATGACTTGTTGTGGCAGGCAACGAAAGAAAAAATGCATCAAAATCTAAGAAACTTTATATTCTGTAATTTAAAAAAAAAGTAATTTCGTCAAAATATGAACTTTTTCTCAATAATCAATCAATAGGTATGATAAATTTAATATACCCCATGTTATGTCATTTATCCATTTCAACATTTTATAATTATATTATGTAAATGGATATTTCGTGATAATGAAGAAAGGTTATGTCCTGAGCTTTGTTTTTTTTTTCTCTAATAAGTCGTTTTTGTTAGGATAAAAATGAATTAAACTAGGAAATTTTGAAATGATATACAAAATATGTGCCGATTCGGAAAGATCAGATAAGATAGTGTTCAATCATGATCAGATAAATGTGATGCTGAAAATAAACAATAATGTCTAACAGTGTTATCATCGCATTCCACTTTTTATTTGTAGCATATGGATTTGTTTATTTTTTTATTTGGTGTAATATTATAGAATTATAGAAAATGTGTTCGATGCAATTTACGGCAAGTAGACAAATATATACCTAGTCAGGTCATAAATTCTGTCACATGTTTAATATAAAATAATTGAAACAAGTTTATTCATTATGTAACCATTTATATACCAAAATGAACTTAACAAAACATAGATTCTTATGACACTAAAGTTTATTCAAAATGTCCTCCGTGATTTTGAATACAGGCCTTCAATCTGCGTGGCCAGTCGTCTATCGCAGCACGAACGAGGTCCATGTCAATATCGGCGGCTGCCTTAATCAAGGATGTCTTGAGTGACTCCAAATTGGGATGAGGCTTTGATCACGCCTTTTCCTCCAAGTGTTGCCATATCCTGTAATCTAACGAATTCAAATCTGGACTGGAGGAGGGCTAGTCTTCGTGCCGGATGAAGTCGATTTCACGCACCGCCAGCCAGTCTTGTGTGCTCTTCGCTCTATGAGCTGGCGCCGAATCTTGTTGGAATACCCAGTGCCTGTTATTGAACATGGTATGAGAAACAGGTTCCATAAGGTTCGTCAGGACTGTATTTTGATACACAACTGCATTCGTTTTTACAACTTTCTCACAAAAATGTACCTCTGTTAAGCCCTAATAAGAAACTCCTAACCTTACCATGAGCGAGGATGGAAAATGACCTCGTTGGACACACGGAATACGGTTGCTCGCTTCTTCACTTCACATCATTTTGTTTATTGTAGCTCTCTTCTACGGTATTTTTTATTCATCTGAAAAAAGAATTTCCCGATATTTTTTTCCCGCGTACCGCTTCAACAAAGCGCGGCATCTCTTCAGTTTCAGGTCCATTAGACGAGCATTCAAATGATGTCCTGTTTTTCTTCGATATGCCTTAAGCCCTCATTTAACACCCTTTTCACCGTGGTTCTGCTTAACCCCATCTGAAGGGCCAACAGTTTCTGCTTACGTTTGGGATTTCTTTAAATTCGCGCCTTCACAGCTTTTATCACTGTTGGAGTCCTAACAGACCGAGGGCGACCACTTCTTGACCTACATATCTACACTATCTACACTAGAGTCTTCATTGTATCGTTTGATGGTACGATAAACGAATATTTTGGTTATATTCAAATATTTCAGTATGTCAAAAATTTGAATTGGCGCGTAACCACAACGTTGCAACGCAATAACTGCAACACGGTCTTCCTTAAGCGTCCACTCCATATTTAAAAATGAGTAAAATTCTAAAAAGTATACATTTTTATTTTCATGAACAATTCGAAATTCGAATTCAATAAACTTTTTTGTGGCCAGCATTCTAAAAGAAAAGTTTTTACTGTGTGACAATACTTATGACCTGACTGTGTACAAGTAATATGATCTACTTGCGATGTTGGGTTCGAATCTTAGCTATAAGTATGTAGAATATTTATGAAAAGAAAACGAGGGTTTCCTCTCGAGTCATGTCTAATTCCTATTTATCTATTTATGCATTAATACACGTAAGTATATCATCAATTGGTACCTAGAGTTCAAACCTCTCGCTAAATTTGAGATTTAAACAATTTTGTGTAATTTTTTTCCAGGTGGAACTAGCATGCGAGCTCAGCAAGCCGCTGTTCATCCACGAGAAAGAGGCTCAAGATGACGTCATCAAGATCCTGGAAGAATTCGGAGCACGCTTACCGCCCGTTGTCATACATTCTTTTACTGGCACAGTGGAGCAGGGCCTCAAGTATATAGAAAGGGGGTACTATTTAGGCATTACGGGGTACATATGCAAGGATAAATCTGATGGCGGTATTAGAAGGCTGTTGTCTGAGAAACTGTTGCCACTGGATAAGATGCTCGTTGAGACTGATTCCCCGTTCATGTACCCCAACATGAGGGCGTCTAAACTACCTCTGCACGTTAAAGATTCTTTAACTGAAAGGTACGTCATATTTTAAAAGAAATAACTTCATTTTTTCCATTTTATAATAATGTGTATAATTGTTAAAATATGTATATACATGTATATCCATACATAAAGATTTAATAGTGTAACTTACTTAAGACTTGTAATGGCATTTCATTTAATTAATGCCTATTGTTAACGATAAAACAGAAACCATGATTATATATTATAAGAATCAATTAGTAAGAGTATTGTTCAATTTTGTTTGTGTGTAAATATGATTCGATCAATTTGTCTTGACAGATCGATGACATTCGTGAACCGCTACTGCACGTTCCAACGCAACGAGCCGTGCGCGCTGCCGGCGCTGGTGGAGGTGGTCGCAGGGTTCCTGTGCGCTCAGCCCACCGACGTGGCGCTCGCCACCGCTTTCAACGCTCTCAAACTGTTTGGACTTAGCCACTAGACAGTGCCAGGTTAGATAGGAAGCTTGCAAATGTTTAAAACTCAGGTAGGAATTTGTAAAGATACATTTACTGATCAGGTTTATGGCTTTTCTGAAACTTTCGCGTCAGTTGACACTGTTGTTCTCATTTTGATAAAAATAATTTAACGATAGCTTATGAGTTTTAATTTGATAAGCAAGCTTCCATCATACGATTCAAATTATTTCGAAAATTCCTAACAGTGTATATGCAATGTCAGACATTAAGTTAATGGTCAATATTAAAAAGCAAAGAGGTCAGGCGAGTCAGTTATATTTATAATGAGCTAGAATGTTCTTTTATGGTAGTAATTATAATATTAAATACTCAGTGACAGAAAAGTTTTGTCATGTCCATCTGTCAGTATTTCTGTTGAAGCCACGTGATTGAAATTTTTGTATAAAATTATGTTTTTTTTCTACATGTGAGATTAACTAATTACTTATTAATTGCGAAATTTATTATTGATTCGCCCCGATGTCTCTCTATTTTTTCCATGACATGTTTAGTTGCAATTTTAAACATTCTAGCTCATTATTGGAAAAAAGTGTTAAATTGTATGGCTTTATAAGTGCCTTGTCGATTACAATATATAAAAATGTATTAACATAAGAAATTGAACGATTTATACTATAATATAAAAGTTTTTAATTGAATGTATAAAAATTTAGAAAGCAAAAAAAAAGAGGAATCGTGGGTTGCTTCAGACGATCGTAAAAATTAATGAAAAAAAACTACCGACTCGAAGGAAAATACTCTTTAGAAATAGCTCCCAGAAATATATAAACTATTTACATGAAACTAAATTTTAGTTTTTTCATTTCAATTTCGGGAGCTATTTTGTAATGCATTTTTTTTTGTATTCCATAACGACGATTTTGATTTTTTTGTCTCGATAATTATAATGCTAACGAGGCTAAACTACTAATATACAATAATTATGAATATTCTTGCCAGTCTACTAATTGATTGTATATATGAAATGTTTTAAAGTATTTTTTGTATATCAAAAAAAAAAGTAAGAGCGAACTGAAAAAAACAAATGTAAAAAGAGATGCCTCGAGTCTTAATAATGCCATTATTTCTACTTTACGGCGCGCATAATAAGAATACGCAATATTTTGTATATGTTCTTTTTTTAAATTAAGTTATATTTTTTACGATTGTGGCTTTTAATGTTATACATTAGTAGTTTCGCACATTGACAATATGGTGGCAATAATGGCAGCTTTTAGTCAACCTGATCTCATTATGAAAACTTTTAAAATGATTTTAAAAATAATAAAGTTTCTAATGAATATAGTGCTTATGAATCTGATAAGCAAAAGTTACCTGAAAGCAATAAAATATATCATTTTCATTATTTACTCGAATTTAACATCAGATCGTGCTTAACATTAAGTTCATTCTTAAATCACCTATGGTTAAGAATGTTAAGTTTGCGAGAGGGAACTGAGATAAAAGATAAGTGTTGCCACTAGATATGTTTAAAGTATACGATATTGTTGCCACTGTATAAATATCTTTTCGCACGGTGTTAGGTGTTTTATTATACTCTGAAATTACACTTAGTGGTCAAGAAAACGACTTACACCCTTTAGGGAAGGGGATTTCCGCTCTAGTTGTCAGTTCAGTCAAGGGGAATTTTGTATGCGTTTTCGTTTACCACCGAGTATAGTTTTCGTAGTCTTGTAGTTATTTCGCTCTGCGCAGAGCATTCCTATTCGAATAATTTAATTATCAACGAATACGTCAATGTAAATAAATTTAAATGTTCTATATGTAATATTAATGTTATTTATAAATGTAAAGTTGATGGATGCTGTAGTCACAACGAAATCAAAGACTGCAAGTGTTATGCGAGATGTGACATGTTAATTCTCTTGTAATATTTTTAAATGTTTAATCGTTAATTGTAAGAGTAATTTGTTATTGATTTCTTTATATTTTTTGACAATCACATTGTTATTAGTTTTAGGCCCAATTTCATGCAATTTACTAGAGATATTTCCCTATTCAATAAGGGTTTCTTGAACCCTACATTATGTAGGTAGTCCAGTAAATAACAAATATAAGTATATTTTTATATGTGTACTGCTGAGGTGGTGTGTGAATGTCTTTATGTAAAAGCTTTAGTAATTTTGTATGATTATTTTTAGGGCGAAATAACGTAGTGCCTTCGACAAAACGTCCTTTTGTGATAAAAAATATATTTCTGTAAATTGTACAGATATTTCTTCAATATACAAATAAAGATAATTGCTTGTTTTATTTATCTTTAACGATCCTTTGCTTTATTTCTCACTCCTCTGAAATGTTTGAATAATTAAAATCTAAAATTAAATCACACAATTTTTAAAAACCTTTTTTGGTACAGGTAGAGAAAAAGTTTAAAAATCAATCATCAATAACAAATATGATGAAACAAGAAAACCAAAAAGAATTCCATGAAAACTATTACTAATTTAAAAAATATTTTAAAAAGAAAACAAGAATAGAGAACATAATGCTATATATTTACAACTCCATACTCATACTGGCAGTAAATAACCTATTTACAGTTTTAATTATTATAACATGTGACTTAAAAACTTAAATATTTAGAGACTTTAAAATCAATCCCGGCTCGAGCCAACACATTTTACGCCAAGTTACAATATATCTAAGGAACTTTGCAACTGAAAAAAAACTAGATCTAAATTGGTTCATCCATGTCACAGACAAAAACAGACATACACAAGTTAAACTTTTAACACATATCGAGTCGTCGTTGACAAATAACCTTACAAACATTATTTCTACGATTTATCCCCGGTATTTTTGTCAAGTTTCCTAACAACACCGGGTGGTGGGGAGATGAGGACTTTTCTGGATAACCTCGCTTGTCCAGACACGGGGTCGCGGCCGAAGTACTTCACCTGTATCTCTGAGCCCACATCCAAACCGAGGGCTGAAGGGTGCATTATCTGTACACAAAAAAATAGGTATATTGAGTAACTACGGCAAAAAGTCTAAAATCGATTTTCGTGATTACCTACAATACAAACTTTCAAATTTAGGTTTTATTTTGTAGGCTTCTATTTTTTTTTAATTCGACCTCCAATGGGTGAAAAAAAAGAATGGTTTTACGGAGATTGCTCATGCTAAGCTGAGGCAGGTCAGTTAATTTAACTGATTAGTATGTAGGATCTTACTTAACGGTAGTATTATTATGAATCTGTAACCATGTATATGTTTGACCCATTTTGCAGACCCAAGTCATTTTTTTTTGCTAGTTTAAAATTAAAAGCATACCTTTCTATGATCCAATTGTGAATTATGCACAAGTGCCGGCGCCATCCCTGTATGCAGAGTCACCAGTACTCCTATGTCCTTAACTTCTACAACCCTAGCTTTGTAAATAGCACCGAACTCAAGTTCTGGCGTTCTTTCAGTCGATATCCATTGATCAATCAACGCTCGCGCCTCATCCATAGCCGCTTGCGTTGGCGCGAAAACGCTGTACTTCAAGTCGTCGATTGGTGTTACCTGTATTAAAATAAAATGTTATTAAAAATACTTATCGATTTAACACTGCCAATTGCAACTAGTATAACATTTATACGGATTTTTAATCCCTATCGTATTTTAAATGTTTTCATTTTTTTATTGGCAAACAAGAGTACGGCCTGCCTGATGGTAAGCAGTCACTGTAGCTTATGGACGGTTGCAATACCAGTGGTATCATGAACGCGTCGCCGACACTGTAAAACATTTTAACACCTTCGTTGAGGAATCCCATGTTGTAGTCACTTGGGAAAATAATGCATTCTTCATTTATTCCACAGCCTTAGCGTTCCCGGGAGGTAGCTAGGTAGCTACTTTGAAAGCCAACGTTCCGCGACGTAAGGTGTGAGGTTTGGTTCAATACATATAGTCTTTGACTAATTATACATATTGATGTGGACGTGGTAGCTCAGTTTGTTACGTGTCTTGGTTAACCGAGTTCGAGGGTTCGAGTCTCGGATTGCCTTACGTTATAGCTTCCATGTTCCTCATTGTGCCCGGATAGTCGCGACAGATTCGCAACCTGTCACACTGGGATTTAACATAAACATGCGAAATGCGGTGTATAACACCTCTGCCAACCTCTCGAGGTATTACGGCGTGAGTTTATGGTATGTTTGATGTGTTAATATCATTTTACCTGCACACCAGTCTCGACGTATAATTTCTTGAGGTTCGATCCTCCGAGTCCGATGAACTTTGATCTCTTGTGCGCCTCTATCTCTATTTGTTCCATCACTGGCATGTTCTCTTTACGGTCTTGTCTGGAAAAAGTATTTATTATAAAACTAACGGAGCATTAAAACACAAACAATGCGCCAAGTGAAACTGAATTTAAATTAATACAACTAATATTTTCATGCATAAAAACGCCAAACTGTTCATTATACCATATTGCATCGAATGAAGTCGTATCCTAAGTAAAGATTTTTGCCTAAAAATAAAAATAGAATGCGGAGATCGCGAGCAAAAGCTTGTTACACTATAAATAACTTGGTCCGCGTAGAAGTAGATTTTTTTTAATTAGTTGACATTTATTGTTATGTTTTGGACAGTTCCCAAAATATCTTTTAATTACAGCCCATGTGTTATTCTGATGTATAAGGTAAATTTTAGTAGTTTCATTATAATTCATTAAGTAGTTTTTGCGAGAAAGATCCATGCATCCATAAATCCTAACAAACGTCCGCGTTTATAATACAGTGAAACCTAGTTAATTGGGATCTCAAGGGAATAAGGATTTTGTACCATTTAAAGAGGTTTTCATTTATCCAGTTTACCATTTAGACAGGTTTAAAAATTTGTTGTCTCATTTACAGAGGCCGTAAACAAAACACGTGCAAAAGAAATTCGAATATTTGTAAACAATCGTGTCGAAACCTGTCTCAACCTGATACATTATCTCACTTATAAAGGGAACTGAGCTCCAGAGTCCCAATTATAGAGGTAAACATGAAAAAAATCCTAGAAATCAAATCTCATTTAATCAGGTTCGAAAAGTCCCATTAACAGAGGTAATTCGATGAAAAAGTGCCGGGACCTCATTGTAGTTCTCAATACTAGAGGTTTCTCACTTATCCAGGTTCCACTTAACCAGGTTTCACTGTATTAGTATGGATAAGGATAGATATATCTTGCCGCATTCTTTTCTCTGGATCAGCATTATGAACTATGAAAATTTGACCATTCAAAAGACCTTTTAATCAGAAAAATTGAATATATATTTTTAAACAATGTGTACCTAGGTTTATCGATGCACTGGTTCATGATATCAATAATTTTGGACTTGGCGTCGCAGGCTTTCTGGATGGCTTCCATGATGATCTTGAGAGGGAGACCGGGCAGTTTGATGTCCACCTGGAGAGCGGTTATGCCCTTTTTGGTACCGGCAACTTTGAAATCCATATCGCCCATGTAATCTTCTATACCCTGTAGTAGAAGAAAAGAAAACGTTACAAAGAAATTTCTGACCATCAATTAATTTATTTTGTTGTCCCCGGATAGTGGCGACAGATTTAGGCAACCTGTCACAATGGGACTCAACATAAACATGCGAAATGCTTACCGCCCTCGAGGGATTAATTGCGGCGTGAGTTTATGTTTTTGTTATGCTTTTTTCTTACTTTAAGCAAACAGTAAGTTTTTTTTTCCACGGAGTTTTTTGTTTTGGAATACTTTATCTGTGTCGATTGTAATTTATAGAGATCAAATGTGTTAGGGACTCTTCCCTAGAGATAACTAAATGAAGGGTGGCTCAACTACGTACTTCTTTCTCCTAGCTATTGACCCCATTTATTTTTTTATTGAAATTGACGCATCAACAGCATGTATATAAAACCAAACAACATTACATTACAAGGGTGCATAGTCGAGTGTCAATGCACACAACATTTATGGTATAGGCGTAACAAAACAATACAATAAAATTAAAAGAAAAAATACAACAAAGTCATTTATAATACAGAAACGGATATAACATTAAAAATTAAATTGAAATGAATTGTAAAACTAATAAATTGTAAAATAAAGGTTAATTTTCATAAAACAATGGCCAGTAAAACGGGATCTGCCCTCCAAATTTTTTTAGTATTTCATTCAAACATATTATTTTTAACCGGGGCATTAATATTAAAGGAAATTAAATTTGAATAAAAGGTGACTCACTAACAAATCAGTGAGTATCTTGTATCGCTGCACGTTGCCGCCGGCGTCGGTGTCGGTGACGAGCCCCACGGCCACGCCGGCGGCGGCTGCGCTGAGCGCCACGCCCGCGTCCAGCAGCGCCAGCGACCCGCCGCACACTGACGCCATGGAACTTGAACCTGCGGATACACATATTAAATAACAGGAAAACAAGCTCATGGTTCACTTGATGGAAAGTGATGTGTGTCCAGACACTATCCTGATGTCTGAAAACGCCAGCAATATTGCGTTGACCATGTGGAGGTAAAGATGTTATACCTCTCGTGCGGGTAATTACACTTTCAGAGGCAGAAATAGAAAGAGTGTGGAACCAACCCAGATGATGTCGTATATAGATCTTATACCTGTTTAAAATACTTGGTAATTTTTTTGGTTTGTGTATTGTTTAAATAAAAATTAAATAAAATAAAAATATTTTATTAAATATAATATTTTATTAAATATAATATTTTATTAATAAAAATATTTTATTTAATTTTCTCAAACACATTAGAAAAACAAATTGCGACTGTTAACGATTCCTTTACGAGGAAACCTTAATTTATCTCTCTTTAATTTATTTTGTATTATTTATGTTTCTCTGTATAGGTTCATAATCCAGTCCGCTGTGTGACAAACGTATGGAAGGACAGCGGAGTGCGGAGGCTTAGACTTAGCTTAAATTGAAAACAGGTAATTTTTGATCCCAAAAACGCTTTACTGAAATGTCTCACCGTTGCTCTCGAGTACTTCAGCTGTAAGTCTAACAGTGTAGTTTTGTTCGTTGACCACAGGCATCAGCCCCCTCTCGGCCAAGGCGCCATGTCCCGCCTCCCTCCGTCCCGCTCCCCCGCGTCCGGTCTCGCCGGTGGCGTACGACGGGAACTCGTAGTGGACGAAGAACGACTTCTCCTTCAAACCGCTGGCAATTAAAAACGTTATTAATAACAATATCTGGTTACTGCACACACACACACACTCACGCTGGGACTCAACATAAACATGCGGTGTAAATCACCTCTGCCTACTCCTCTCGAGGGCTTAATTACGGCGTGAGTTTAAGTTATGTGTCTATATGGTTACTAAAACTTTTTTAAGTTTAAGGATAGAGTAAATGTGTGAATAAAATATTGTTCCTAATAAGTTTTGTCACCATAGAAATTATATCAATTGAGTAGTTTTTGTAATAGACAATACTTTGCACTTTCCTTGCAGCTCGTGACCAAAAAGGTTAAATTTCACTGGTATAAGTGCTCTAGCCTTGCTGAACTGAGAATTCATCTATGTCTTACTCGTCATACATTATTTCTAGTTATCTTTTTGGTTACCTGGTAAGCATACTGAGCGTATCCAGCTTCATAGCTGATTCTGGTGAATCGAAGGCGACTGTGCATAGGACTTGTGTTTGACCTCGTTGGAACAGTGAGCTACCATGCAGCGGCGGGTATAGGCCTACCTGGAAAACAATTTTTTTATTTTTTATAGTATACAAATGTTGTTACCAATTCATCAAGACACGTACAATCACGGGCGCGCACGCGCTACCACCTTAAGGTCGAGTTTTGCGGCTGGGGGCTTTCATACGTATTTGTAAATGGATGAGATTATCATACTTTTAAAACAACATCATGATTTCAATAAATGATTTGCTTCCTTTACCGTCATTGGTACTAGAGATTTACTACGGCCAATTAGGATGACGCTTGCGATCCAACCCCTAAAACGTAGTATTATCGCGTACAGAGGAATTTCGATGGCAAGTGATATTCCGTGGCAGACCTCGGCTGTACATTTACCTCTGAAGAGGTGTGCAAATATTTGCTTACAATAAAAAGTCATCTTTGAAGAACAATTATAAATAAAAAGCGGATAGCAAAATAAAAATTTTACAATAGGCAATTACGAATCAATTAAGTTACAATCCAATAAAAAAATTAAAGTCAAGCAACAAATAATAATAACAATATTTAGGATAATTCATGCAAATCTAGCCTAAATTAAAGATATTAAAATATATCCATAGCATCAGATTAATACTGTAGCTACAGTAAATAACTATAGTTATATACATCTCACAAACAACATTCAAGTAAGGTTGTGCTGGTTTTGTCAGTTACATGTGCTTTGTTTTAGTGTGTGTAACCTCAAGTTTGCTTCAAACATTAGAACGATGTGCACGTGCACGTGAAATCAAAACCATAGTTGAAAATCACACGTCACAGACAGCGGATTCGACCACTGAAATCTTCAAGCATAAATACATACAAGCCTTCATCACAAATGGATAGAAAACGACTATGATTCAGAACGACTCTAATAGACTTCTATCACATTTGACATTTGAGTACTCTATCGAAGATTTTGTTCGATAGTTTATTAGTTATTCAGTTAAGTTGATCGATAATAACCTATAACATTTAAAACCTACCTCACAGCTGATCTTCCTAACATCATCCAAGTGCCTTCCATCACACCTGACTTCATTATCCAACACCATCTGCCGGAATGTGCTCTTCAGGTGGGAGTTGAAGCAGTCCTGAAGCTGGACGATATCTACCGGATCCTCACGGAACTGGTTCATGACCGTCTGCCGCAGATCAGATATCGCCATGTCCCTTGATGTCTTGTCGTGGGAGTAGTCGCTGATAGAGAATAAAAAGAGATTAAAGTTGTAAAAAGGTTTAAAACTTTGCTGTGTTTAGGTTGTTTCTGGCTCTTTTTCTTAATGTAAATTTAAAATTCTTTACATGTCTACCAGTGACAGTTCTTTCCATTGTAAAAAAATTGTACATGTAGTTTCTAAAATGCGTCAAACTTTTTCGCTTGCTCTTGTTTCTTATACGAAAGCAAATAATAAATACATTTTGATTAATCATGTGCGAGTTTACTGACTTTGGCGGTTTTTTTTACCATCTATTTACATCTCATTTAAAATATTGAATTAAGTAGTAAAAGTCGACTATAAGTGAATATGTTTAAAAGGAACCTGTATTTAAAAAAAGGAAATTAAATCCTAACCTTAAAATCTCCATAATCTTCATTGTAGACAGACTTTTGATGGAATCAACGATATTCTCGTCGATGGGCTGCAACATTTCGTATTCTCTTTTCATTCTCCCGTGTTTCTTTTGTAGTTTCTCAATCCCTCTCACTATGTGCTGGGCTTCTTTTGTACCTTAATGAAACATTAAAGTTTCAGTTTTATAATCATGTTTTATCTACTATCTTCATTTTTTACACATCATGTGCAAAAAAAACAGATGATTCATCTGATGGAAAATGACACCATCGCCTATTGATATGATGATGCCCTTGCTGTCTGGAACGCTAAGAGCACCACCTATGGACTGCCCATGTACAAGTATAGATGTTATAACTCTCGTGTCAATATTGATTGGATATTGGTTCTTGAATCCTTTGAACCAAAAAATAGCTAACATTCAAACAGCAGAAAATTAATTAAATTATTATAAATTTTACGGATTTCATCTGCATATGGCTTAGTCAACTAAATCTATGGGGTACAGGGTGGTACTAAATCAGACAGTCTCGCACATAGGTCTACCACCATGAACTTTCCTAATTTTCTTTTACAATAAATCGTAAAATGCAGGACTCACCTTACCTATTTTGATGGCTTTCAGGAGATCCTGTTGGAGCATGTCGTTGGCACTGCCTTCCATCATCACAACCAAGTTGCTCTTCGTAGCTGCAACTATCAGGTTCAAAGATGACTTCTCCAGGTCTTTGCGTGTCGGGTTTATTACCACCTCATTGTCAATATGCCCTAACCTGAATTAAAAAACACTTGTGATAGCGAAAATATAATCTTAATTTTTATTTAGCTTAGCAACCTCCATAAAAATTTGCCAATATGAGTATAAGAACTCTACTTACTATGTATTTAATTTACCTTCAACAAATTCTTACACATTTAGCCCCTCCAAAGGATTGATAAGGAATTAAGATTCTCAGTACAAAATCACTATAGTTAGCTATACTATCTGACATGTAGAAATATATTCTTTACTCAGATTTTATGTAGGAAGGCCTGTATACTATCTACCTGCCAGATTTCATGTTACTGTTTCATATTAGTTTTTAATTGTGATTTGATGATGAGTCAATCAGTTCATAATTTTATAAGAAAATTAAATTCAAAATGTTTTTTATTTAAATAGACTTAAAATAAGTGCTTTCAAATTGTCATTTTTTTTATCTACAATCTAGATAGATTCAATATTGTATGAATGGTCTAATTTATACATGTAATAATGATGTTATGTTAACACCTGACACAAATCTGTTCATCTCTGTCTATTCAGCGGTGTTATAAATTACCTAACTGCTCCAATGGGACCGTTCCAGGGCACATCAGACACAGCCAGTGCTGCGCTAGCCGCATTGATTGCTATCGTCTCTGGTGGGTTAGTTGAGTCCATGGCCAGCATGTTGCATACTATCTGGGTGTCATAGAAATAGTTGGCAGGGAACAGAGGACGTAGTGATCTGTCAATCACTCGAGATGTTAGGATTTCACGTTCTGTTGGGCCTGTAAGAAATAGAAAAGGGTTAAAATTATATGCATTAATCATATACACAAATTAAAATTTGATAATTAAAACTGAATTAATATTGAAAAATAAAAATAATTATTTTAAAAACCTGCAGTCAATTTATTAAAAAAATTATCTTATGAACTACAGGATCTATGGAGATTTTAAGGTAACTCAAATGTTTCTCATTTGTATATCTCAAAAAATTAAATCTCATACCCAATTCCTTTCTAAGGAAGTTCGTGGGAATCCGTCCAGCTGCTGCAGCCTTCTGGCGGTAGTCCACAACCAGGGGTAGGAAGGAACTGCTGCTCTGCTTGGCTCTTGAAACCACAGTAGATAGGATGCTGGTTTCACCCAGGGTTGCCACGCACGATCCATCAGAAAACCTTGCGTATTTACCAGTCTCAAGCTTGAGTGTTGATCTGGAATTACAAATATCAATTTTCAGTCGATAGGTGAAAAGACAGGTATAAAAACCATTTCAGAAGATTTGGATTTCGCTTTTCCCGACTATTTTTGACACCTTGAAAATCCTTTCGACTCTTGAAATGGTTCAAGTTTCAATTCTAAATAACCTAAAACCATGTAAACATAACCTATAAATTTTGTAAAAAGAACTCTTACCCGCTTGAAAAGGAAATGTCTATTTCTCCGACACTACTAGCATTGGAATAACATCTGCAGTAATGTAAAATCCTCTTTGATCTACAAAATGCACTTCGATTTTTTGATAACATTTTAATCTTCCTAACATTAATTTTAATATAAAGATTTCACGAGTTCCGCTAGGTACTATTTTAAAACACTAAAGAAAAGTAAACAACAACAACGTAACAATTTCCATTAAAACTATAATTGTCACTGAAATTAAACCGGCTAATTTATAAAAGGGTTTTTTATTCGCAGTAGGGAGTTCTGCAAATTCGACTTCCTTGAGCGAACTTTTTTTTAGTTTTTGACTGATAGAGTTTCGTTGGTAAATTTAAGTTTAGTTTGAAAATGTAAACTTGTTATTTTAAAAATACTTAAATGTTGTTTGGTCTTCTATGTTGAAAGTATGAAAAGACAAAAAACATAAAGTGAATTTAAAGCAGGTAATTAAATGCATAAATCATAAATTTTAATTCGATTGTTCAAATTTCTTTTGTTCAGAAATACAGTACAATTGACAATCAGCTGATGCAAACTGTCTAGTAATAAAATGTTTTTGGTGTTTTGTTCGAGATTTGTGTATATTTCGGTTATTAGTAATGTTCTTGAATAACTTTACCAATTTTTAACCAATTAAACTATAGTTGATATGAAGAAGGTACAAGGAAATGATTCATTTCAAAGGATTAACTATTTGTATCAAGTAAGTTTGCCAAGTTTTAAATACTTCCGATATTAGTTTTCAGAAGTAAGAACAAAACTTTTTTTTTTTCAGGCTAGTAAGCACATGATATCATTAAATCCAGCATTGGCTTCATATTATGGAAATCTCATGGTGAATGTTGCTAAGAAAAATGTTTTGAAAATGTAAGAATTGGGTTTATTCTGTTTATTTCTAGTAGAATAATCATAAGAATGTAAATAAGGCAATAAAATTGCTTCATTGTTTTCCTTTAAAATTAATTGAAATAAGTAATTTATCTAAAAAATAACTTAATGTGTTTTTTTTTTTACTTCAGTCACCCAGAAATAAAGAGGCAGTTTTGTAAGAAGTGCCGCTGCGTCCTCATCAAAACAGTATCTGCAAATGTTAATATAAAGGACAATGGAAAAGTTTTAGAAAGAATATGTAAAAAATGTAAGACAAAAAAGGCTTTACCCATTCATAAAGATAAGGATCATAGAGTTTGGGTGGAAAAGACTGAATCAGTTGTAGAAATAATTCAATAAGCACTATAGTTTTAATTTTTCTAGGTATTTCTTGTGAGAAGTCTATTTATAATCTTTCTATAATGGACAAGGCAATTTCAAAAGTAACATGTAAATTTTATTGAGATGAGGTTTTAAAGTTTTCTGAACACAAATGTACAAACATGTAGGATGCTTGCCTAGTCTTAAATAATAAAAAAAAATTGTGAGAATTATTTTAAATATCATGAGTCCACAGTTATAATGAAAAGCAACAAAAGTGTTTTTTTGATGAAATAAAATGTAATGTAATGTTTCATGTTTATTTAGTAATAAACCAAACCATATTCTATATCATAATCGAGATGGTGGGGATGGTTACCACTTCTGCGGTGAATGATGAAAGAAGTTAATTCAGGGAAGGATTCCATCAACCATTTCGACTGTTCCCTCGTCATAGTGCCGTTGGTTATCCATTGTCTGTATGTAGCATTCATCGCAAATTCCTTATTCATGCTAGCAATTGTCTTCAGCTTCGCCATCAAAACAGCATCTATTTTAATCAAATCGACGTCGTGAATGTCTCGAACCGCCTGCCGGTCTTTCTTGTACCTGTTTCTCAATGTTTTCAAGAACTTCTTGAGCTGTTTGGTCCTCTTCTCCCTCGCTTTCGTCCCGTTTCTGTAAGACCTTTGCAGCATTTTGTTCACCTGCCTCTTTATTTTCTTTATCGTATCCTTCATCTTTCTTTTGCGCCTCTTTCTGTTTTTTTTGCGAGTTTTCCTCTCCTTTCTTCGATCCCTCCTTTTCTTTTCTTTAGAGTCTGCATCGCTGTCGGTATCTTCGAAACTTGAGTCGTCAAGTGAGATGTCTATGCCCATGTACATGTCGTAGGTGTTGGTTTTGATGGCGCAGCAGACGAACTCCGTGCGACCGCAGAAGTAGTCCCCGCGATATATCCGATATTCTGACTCGCATTCCATCGCCAACGTGCATGTGCCCCAAGGCAAGTCGTGTTGGTTAGGATCACCGCACTGGACTCCCCAAGGTCCTAAACAAATCCTTAAATTAGTGCCAATGAAAGAGACACACTGCGAGCGGTCAGCGATTCGAGTTCTGTTCCACGTTTATATTTGCGAACACTGATCCAGTTTGACCGTTTTTGGTGTGTAAAATTCTAAGGCCTTACTATAACCACTTAAAGCCGGGAAAAAATAGAAATGCATTCGTTTTGTGAGCAAGGCAGTTTAACTATGACCATTCATCGACGAATTTTGTATATCTTTGTCTCACTCTTCCATTCACCATGTCATTCATGTTTTTCATGTTTTAGGCGCTTGTAATATGTTTTAGGCGCTTGTAGTAAGGATAAAAAACGGGACACTATTACTAAGCCTCCGCTGTCTGTCTGTTAGCGGGCTGTATCTCATAAACCATAAAAGCTAGATTCTTGGAATTTTCAGACCATGTCTATTTATGTTGCCACTATCACAAAAAACAGTAAAAACATAAATAAATTAAAAATTAAAAGGGGGCTCCCATACAAAAACGTGATTTTATAGATTTTTTGATTTCTTTCTTCATCTTTATTATTTAAAAATTATCTAAAAAGCAAATATTATTTAAGCTTATAAGATGATACGGAACCCATCATGTGCGAGTCCTACTCACACTTGACCGGTTTTTTAATCATTCAAAAAGCTGATTTAAGAACTGCCTAAGAATAGGATGGTTTTTTAAGGTTATATAGTAAGCTCCAGTAGATACAGTGAACGCAGAACTCGGAACTGACCGCGCACAGTGGGGTCGGGCCTTAAGCACCTATAATATCTATGGTGTTACAATGTTCAACTTACTAGCTGCTACCATATTTACAGCATCGCCACTCGGCCTTGACGCATTCAAAGCTTCAACTTTCCTTTCCATCCATTTTTCCTTAAACTCATCTTTCCAGTCCTCCATATCCATACTAGAACTACTAGAAGAGTCGCTGGATTCGTCCTTGCTATTATATCTGCTTCTTCTCCGTATCACGTTCAGTACTGGATCCTTGTGAAACCGAGATTTCTCCATGACGCCTCGGAATGTTGGAGCAATAACTCTTTCGTCCTCATTTAATATTTTCTCAAAATCTCTAGCCTTTTTCAGTACACTTGCTGCTTGGTGAGCGTGCTTCACATCGTTGTGGGTTTGTACTGGCTGTTTGGACATATACTCACGCGGCGAAATCGGAACATTTTCACGCCCATTAATTGAGTTTGCCTCGATATTAAGACCTGGCTTATAACGAATTCTCTCTTTACTATTTGCTAAAGAAATATAGATACAAAAATAAAATACAAGCCTCATCTTACGTCAAACATTTTACACGTACACAAGGAATAGATAATAAAATATCTCAGTTTTCAATAACTGGAAACTGTCGGTCATAAAATATTTATTGCAAAATGTTATTTGGAAATCGAAGTTATTTCGCTTTTATGTTTACGGCTTTTCAAATAATGTAATAAATAGCTTTCTGAATAGGTACCTCGGCATTCCTACTGAAGTATTCTTCGTATGAATTTTGGGATTCTAGGTAGTAGTAGTAGGTGCATCAAATAGTTGTGGTAACTGCGACTGTTAAAGATTGGTAACTGTTTAAGATTCTCACAAATAAATTAAATTATTAACACTGTAGGTCAAACGATGCATACCTAAGTCGGAACACTTGTGCCGTACTTGTTGGTTAAGCTAGCTTTTCTGGAATTCTAGTAGACGATGTGGTAGCTCAGTTTGTAACGTGCCTTGGTTGAAAGACTGACTCGATCAGACAGTTTAATATTTTGAGCCTTCGGTTGCCGTAAATTGTAGCTGCCATGTTTCTCATTATGGCAAATAGTAACGACAGATTCGCAAACTGTCACACTGGGACTCAACATAAACATACGAAATGCGGTGTTTAACACGTCTGCCAACCTCTCTCGAGGGATTATACAGTGTGAGTTATGGTTTGTCTAGTAGGTAACTTACATAGACTCATTCGAAAGTAGGTAGGAGTCAGATGGTAGGTACACAATCAGGTAATATGACTGAAACCCTTCGACGGTTTGGAGATTTGGAGTTAACTTCCAAACGCCTGCCTCTTTGCTGTAAGTGTTACGTTACGGTAAATGTTTGTTTTTAGTTAATATGGTAGAGTAAAGATAGGTTTAATTTATGTCTCCTTTGCTATTTAAAAAATCATTTTGTAATGTAGCTTATGTTCCGAAGTAATTACCTACTTACTTCAAATATAAAACGTTAGGTACTAGATAAGTACAAGGAGATCTTCAAGATAGTAAGTAGGCATTTTTCAGCCTAGCATGCCTCTCTTTGTGATCTTCGTGTTTTAGCGACAAAGTAGGAGCAGTACATAGAAACAATTTGAATATGACCTTCGGGCACTTCGTCACTTTCCATCTTAGCTAGTTTCTTCGTATAGATAAGATGTAGGTACGTTATTTATCGAATGTTGAAGTGGATCCCCTTGACTTCTTTCCTTTTTTCTTTAGATAGAATCCGAACTGAGGTACTCTATAAATTCACCGCTGACCGCAGTGATTTCCGATACGGCGGCCAGTGAATGGCGTCAGATAAAACGCTATGCATTATTCATGAGGTCACAGAGCTGGTAGTAAATCAAAAGATTACAATACAACCTTCCACAGTAAGCTTTTGTAGCTCGGTCTCTCACTTTATACCTACAACCTAGTTGGGTTGTCACCTTTTTTACAATAGTAAATCCATCATGGATGGATATCTCATCACTGTTTTAATAAATAAATCACCCTAAGGAGAGTGATGAGATTATGCCGAGACTCCTACAGGCTAAAACTTCTTGTTACTCTTCCTCGGTGTTTTGTTGGAGGTTTGGGACAAGAACTCTTCCAGAGACTCGTTGGCATGGGAGACCCTCAGGTAGTTGTAGGCAGACTGTCTCACACTCCTTTTTCCGGTCCAGCCAACTGCAATGCAGAAGGCTGGGCCAATTTTGGCCCTCGGGTGGCTGGGCACTAGATGGAATAGCACACCACCAAGTTGGGTTATCACCTCGCTTAGTAGATTTTTGACATTTCGAACGATCTGACCTTCTTTCTCAGAATTCCTTTAAACTATTGGAGGAATGAGTACATAGAACGCCCGAAAGCAGCAAGGTACCATAATCAAAACATGTAATTATGATTATGTCGACACTACATAGTGTAACTAAATACTACGTGTCACCTCTTGTTAGTTAAGTAATCTTATCTATGTATTGTATGGAAGGGTTAGTTGCAGGGACGGATTTAGAGGAGGGCAACCGGGGCGAAAGCCCGGGGCCTCCACAAACTTGGGGCCCCCACAATAGAGATTTTGGAAAATAAAAAATCAAATCCCAACTAGTAAACAATAGTTGTTTACTAGTTGGAATCCTTTTATGGAATTTTGAAATCTTTTTTATATTATTTCTTTTCATTGATCTATAATTGTTCACTCCAAAAAAATTTTCATTTAATTTGGAAACTAATTTGGACACAAGGGGCCTCCACTCCTTTGATGCCCCGGGGCCTCCGGACCTCTAAATCTGGCCCTGGTTAGTTGCACCGAAACAAGTGTTATTGTTACTGTCAAAGTTTACCAAAATAAGTGGTTATTGAAAGGGATGCAAACGTCTTAAGTTTTATCAAAAATCTTTTTTATTACCTATTACCCAGTTAGTCGAATGTAAGTTCAACAAGCATTTGTATTTATAGAAAATCATAATTTAATTTTTATGTTGCGGCGAGTTGAAGAACTTTTTTTCGTTCAAAACGCAAACGCACAACAATAACTGCGACAACTGCGTTTTTGTTTTGAAGACTGTCTCCAGAAAGCAACTATTTTAATTTTTGAAGAGTGCAATTTTTAGGTACTTCTACAAATAAAGCTGAAAGAGGCCAACTAGTTAAACATAGTGTACCTAATCCCAATGTCAAGATCACATTACGCAATGTTAACATAAATTTACATAACACCAGTGTTGCAGACTTCCCTGCAACTATTCACCTAGCTCTTTCTAACCTCATCTTTTTACTGTAAAAGAAAGGGATGGAGGTATATTTATGAATGCTTCACTTGATAAAAATTCCACAGAGATTTACAGGCATGTAACAGCGTGACTTCTGGTAGTTATATGGCTTCTTTGGGCGACAGTTAGTGAGGATACAATGTCCTCGAGTACTATTTTTATACCAATTACTAGCTCTTGCCAGCGATTTCGTTCGCGTAGAACGCTTATTTTTGTATTTTCTTTGATAAAATTGTATGAATGTTTACCCTGAATCCGTTCTAAATTAAAGTTGATAGAATTTTGAAAATCGATGAGTATTAGTTGCGATGATAAATTAAGTTTCTTTGTAGAATAGGCTTAAGTCACAATCGCCCACAACACTTTGGTTGTGACAAATTTCCATCTTTTCTAGAATTATCCTTAAAAATCTAAGTCTACCTGACACTAACTTTGTCCCTGACATTTGCGAATGCAACAAAATAATCAGATGAATTGTTCGAGCAGTTCTCAAGTAATGTTCTGTTGTACATGTATTTTAGAAGGTATATTTCTAAAATCAAGTTTGCCTTAATTTTATACAACATGAGCAAACAAGCAGACGGTTGACTTTATGGAAAGTGATATATCCTATTGACACAACGAATTGATCTGGAACGCCAAGAGCAACTCGAAGGCGATGCTCATGTAGAGGTTAAGATGTTATACATCTCGTGCCGGTAATTACACTGGCTCTCCAACCCTTCAAACCGAAGCACAGCGATCAGCTTCACGACAGAAATAGAAAGGAGGGTGGTACCAACCAAGAAAATCTTACACATAGATCTGTCTCCTGTCTTGTACAAATTGTTATGAGATTAATTGATATAATATGCTGCCTTATTTTGGAATCGGTAAAAGACAATCTAAAACTCCGTGATATCTGAAACCATAAAACTATTCCAGGATCTCTCATTTCACGTGTTCTTCTCAAGAGAAGGTAATAAAAAGAATGTTCAATGATATATCGAAGATCCATCTTAAGCGATTTTTTTGATAGGAAGATTAGATACATAAATGTAATATTTTATTACCAATAAAGTAACAAAGTTATTGGGTAATGGGAAATCTTTGTTCAGTGAAATATTTTGTTACTTTTATTTATAGTTCTTTAGATTTATTCTTATTTCTTCTGTTTAGATTTATCGCTTGATCAAAGGGTTTTTTCTCTAGGTATGTTTGTCTACACATTCTTTTAAACTGTATATACAAATGTAACAAATTATAACAATTAATTACACTATGTATAATTTAAGGGTAGAGGTTTAAATCTAATCGGTCCGTTATTTTATGTATACCTTGCCAGGAACTAAGACATTTCTTTTGAATTGTTCCGAGATATTATTTACCAACACTTTTCTAGTATGCTTCGACTTTACAAGAACTTGCCTAGCTCTCTTACTTAACAAGTTTTTTTTCTTAAAGTGCTAAGAGAACGAGTGTTGCAGGTTTCAGAACACAAAGCACGAGTTACCTTGTTTTCTAACAAACTCGTTAAGCTTGCAACACTTTCTAACTTAACAAGTATTATTTTAAACATAATACTGGCAGATGTTATTCAAACTAAGAACATCTCAAAGTAACATTACAACTTACAAAAACAGAGACTATTGTCATGACAGAAACTTAAGAGTTTATTTAATTTAATTTTCTGTATTATTTTTCAAGTACTTAGAACTGACACACTGTTTAGCTGTGTGTCAGATTGTTTAATTGCATACTCTTTCAATGGGATAGTGTAATTTTCTTATTAACTTGTATGTAGAATGACATAGTTTGTCATTTTTGTCTGATACCGCCCAGCAAAATGGAGGGTTATGATTTTTTTCGGGATATATGTATGTATGCTTATACCAAATCTAACCTAGCAAAACAAAATACTAAAAGTGAGTAAGTTTGCCTATTACTGTACTGTATATGACCACTTCTAAACTGAATAGTTTACTTCACAGTTTCAGATGAAAATATTTTCTTGTTTCTTTTTAGAGTGCGGTTTTCACTAGTTGGGTTTTAGTTTTTCACTTATTTTTATAAACAAAACTTACTTAAATTAAGTCGGCTTTCGTACGTTTTGCATCTAAAATTCCGAATGAAAACCATTTTCATGCCGTGAGTTGTCATAACTGGACTTTTCCTGGACTATTGCAACTTTTATTTTCGGCAACTTTCTTATGGGTGTTGTTCGTGATAGTTTGTCGGCTTATCATTTTAGTTCGGGCTGGAATTGGGAAGTTGGATGTTGTAGCAAGAATCAATAGTGCAGGCGGCACGTATCGGCACGTAAGTGAGGAACATAAATTCTACACCTACTTGGAGCTAGAACTACTTTGGAGGGAGGTCGTGCGCTTCGGTTACATTTGGAAATATTTTAGAGAATATAATATCCAAAATAAATAATTTTTAAAATAATAGTTTTTGAATTAATTTTGTTGAAAATTTTAGGGTTGGGGTTGATCAATATAATATACTAATAATAAAATAATAAATTGTTTGTAGATCTGGTATGTCTAGTAAAAACTTAAAAATAAAACATTACGTTTTTAAAAGATAAATAATTTTGATAAAGAAAATGGTGGACGATGACTTTATTATTTAAGTGGGATCGTCATACGTATAATCTGTTAAATAATAAAAAGTTAAGAATACCTAAAGCATTATTTCAATTGTCTTAGGACCAGTGAAAATTTTAGTATAGGAGGCAAACATAAATAAAAAGTAATATATCCTTTTAATACTAAAAATAATCAGAAACAAGCCGAAACGCATTCTTTAAAAGTTATGAATCAAAACTTGTTTCCACCGTACAGGGTGTTGGAGGACAGCCAGTAAGTATTTACCCTCTTTGCTTAATCATGACCTATAGACCTTATTGTCTTATGCGGAAGGCCTACAATGCTATGTTTTTTGGTGCAGGTTTCAGTAGACACGAGAACATGGCTTTACCTAGAAATTTGATTGATTCTAGAACGCTGATCCTCAGCTAAAACTACTTGCTAACTCCTAAAAGCACAGTCTTGAATCTTAGTCAATTTTATTGGCACAGATTTTGCTGCAAGGGTAAAGAGAATTGGTTAAATTACTTATTTTTAAACACATTTTACGGATTTCAAAGCTCGTTTATGGTGCAACTTTTTAGGTTATTACATATGGCTTAGTAAAACAAATATGCTGAGCCCTCAATACTTTTTGGGAAAATGGAAAATATAGCACCGTAATTTATAGAAGTTTATTTTTAGTTGCTTATCTAACATTTAAGCAAAAAAATATTAATATTGGAAGCTACTATTGCATTAGACGGAAGTTGCGAAATCTGATCGCCAATTCGTTTTGAAAATGAAAACATTTTTGTTTAAGTAAACTTACGCCAAGTGCTTTTAAATAGTAATTTTTTTATTACCAATGATTCGGAAAGCGATCTACGGGGAGGAATCCGGCAAGAAACGCCGTAGTTGCTCTTTTCAATTTTTAAATTACAATACAACATAGGTACTATGTTAATATGATTAAAATTGCTCACTTCATATTGCCTTTCAAATACATAAGCTTGAAATATTGAAGCCCTTATCTTAATAAGGAAAGTTTGAGGTAGATTAGATTCACGGACTACGAGTCTCTCGACTACGAAGCTACGAGCTACGGTCCTTACTACGCCGTAGCCTCGTTGGATATTCGCCAAATTGTGATTTAAAATTTCGTTACTATTACAGCTTATAGAGTTCTATATTTAGGGTTTTATAACTTTATACATGAAAAAAGAGGTAAAATTGTTGAATAAAACTGGTTGCTTGGAATTTTCATATTTATGGCCTCTTTAGTAAACTGGACTTCTTTATTTTGTTTATTTAGTTTTACTGTATTCTTGTTTTTTATGTAATAGGTGAATGAGAAAGTAGTTCTATTAAATTGTATGAAATAAACCAACTTTGTCTCAATTTGGTGACCTCGGTGGCGCAGTGGTGTAAACAGAAAACTGCCTGGTATAGGTTCCGGGTTCGAATCCTGGTGGGGGCGGAACTTTGGGTTATTTGCAAGACGTATTGTTTCGCTGAACGGCCTAGGATGTAGTATTATTATTTATATAGTATATAACATACCGTTGCTAAGTCCCTGCGATACAAGTATCTACGAGTTGTAGATTTGAAGTATTAAAACTCCAAGCGATGGTTTCTTCTAATAAAAAATACAAAATGTATGATGGATTTTTCGTGACATTATCTTTAAAATGGGATACTAAATCCTACAAAACTACTACTCGTACCCTTCCTGCACTACTTGTCCCCCCTGTCTGCTTCTTTGTAATGCATTAAATATTAAATTGGTTGTCATCAGGTGCAATGTGTTTGTAATAACTAAACGTAGTCGTAAACCTGAAAATACGTCAACAAAGATTTATTGTACAATAAAATTGACGGTTTTTCCTAACCATCTTCAAAATAGAAATAGTATAATATTTATGTCTAAGACGGGATAATTTTTGTACAATGTTTTGGTCCCTTTAAAATTAGATTTTTGTCTCAATTTCGTCTGCGTGTCGCGGAGGAATTTTCTATTCTTACCCTACTACGGCGAAGCCAAAAGGAAGGCCGTAATATTGGCAGTCTATTTCTAGTTAAAAGTATCCGATGGATCATAGAAAGAGTTTCACCGTAATTCGTTTGACGGCAAACATGAGCTTTCACTCTTTCGCACTTTGCACCAAAAATCTGCGGTTGACGTTGTTGGCTGCAAATATATTCATGTTATAAATGTTAAATTAATTTGTGAGCCTTTTTTTGTTACTGTTTGTAGATCCTCAATAAAAACAAGTGACTGTAATCAAGCATCGGAACAAACTCTCACATACAACAGGATATTATATTGTCCGACTATTTTGACATTACTGTCACGTCCATACGAGTGTCACTTCGGCTGTCAAGCTCGGGATTCACTTTGGATTCTGTCCACACATTGATATGGGTAGGTATCAATATTATACGAACACAATACATCCATATTTTAATAATGGTAAGAGCTTATAGTATAGTTTTATGGTCAATATTGTAGTATATGTTAGTGTAGTTATCTAGTAGTATTGTCTTTAAAAATTGAGTTACCTTACTTAAGATAAAATAACTTTATAATCTCCGAACCGTTTAAGGTCAAAAGGTACTTCATCATGTTATACGACTGTCAATAATATTGAATGTTTGTCAAATTGATGATTTCTTTGGGTTTCGTAAAACTGTCAAAATCAAGTAAAATGGCTGGAAGGGTCGGATTTTTGTTTTACAGGTGAATATTGAAACTGACGATGGAGTAAACATATTGTAAAACGTAAAAATGAAGAAGGGAGAAAGATAATATAAGCGTTTTTATTTGAAAACATTACTTAATCATAATTTACGGTGGTTTCAAAGTATTTTTTCAATAAAACTGACAGTTCATAGAACATTTCTTAAAGTTTTATGAGTAAAGTTGTTACAGCTTTTTCATACCACTACAAAATAAATTACACTTTATTTTATTATTACGCCTCCAGGTTTAGGCACATTGTATTATTATTGTGTCGGTCGTGTAACTATGTCTACGGAATCACAATTCAACAACACAGTTTCTACGCAGGTTTGCGTTAAGTTAATTGTTGAGAGCCGTGAGAGAGGTGCTAACTGGAACTTTTTACTTATTCACCACTACAACCAAGAATATAAGAGACACAGACGGTCCTATGTTCGACCTACCTTGTGAAACAAGAGTCCAACATTTACATAAAATTACAATTTATATTAGCATTATGTATAAATGCAATGTCATCGTGTTTCGTCTTAACCTCATCATTTAAATTCACTCATTCATTCATGTAAACTGTTAACTTTCATTAGTGAGACAAAATTGTAAGTTCACTTTCATCTCTTGAGTTTTGTTTTTGACTTAAATTTCGGATTTAAAATTTAATAATTTTCTAAGTAATATTTTATCGGTAGTTATTTTTAACTTTATAATGTTGTATAGATTTTTAGTATATACATTGTTGATGTTTCTTTTTAAATGAAATAAATAAACCCAGAAGTGGTTATGAAGAAAGAACATTTTTAAAAATTATGAATAATTACGATAAATCATACGATTTAACGCATCAGGAGATTACATTTAGTAAATATTTATAAATTGTACCTGAATTCAAATTACCCTTCTGTAAATGATACTTCATTTTGGTCTGCGTCCCAAAGGCAAAGAGCAAATCCCTTAATAGACCTAACATAAGCATTTAGTAAAACTTTCTTTCCAGCAAAACACAAAATTCTTTATACAATTTGAGTTTCCAGAATGAATTTGTTTTCGACTATAAATTTAGATTTTAAAACATTACATTACAAGAGGTTTCGTTGGTTTCTTAGTAATTTTGTATTTGAATGTTTTTAACTATATAATGCATTTTCAGAATTCTTACACCAATATTCAGACCTCATTTTAGTATGGAAACCTCTTTCCATACTAAAATACCAGTCTCAGAAATATCAAACAATGTGCTAGATAAACAAATAAAAATCATATTTAGATAAAAAAAGAAGTATAATTTTATTTGTTCATTTAGCACATTGTTTTATATTCATAATGAGAAAAAAAGACTTATGATGGTATACAATTTGTAGGTTATAATAGAAAATTATTGTATTTTGAATATTGCAAAAAGCTACTACGGCGGTTCTTGGCAGATTCTTCCACGTAGAAATGGCATGCAGAATCGGTGCAACTAAAAATTTATTTTATGTCTGTTCGAATAAAAAACATCTTGACTTTGACTTTAGAAAAAAGGTATTCGACGTGGACATAGTAGCGGGTAAAAGGTATATTAAAAAGCCCAATTTAAAAGTACGTGCATGCGTTCTGTTCACAGCGGGTTTTCGCGTTACGTAACGCTTTTCGGGAGCATTTCTAGCATGAAATACGATTGTCCTCGCACGAGGATTACTTCTAGTCCTGCAGGAGACAGGTTACCCGTCTCCCAAGTCCTGGTTATTCCACATCACGTAACCTTGCCGAGGGACTAAGATAAAATAGTTCCCATCTCAATTTATTTTTAAATTTTATACATAGACTGCGTTGAACTGATGTGCTGAATAATACCTGGTTGTTAGGTACACATGTGTTTTTCTCCAACCAGTACACATACATCGGTAAAGGAGGCTACTGTATTTTAGAAGTACCTAACGCGGACTGCCTTGTAAACTGCATAATTATATATATTATTAACGTACTTCAGTGTCGCCACATACCACTGAGGTTGCAAAAAAGCCTGAAGGTAACCAGTCAAATTAAATACATGATACACTTAAGTTGTGTATTCACTCCAGTAGTATATAATAGTCTTCTTAGTAATTAAGCATAAGTATTTATGTAATGTAATTTGCTTGATCAGCCGATGCGCGTCACTACGTAGCAGTCAGTAGTATCCAATGTAACTGTTACCAACAACTACAGTAGCCTTTTGACATTTGCAATGCCAGAAGCAACACGCAAGCGTATGAAATAAAAACAACGAATCAAAATTATTTGCAAGAAACATGATACAGGAAGATGTAATATTGATTTATTTATGGTGTCAGCCATTATAAATTTATTGATTGAATACATTACTTACTACAATACTAATTTTCATAAAATGACACTGAAATTATCTCTCATATTAAATTATCTTAATTAAATCGAATTCCAAATACTTTAATATTTCCTATGTACTCGTACGTGTAGTTTTATTTTTTATTTAAGATGAATAATTACAGCTAATAACAGGTTTGGGGAAAAAAAATCAAATTACAAATTAAGACGCCACTAACAATTATCCACAAAGAACAGTATATGACTAACAAAATTTGGAAGATGAGCTCGGATTGATATATCGCGAAGCTCAGCGGTCGCAACACTAAACCACACCTGGGACGTTTCATTTTAAGTCAATTCCTTCCAAACGATATTTTATTTCGCTATAACGATCTTATGTTGAATTCATACTGAATTCCCAACCAAATTTACGTTTGATTCATAGCATTTCTAAACAAGGAATTTCTCTGGCCTCGATCCAAAATCTATTCAGTACATGCTTGTTGTTTTTTTTAATTAGTGATCCTTTGACTAAAGGCATAAGGTTCAGTTTTGAGTGGTAATGCAATCCTCGGAGTTGTTGGCTGTTGAATGGTTGTTGTGTTGTCAAGGGGTTGTGAAATAAGGTGAAATATAATTACACTTGTAAATGTATGTGACTTCGTCTGCTTTTAGCATAATTTAAGTCCAAGATGACATCTTTTTTTAATAAGACCATTTGTTTTCAAGAAATATAATACAGGGTGTTTATAAATAAAAAAGTAAGTGAACGTCTTTGATCAAGTTTTTTAACGATAACAAAAATTTAAAATAAATTTGTGATTATTAAATGTATCAAAGTTTGTGCACTACATTTATGATCACCCTGTATGCTGTTATCTATTTCAGTTTGAACAGGAGACGATACAAATTGCACTATCTCAAAACGTTTGCTTGACAAATGGTGGCAGGTACGGTGTAATTTGATGACAGTGTCGGGCCCCCCTCGAGGCCTAGTATCAAGGCCCCCAGGCCCTCGGAGCCCCGTGACAGATCACTTATTTCTTCGAATAGCGACGTGCTCTGAATTCTAATAGGTCCTTGCGGACTCCGGACAACTGTGAGTGTCTCGACCTATTTTTATTGCAGTTGCCATGGCTTGTGGATGCTTTTCCTGAAACTGTTTGAAATGCATATTTTGAAAAACTTCATAGTACATTAGGTATTTGTTTTTTTTAAAGATTCATATGACTTTATAAGACTTTAGGTAATTGAAAACTATTTCTTTACGATTCCTAGGACTTCATAGGACTTTTGGTACTTGAACTCTTTTTTTATTCAAGGTTCATAGGATTCTTATCTTAAAGATTCATAGGACTTTTGGTACTTTTTTTTTTAATTGTTAGGACTTTGTGACACTTAAGGTACTTGAATCATTTTTGTTTAAAGATTCCAAGGACTTGATAGGACTTTAGGTACGTATAAAAAATCAATGTAACAAGTTCCCGCGTTACTGAAGTGAATGAAATTTGTTTGTGACATTGTGTGTGTGACTGATAACATCCCGTATGAATTGTCACGCGATATGAATTGTATAATTCCATTCTATGTAAGTGACATGTGCTAAACAATTTGTCTATATAAGCAAAGATAACAGAGTAATTGGAACGTTGGCTTTCACGAATAATTGTTACAATAGAAAAATTTAACATTTTGGCAATCGCGACATAGTATAAAACAAAGTCGCTTCCCGCTGTCTATCCATGTGTATGCTTAGATCTTTAAAACTACGCAACGGATTTTGATGCGGATTTTTTAAATAGATAGAGTGATTCAAGAGGATGCTTATGTGTATAATACATGCACAATATCTGTTCGAAACCGGGGCGGGTCGCTAGTATAATAAAAAGGTATGATGTGGTAGCTCAGTTTCTTACGTGCCTTGGTTTACCGACTGACCCGACCCGACAGGTAGAGGGTTCGAGTCTTGGGTTGCCGTCAGTTGTAGCTTCCATGTTTCTCATTGTGTGGCGACAGATTCGCAACCTGTCGCACTGGGACTCACACCACACCGAATTTCGCATAAACTTGTGAAATGCAGTGTTTATCACCTCTGCCAACCCTTCTTTACTACGACGTTTACGTATGTTATATGAAATCTAAAGACCCTTAGCTTAACCTTATCATAAAATTACTAACAAATTAAATATTTTATTCCATATAGGACTATTGATTACGGTTTAAAATAATTAATAACTTTTCAAATCTAAATTGAATACTCGCGGTATGGATGCATTTTGTAGACGATTTTGTAATACTGAAAGAAAACGTGAAGTCCACTTATAAGTAGCAAACCTATCTTTAAAGTTACCATTTGTGACTGTAATAGTTTGTTATGCCCTGTAATCGTTAATACGTTAATGCCATCTGATTGGGTAATAACGGTCTGTTATAATGGACATAAATAGGAATCCGGAAAAATTACAACTGTTATATAACTTATACTCATCATTTATGTATATATCATGAATGCTAAAGGTCATTTAGTCACTTACTGGCTAAAAGAAAACTACTTGCCTTAGGGTGCATTCTTACAACGGTTTTTACATGTTGGTATCGGCTTACGCGCTTACTCTAGAGCTTCTTCAGCGTGTTCGCTCGTACCGCTGCGGTGGTAATGAGTCATGATTAGCAATAGCGCACGGGAAGTTATCTCTAGCCGCTTGGCTTATACAAGCTTATAGACGCGTCAACGCTATAGGCTATAGTTCTTACAAAAACGCGCGCCAACGCGAAAAGCCGCTAGTCTGAAAGCGACCTTATAAAATTGAATTTGAGCAGGTACTTACGGTTTGAAATAATACTGTGAGCATAATTTCAACCTCAACTCAAAGTAATTAAAAACTTAGAAGTGCAATTAATTGAAAATCAGACAGCTATATGCATATAAACTTAATTAAGTAGTTAATCGTAATTGGCTTCGTAATTTACTTCATTGAAACTGGTGCGGTTTTGCCTGGTATTTTACCGAACATATCAAAAATCTTTATTTTCATTTTATTGCACAAACAAAATGTATAGAGCCACTCTATGTTCTCTAATGTCTTTACACACTGTCGACTAGTCGCCATGAGACACGATCTCACCAGGAACCAGTTGATAGACCAAGCTGAGCGACTCTTACACTACTTACATTCGTGCAGAAATCTCGAAGAAGAGGCTCTGGCTTTTGATGCATGAAATATAATTTTGAAAAGTTTTTTGAAATTTATCGAAAGGCCAGTCTCTTTAACTTTTAAATATTATTATTTTCTTTTTTAACTTCCGAATCAAAAAGAGGAGTGTTACAAGTTTAAGTATCTGTCTGTGTGTGTCATAACTCTCGAACGAATGAAGCGATTTTGATGTAGTTTTTTTTTGTCTCAAAGGTGACTTAATCAGAATGTTCTTATGTATTTATCAATATCGGTTCCCCTATTTAAAAGTTATGGGAGGTGAAAGCGGGGATGAACTATCGAATTTATGCAAATATGTACAATCGGGAGTTTTTGAAATTTATAATTTAAGTTTTGTTATTCATTGAACAATAAGTAACGCTATTGAAGCACATGTAAATGGAGCCGCTTAGCATCGCCTCCGGCCTAGTTGCAAAATGTATAAAGAGTCACCCGGTCGACCGGCAACCAAGGAGCACACCAAAACTTATCTTATCTTATCATCGAAACTTTAAAAGTAAGTCACCGGATAATAAGTCGACCGTGCGTATTATACTCAAATTAGATAACTGATATAGAATTTCAAAATATTTTAGTTAAACGGTTTCATTGAAGTTAAAGTCTTTCTCTGTTTTTTTTTTTTTGTTTTTTTATTTGGCGGCCAAATTGCATCTTTTTCATGGTGTATATTGTTTTAGTCAAGCCCTTTCATTTGATACACATAAAAAAATTGTAGTTCGCCATTTCGTAGCGGCCATTTTGGATATGCAATAATACTGAATACATTATATTGTATTGTCATCAGAACTAAAGGTGTGTGCCAAAAAATCAGGTCGATGTGTCAACACAAAGGGGGTAAAATTTCAATCAATAAATTTGACCTAAACAAACTGGTCAAGGTAAATATACAACCGTTTAAAAAAGATTTAAATTACATTGTTGTAGTGAAGTATCGTGTGCAGAATTTGTCACATAGCTACGATACTTCAAATACTTAAAAAATTGGTCAAAAAAGACTAAATAGAACCAGAAAAAGTGGTGAAAGATCTTTAACCCTTGATACGCTAAAACAACGCTTTTGTATTTACTATGAAAGGAAAGCGAAAAAGAAATAAAATCCAGCTTAATTTACCGTGGGCTATAAAAAGCAGGGATGAAAGTTGTGTGTGTTTTTATTTGGGTGTTGTTTTATAAAATAATTTTACATTTCAACCCGGCGTGATGAGTGTACTGTACCACTTGTACCACAACGAACGGAGGATTTTAACTGGTTTCCCTTTTTAACATAGACTAGGCTATTTGCAGAGTATGCCTCTGTGGCACAGTGGTGTAAACAGCCGACTTCTACGCTAGAGTTTTGGATTTCGAAACCTGGTGGGGGCGGAACTTAGTCTTATTTGCAAGACGCATTATTTCGCTTACCAGTCTTGGATGTTGTATTCTTATCTATGTCGTTTTTACATGTGCCTATGATACAAGATTGTATTGATAGTGCAGATCTGAGAAATGGTAGTGGTGGGACAGAGTAGCAGGTACGCCCCAAAGTAGTGTTATAGTGTGACAAACATCTATTATTTTATTGATACGAAATCCCATACAAAACTTGACATATAAAGTGGGTTCAATTTTGGAAAAATATAGGAAGATAGATAGTTCTATGAGAAATAAAACACAGTAAAGAAAATTTAATAGTACAGAAAGATGTATTAACTTACTAGAAAAACTAAAAAAGAAAATAAAATTACTGAAAAGTGACAAAAAGTCCATCTAAATATTCTGTTCTGTTGGACATTTCGTGAGGAGATGTCTGTCAATCGATTGTGTATCTAAAAAAAAAAGATCGATTGTGAGAAGTTATACCTAATTAATGTACTGTCTCTGCTGTTTAGTGTTTGCCCCAGTGGGGTAAGAGGGATGGGGGGTAACGAGCCGGGTGGGTCCACTTATCGCTATTCCAGCTCCATAGCATCGCATCCCGCAGCGGCTACAGCCTTATAATTTACTCGTTTTATTGTTAACCCAATGCTTACGGACAACTTGCTTCTCACACTACATTCAAATAAGCTCGGTATAATATACTGGGTTTGTAAGCGAAATTGAATTTTTAAAGTGAAATGAATATTGATAGGTATTTATTTTAACCGTTTTGTAGTTGCTCTGTAAGGACCTTCTAACATATTTTTTTACCTACCTAAATTAATAAATAGTAAAAAAAAACGTTCTCTAGCAACTCCTACTTCTCATCCACCTACACAGACTATAAATAAGTTGCATCAACTCTATACAGTTCCACAAAGTAATGCGATTTTACCAGCAACGCGCAGAACGGCTTACGCAAACAGATTTGCGTTGGACCGGACACGTAGTCGCGGCTATGACCGTAGTCTACCCATACTACAAACTACGCGCTTAGCATCCTAACCTTTACTATGTATTACGAGCGTAGCCATCCAGCATATACTACGCACTACAAGCGTAGCATTAAACGATACTACGTATTCCGAGCGTAGCTACCCAATCAATACTAATGCGTCGACATTACACTCAACGACAATGCAGCTAATTAGGGGTTGAGGTCGCTTCTCTTATTACATTATCATTTGAGTAAAAGGTTATATCAATAATCCTATCATTGGCGAGGTTTAGTGAAACCAAATACATTATCACGGAAACATTTAAAGCTACCTGTTTTATTGAAACGTAAAATTCTTAAAACAAAATGTAACAAATGTCGACTTTCTATAAACGGGAAAAGTGTAACAGTTCTTTTATATTTGACATCCGTGACACAAAAGGGGAACTCCCGTGAACTGTCGCATCGGGAATCGAGTTCCTCTTCTCGCTTATTTTCCTCTTCTGACATCGAAAGCTATGCGATTGGCTCTCTACTTTCTGTTTGGTAAAACCGCGAGATATGTTTTTGCCCTTTATTTCTATATTTTATTGTTTGATCGTTTCGAAACTGATTGCTTTTGCGAGATTAGAAGCTCTTTGCTATATAACTTGTCGAAGACTTAACAGAAAAGTTTTTAATTGTTTCCAGTCAACTCCAGCCTGAGGCGGTCCCGTTATTGGATTGCAATGGTTTTAATAAACTTTTTATTCTAACTTATTTATAATTTCTACTGTTATGGCTTTGCTCTGGTGTTTATTGGAATCCGTTTTTTTAAATCTCTTCATCTGCAAGACTCCAAGTGCTTGTTTGGAAAAAATACTAACTATTAAAGCATTGCTAGCTTAACCCATGGTATTTGTTCATCACACTAGCGATAAAAAGTCTGTATTTTTAACTAAACAAAAAAAAATATCCAACTAAACAATAAAATTGTGTAAAAGAATTGGCAATAACAAACTATCTTATGGATTTGTTTTTTTTTTCAACTGAAAATTATTTTGGTTTCACAAAAACAACAATAGACAGGTACGTAGTAATGTTTACATCTTTGTTTACACAACTGACTGAGATAAATATTTAGTATTCGCGTATAACAGTTTGTTTGCTGGTAATAGTATGATTATAGGCGGTCATTAAAACGCTGTCTGTGTTTGCAATACAGTTTGAGTTAATAGAAAAGAGCAGTTTAACTTGAATTCCTAATTTGAGTGTTTGACAACAAAGTAATAATAAAACAAATGAATTATAATAATCCTGTGCTTACCTATAATTGGTTTGTGTATACGCCCTACAAAACATAAAATCTCTTTGTACAATTGTGATGCATGTACTGTTGGCTTGGCTAAATAAAATAAAATAAATTAATAAATACTATTTGACGATAAATGATAATGAGATTAATGTAATTATCAAAATCAAAAAAGAAGAATGAAGAGTTCAAAGTATATATTTTTTTATAAGATGCAATCTCGCAGTGGTGTAAACAACCGACTGCTACGCTGGAGGTCCTAGGTTCGAATCCCGGCAGGGGCGTACTTTGTCATTGCAAGACGCATTGTTTCGTTAACCAGTCTTGGATGTTATACTCTTATGTTTGTAGTTTAGACCATATCGTTTTTTAGTTGACACAAGTTACAATACGATGGTTACGATACTTACTGCAGGGCCGAGTCAATGTGTGTTTCGTGATGTGGTTATTATTATTAATAATTGACACTACTTATCTATTTAAAAACAGAAAAAAAATCGACCGTTGTAGTTAGTTCAATTTGACGAAAATTTAATTAAATATTATTTTGTTTGAATGAAGATTTTAGCTAATTTATGTTTTTACTAAAAAAATCCATGAAAACATTTTAAAGTAAATTAAATAACTTTATACCAAAAGCACAAAGTCTGATCGAAGGTTTTTTCTGTTGCTTCCTATGAATTTTTATGACGAACATTAATTATCATTTCGATTTATTTAAAATATTCGTGTTTTAATGATTTCATTGACGTCACTGCTAATAATGAATTAATAGATAAAATCGTATAGACTTAAACCGGCCAAGAGCAAGTCAGGCTTACAAGGATTCCGTACGATTTACCGTAGGCAAGAAAAAACCCCGAATAAATCACGTCTCTTTACATTTTCATTCATTTTATGAAAGTTTTTTTTTTGTTGTACCAACAATAAAATAAATCATATGGAAATTCAACTGTCGCAACATGTATTTGTTTATTTTATAAAACATCACGGGCAAACAAGCAGTCGGTTCACCTCATGGAAAGTGATATTGGTACCGCTTGATGCCTAGAACGCCAAGAGCACCGCTAATGCGTTGCCCATGCCCATGTATGGCTCTTCAATCTTTCGAACTGAAACACAGGGAACTGTTTCACGGCAGAAATAAAGAGGAGGGTGGTACCAACCCAGACAATTTTGCACATGTATCATAACATTAACACACACAATACTAGTACGCCAAATGATTCCCTAGGCATGATGTAGGCAGGATATAGTCCAAAAAGAAACACAGAATTGATATGGACTAACTGGGTAAAAATAATAAATACAATTAAAGGTATTAATTAAAGGTAATGCACAATTCATTCTACCGAAACGGCAAGACCGAAAACATTGGGGCTTAGGAGCTATAGGCTGTTGTAAAATATTTTATTTATTTGTCATAGTAATAATAATAAATACTTGAAACTTATCAATACAAAACTAATCCTGTCATTTTTATCAATAAATATATTTTTGATGTTGTTCATCCCGTGAATTATTGATAAAAACTCTCGTTTATTCTTTCTCTCAAGATTTATCTCGAGATTCTTTTATAAATATTTTTTCAAAATTTCACAACCTGTATATCCTAATTCCTATTGTTTTTAGCCTTGGCGTTTTAGTGGAATAAATTGTGCATTACAATGAACCCAGTTAGTCCATATTGGTTCTGGGTTTTTTGTCTATACATATTGGACGTGGTAGCTCAGTTTGTTACGTGCCTTGGTTAACCGACCAAACCGACCGATAGATCGAGAGTTCAAGTCTCGGGTTGCCGTACATTGAAGCTGCCATGTTCCTCATTGTGCCCGGATGGTGGCAACAGTTTCGCAACCTGTCACACTGGGACTCAACATAAATGCGGTGTGTAACACCTCTGCCAACCCCTATCGAGGGGTTACGGCGTGAGTTTGTGTTGTGTATATGTTTATGCTATATTGGACATTCTTCTATACAATTACCATGAATTCATGAATAAAGAATAATACATTTAATTTGATCCACGTGAGATACAGTTCGCTGACTGACAGACGGAGATGGATGTACGAACGAACGAAAATAAGGTGCAGTTGGCACTGGCAGCTTTTTTATAGGGAACCCTAAAAAGCAACAAACGCTTGAAAGCCTTAACTCGTTAAATCGCCGTTTTAAATTATTATATTAGAACGAGTCAATTTTAATTAGGCTGTAATTGCTTTGTGTATTCTTGTGTATAGAAACATTGTAATTTACTTTTAATTATGATTGAGTTGTGAAGGATGGGAAAGGGCAGGCGGTTTCTTTATTAAGATATTAAGCTCCTTTCTGACGCACTGACCGGAAATTAATATTGCTTTATATATGTATTGTATTAAAATGATGGCTTAGCCTTCGACTGGATATTCTTTTGTTTTTATTTATTTAAGTTTGTTAATAGTTAAGTTACACTGATTAGAAAAAACAAATATATTTTTTCGATTAATAAATTTGCATGCGTCGAAGGGCGAAATATGTGAGACCACAAAAATACGATGTAACATCCATCTGTACCATGTTTCACGCAAATAAATTAGTTATTTGTTTTTGTTTTGAACACATTTTCTGGGGGGATGTTCCACTAAGATTTTCTTTTCTGATCTATCATAAAAACATCTCGTTACATAAGATCTGACACTCCTATGTCCCCAAATAGTATATTCCAATTTATCCTAAATGTTGTATAAACAACTTTTAAAATATAGAATAATGCGAGAGGGTCTTTTAGAATATTACCTCTAAAAGACTTAAATAGCGAGTTTTTTAACATTCATTAACCATTCCAACGTGTTTCAGAGATAGAGAAAGATAAAACGTAAAAGTAAATCACATTTTCATCCACCATTTTGCGGCAATAAAATCCGAATTTGTCTGGTCCGCTGAAAGTACGCTCGACATATGTAATAACATGTCCATAACACACTCTCGTCGATAGCGGCCGAATGTTTCTCGCAAATGTTAAACGCATAAACTAGGTATTTGTTTGCAAACTATAGTGTTTCTAAAATACAGAACAATCAAAAACTAACGACAAAAAATATTGAAGAAGTTCTCAAGTCGACCCATATAGTATATACATATTTTTGTATATTTTTTTACTTTTATAGAACGTAATTTTAAAACATATTTTTTTATTTTTTTTCATAAACTTTGAACTTAAGAACAGGAAACAATAAAGTATTTAATTATTTTAAATTCAATTATTGCAAATTAACAAGTCATTTGATATTCATAAACCAGTTTTTATAACATCGTGTTATTAAGTAAACTTGGAACAATTTGAATTATATTAATAAAACGTTGCTTACAAATATGTCGTGTTTGTTTGTTTGTATGTCTGAGGTAATCTTTCGAACTAATTTCCGATTTCAAACAAAACATGCAAATCAATAAACAATTCAAATAAAAATTATAATCTAAAAAAACAAGCATGATTTTATTATCGACCAATCCAATTTGACATTCAAAGCGTTTTGTCGTTATTAAAAGCCGTTGACCCGTATTCGAAATTGGAGATGAGGCGTTAGTGGGCTCTCGGCCAACATTTGTCCAAGACAAACAAATGCCGGCAAATATTTGCACAAGGGAGAAATGTGTAGTAACCATGTGAGAATGTTCACATTTATTTGTTCGTCTTGCCTTCATCTAAGTTTTACAATGCTTTCAGTTTTAGCTTTGTTTTACTAAACTAAGTAAGTAAAAGGATGACTTCACGCACCCTAAACTTTTAAAGCTGTTCAAACTACAGTTAAACACAAATTGAGGGAGTTATTTAATATTAAAAGTAATCCAGAGAAGTAAACTCTTAAATGTCAAGTAATATGCGGTCTCGGTACCGCAGTGGTGTAAACAGCCCATTGCTACGCTAGAGGTTCAGGCGGGGTCCGGGCTTTGTGTTATTTGCAAGACGCATTGTTTCGCTTATCGGTCTTGGATGTTGTAGTCTTATCTTTGTAGTATATACCATATCGTTGATTAGTGCCGGCGATACAAGATTATATCTTAGTGTAGAGCTGAGTCAATGTCTGTGTCGTGATGTAGTTATTATTATTATTAGATTTATATACTAATTTTAGTTTGGGAAATCTCTATTTTTATGTACTTAAAACATGTGATTAATGTTATTTTTCTATACTTTTTTCGTTGCAGGGTCGTTTCACGCCTATTTATTCGTAATTGGGTCAACACTTTAGTAACTGGAGTCGTTCAGTATTATTAATATGAAATTCCATTCACGCAAAGCATTGTAACGCTATCGTATCGAAAAAGGTGAGACTTGAGTCGGGACCATCTATTTCTAAGTTGACTGTTCTACGACTAATTGTGATGAGATCATATTCCAAGTTGAGTTTTCTATGAAATGTTTAAGAAAAAGGTTTTTATTATTAGTTTTTATGTTTTGTTTATGTTTTTAGGTATTATATTAACCCCGCTGTTCATTGTGACAGTAAATAATTAATAAACCAACGTCATTTCTTTGCCAATAGCTTTGTGTATTGAAATAAATAAATATAATAAATAAAATTTCCTTTTAATTATTTTTATAAGTGTTATAAAGATCGCGGATTTGGATCTAAGTATAAAAAGATTTGATAGGGCAGTTTTATTAATCTCATACACATGCATTTCCACGTGGACCTGGACGTGGAGGACGTGGTAGCTGAGTTTGTTACGTGCCTTGGTTAACCGACCGACCCGACCCGACAGGTCGCGTTTTCGAGTCTCGGGTTAACGTACGTTGCAGCTGCCATGTTCCTCATTGTACCCGGATATTCGCAAGCTGTAACCCTTGGACTCAACATAAACGAAATGCGGTGTTTAACATATCGGCCTACCACACTCGAGGGCTTATTTACGGCGTGTGTTTATTTTACGTTTTATGTGTCACACTTCAATGTTATATATTACCAATAATATATCTAAACAATATATAATACACGATTAATAATTTTCACATTATTTAATCTTTGAAAACGTAAAACAATCGTCATTATCCTTTCGCTTCTACGCACCTGAACATTTCAATATATCTATCTACATATATGTAAATAGTAAAAGATATATCAAGGATTGGTTCAATATTAGTTCAACATATAACTATAAAATAGTATTATCCATTAGCAAACAGCGTTTACAAAGCGAACGTATCAATTTGGAATAAATTCCGAGTATCGGCAGACAACCTTGCTAATCCTAATGATATATTACCCCGGTACTGACATAGGCTCAAAGATCACGGATTAAGGTATCGAGTATCGGGACTTAGCTATTCTAAATATACACACATATATACTTACCGTATATACTTACACTCATGGACAAAATAAGAGGAACGAAAAAAAAAACCTATTCTTGTCAACGCGCTTAACAATACGTTTTGGACATGATTTGGAGTGGTTTTTAAAAGAACGAATATTAAGGGAAATAGAAATAAACAAACTTGATTAAGTTGTATTTTATTTCATTTAACGTTTTTTTGTTGCGTTCCTCTAATTTTGTCCTTAAGTGTATGTACAAAGGTTATAGCTACATACGCCTACCATATTTTTTTCTAAACTATAATTCATTCATGATTTTACTTCCTCTGTGGCGCAGCTGGCTGCTAAGTAACAGGTTCTGGAGTCGAATCCCGACTCGGGTGGAACTTTGTGTTATTTGCAAGACGCATTGTTTCGCTTACCGTTCTTGGATGTAGTTTTTTTGTAGTATGATATCATATCGTTGTTTAGTTCCTTTGGCACAAGTTCTTACGATACTTACTTCAGCGCTGAGTCGATGTGTGAGTCATAATGTGTGTTATATATAAAAATATATTTATATGTGTGTGTGTGATATATATATATCTCACACATTATGACTATATATATTAAACTATATATTATTATATATATTTACGTATAGAGCATTTGGTCAGTTTAATTCATATGTTCATGATCAAGTACCTACATGTTTTATTTATACAACTTTCGTTTTTTTTTTTTTTGTGTCGAATCAGAGGTGAAATTTATTTTTATGGGTTATTGTGTATACTCATACCTACAGTAGCAACTCCAGGATCTTCATTTCAGGGGTCTATTTCCACAAATATGACGACCTTTTTAGGAAACGCTTTTGGAGGTCTTGACCTCACTGATGCCATAGTCTACGGTGACTGGTTTTCATCAGGCGCAATTTAGTGGTATAAAACTAAGGTTAGATATTAACAAAGTCGGGGCTAAGTTCGAAGAACTCGGCTGCTTATAGAGGGGGCTAGAGCCCCCAACCCCCCCTGGATCCGCTGTAGTTCAATAATATATTTAGCTTAAAGGTAGAAGATAGATGGGTTGGTGCATATTTAATTAGATGCTGGCGTCTGATCGTCGAAGCGATAATAACAAGTTTACCTAACCTAACATACATATATATCTGTAGCGTTGTATGTATAGTCGTTCCATTTCACGAAGACCGTTTGAGTATAGTTGTGTTAGTGTATGCTGTTCTCGTGTGCGTGTAGTCTTTACCTAGCAGACTAGAGTTTAAACAAACTGTAACAATGCGCTGTGCATGTGTATTTTTGACGCAAACAAAGACTTTTAATAGCAATTTCCTCTATGAAATTTAAAAGAAAAGAAAAAGTGTTTGGTTTTGTATGATTAAGTTGATACTTACTACTAACTTTAAAAATATATTTTTTGTTCAATTTCATCGAACATCCCGAATATTATTATACAAGCCTCATGAAAGTAACAACATAATAAAACATAAACTCACGCCATAATTAATTCGTAATGAGGGGTAGGCAGAGGTGTTAAACACCGCATTTCGCATGTTTATGTTGAGTCCCAGTGTGAGTTGCGAAGCTTTCGCCACTATCCGGGTTGAATGAGGAACGTGACAGCTACAATCCCGCGACTCGAACCCTTCACCTCTCGGGTCGGGTTGGTTGGTTAGCCAAGGCACTTAAGAATCTGAACAACCGCGTCCTCAAACTAACGACAGCCATATTTAGTTAGTCTTCCTGAGATGAAATGACAGAAAGCTTTGAATGGAAAGACAATATTATTGCTAACTACTCGTAAAACGTTATATTTTCAAAGATACAAATTAACTGAGTTTATTTTAAGGGAATGAATTAACTAACTAAGGTCACACTTACAATTTTGCTCGAGCATCTTCGGAAGAACTTTAATTATAATTTTGCAGCGGATGTTTACATAAAAACGGACTACATGAATGAAAAGGTTTGTAGATTAATGTTTTCACAGTTATCATGATTAGTTTTTCATATATGTATAGTGTATAGTGTCATGTATAGTGTTTCAGTTTTATTTATTTTATAATATAATGATTCATGTATAACTATACATAGATTGACTCAGACCATCGTCTTAGGCCGTTTAAAACATTAATGAAACCTTACTTTTCATTTGACGTAAAACAATTCGCCTCTTAGAAACCATTTTGCGAATATCCATATAAAAATACCAGAATAGCAAATATCAAATTGGCATACGAAGAAAATAATCAGATTTGGTACAAATTCCATTAAAAATGATTTCGCAGCTCCTATGTATTGTTATGGTATATAATATGTAGCATATTATTTTCTTTACAACCACTCTAGTAAGCGAAACAACGCGTCTTGCAAAAGTTCCGCTCATGCCTGGATTCGAACACAAAACCTCTTGAAGTATGTCACGCTGCAATGCAAAAGAGGATGTCGATTAATAACAAATAGCTTTTGCTCGCGTCTTGTAATTAGTATTGTTTTATAATAGCCGATGTAAGTCTGTTTTACTATTGCTAAAAGAATGTTTGGAAATGGATTAGTAAATTAAAGGATTTCCTCAACTCACACAACACACAAAAATGTCACTTATCTTTGCATCTATTTGTACTAATAGTATTTTTTGGGGCACACCCGCCACTCTGTCCCAACACTGCAACTTCTGTTTATCAGGATCAACAGTGGCGTCCTGCGATTAAATAATTAACTAATAATGCAGCTGTGCAATGACGCACAGGCTGTGCCCGGACACCCTACCAGCTGTCTTGGAACCCGGAACGAACTTAATCAGAAGAAATAGGGGGTAGTAAGTAAGCGGTTTCCGACTTCCCTCCCAGCAAAACGGAGACAGCAATAGAAATGGCCCAGAGGCCAAAAAACTATAGGGGAGACAGTCAGGAGACGCCTGAAAAGCAAAATTATTATATATTAATTATGTTTAACAATAAAGGAGATTTTATCTGATTTATATTATACAACTCCTAGGATGATCAAACATGAATACGCTCAGTGGTTGGTTCTAGGTTTATTAGGGTGGGACTCAACAACCTCAAACTTGACCTTTTTAAATAAAGAGGGGTGTTTAGGGTGCATAAAGCGGATTTTGATGTAGTTTTTAAGTTTGAAAGTAAACTTTATCGAGTGTATTCTTAGCTACATTAGATCGATATCGGTCCCCATTCAAAGGTTATGAAAGGTGAATGTGGGGATTTACAATCGAATGTATGCAAATATGTCCAATTGGGGTTTTAATTGAAAAACGCTTATGGGGGGGGGCTTGACCTCACTGACCTTAGATTTTAACAAAGTAAAGGCTACCAGTCTGAAGAATTCAGGTGCTTTTGGGGGGCTCGAGCCACCTGGATCCACTACTGAATACGCTAAAAAAAAAACTAAAAAAGTAAATCGCGAACTAAAACTCCGAATAAACAGAATTTTCCAGAATTATCTCAAACTTCTTTAAGCTGGGACGTGTATTTTTAATAGCTGTTGTATTACTTCAGAACTTGCCTGGTATTATGGCACTTAAGGCTCTTTACTCGCTGATGGTGAAGGACCATCCTAAACTTTTTGAGAGCCATCTCGAGGGGTAGTATTTTTCAAATTCCTCCCCTTATCCACTTGATTTTAATGGATGGATGGATATTTTAAGGCTTCTGTGTTAAAAATACTGGTTTATTTGACAGCGTTTTCTTGACGGTGTAACAGCTGCCTGCTACGCATAAGGTTCTTGGTTCGAATCCCGGCGGGGAAACTTTGAGGTTATTTGCCAGACGCATTGCTTCGCTTACTGGTCTCGGATGTTATTTCCTACCTTTGTAGTACACTACATATCGTTATTTTTAATCTGCAATACAAGATTGTATCTTAGAGCAGGGCTGATTCAATGCGTGTAATGTGGAAGTGGATATTACTGTGTCCACCGTCTGAGGCCCAATTTTAATTATTGTTTACCGTGTTTAATGTCATTTTTGTCAAATAAATTAAGATAATTAACAGTACAAAACATCTAAAACTAATATTATAAGAGGCAAGATTTGTATTTTTGTATGTTTTAAACGAATAAATAAAAAAACAACTGTATTGATTTAAAAAATTCTTTCAACATGATGCTACATTGTTCCTGAGTTAGAAAGGCTTTATTTATTACTATAAAATGGTTTAGTTGTCCACCCGTGCGAAGTCGGGACCGGCCGCTAGTCTGAACCGCGACTTGTATCATAACACAAGCGACGTGCCCCGACTTCGCACCGATATGATGCGCGTATTATATACGTTCAAATCTTCCTCTTGAATCACTCAGTTTTTTTTAATCGCATCATAATCGGTTGCGTAGTTTTAAAGATCTAAACATACATAGGGACAGTCAGCGGGAAGCAACTTTGTTTTATAATATGAAGCGATGTTACTCATCAGGATGTGAATCAAATGTTGCACAGTGGATTTAACATTATAATAAATTCCATAAACAAAATTTCATAATGAAGCGACCATAATCTGTCAAAATTTCCTCCACAATTTAATTAGTCGCACAAACAGAACGCCATTACGTTAATTAGTTTCGTTATAATTCACCCCAACACTGCCATGGAAATAAAATGAATAATACAGATTGTTTATCTGTATCGTTGGCGACGAGTGAGTGCCTCGTAAGGCTGAAATTTAATTTTACATGAGGAAAAACTTTATCCCATGAAAAGGTTCGTATGGGGCAATATTTCTCTTGTTTTATTTCCAATTAGCGTCTTCTTTTCTATATTTAAATCCGATACATACAACAAAATCATAGATGCGATACCAGTTTTTTAAATTATATCGAGAATAATCATAAATTGATTTTAAAATACGATATATGAGGTTTTTGCTAGTCAACGATGTTAAATAAATCCCTGAGCTTAAGTTTAAAAAAAAAAACTTATAAATGTATTTGTATTATTCGTATAAAGTTACAGTCAACATTATTATTTTGTGGATATTTTAACATAGAATTTGGGTTAATAATTTGAGAAAAAAAAATGTACGAAAATGTCAAAAAACAAAACAAAAAATTTCATTGATTTTACGCTTATAATATAACACAAATAAAGCACACACCGTTTTGTCTAGTGATAGTAGATTTAAAATAATTTTGACTATTTGAAAAAAAAAAAAAAAAAATTCAACTCAATTTGTACTTCGAATTTGAATGATAAAATACTTAGGTATTAATTAGGAACATTTCTAGTTAAATTTTACATCTCAGTGATTGTTTAACGATGTGTAAGTGGCTTACATAGTGAATCATTAAACTACATACAGCTGCCAAATACAGAAATTAGATTAAGTTTCCTTGTACACTTGCCGGGAATGGCTCAGGGATATTACGTCCCCGACTGGGAATTCACTAATTTGCTTTTATTTATTATTATGGACGATTCGTTGATTTTATTCAACTATTTCTGTCTAAGAATTTTTCGGAACATAACGTAAGAGTTTTGGAAATTATAAGTAACTTAATCATTAATCTAAACCATTACATGAAGTCCATCTTATTTTGTTTTCTACATCAAGGAAATTAAGGCCAAATATTTGTCTTTAACGATAGTTAATATGCATGACTTTTTATTTATTTATTTCGATACCAAATTCGTAAGCTTTTCTCAAATAACTGACATATTTACTAAATTATAAAGCTTCAAAGTCGCTGGTTAGACAGAGAAATCCAATATGTATGTACAATGACGTCAAAGTACACGGTCGCCATACAAACTTCCATAGAATAGGTTGTTCTGATGAGCGTGATAGTTATATTTACTTTTGATGATTATATCTACTTTGTTTATCGTACAATTCTAATTTTGTTTTCACTGTAAATATAGGTACTATTTCTACATTCTTTCCGATAAATTGATTGAATAATCTCAATAAATTTCATGCATATTCTCTATTAAAATGTGTTTGGAATAGATAATGGAGCAGTTGCTTTAGAAACTAATCTACCTAAATCTTTATTATCGATTCGGTAGTTCTAAACTAGACTCCAAGTAGTCCATTATTACGTGGGTTGCGTGTTCTCGTCGCGTGCTAAATACAAACCCACATACGTACACTAGACACACCGTTACTTTTCTAATCGTCTCAACACTGACGCGACACTTAGAGAACAGGACCTCACAATATCCGCCATGTAAATAGCACACATGGAATAAGTTTCAGTTAAACAAAATTATTCAAAACAAGACAAAAGTTAGAGTTCGCGGCTTAGAAACAAAGTTTGAACAAGTTCGCACGGTGTCTAACAGAACTCAGGAGTTAATAACCTTTTTTAGATTAAGTTAGCCCCGAGTTTACGGCCTCCGGAGGCAATAAAACCCCATCAACCAAGGTGAGGTAAGTGCGACAGGCGCTTTGCCCATCGCGACTGTTGTGCGGAGACTTTCGTGTAGGGAGTCTACTCTTTGCATCGTTCGAGGAAGAATGAAACCCCTCTAAAATAAGGATGCAACTAACATGAAATAGTTACTGTGATATTTATTTTATATGAAAATACCTTTGAAAATAAGTTGAGTAAGTTTTTTTGCTGTCACCAAAACTTGAGTCAGTATCTTAAGTAGGCCTCGTCTATAATGAAATGTGTAGTAGGCCCCCAGCAAGGCGGGGAATGGCGGCGACTTGGAGTCGCGGCGCTCAGTCGGGCGCCGGCCTCGTGCAGCGCCGGTCGCCGCGCATGGCAGGCGACACGTAGCGGCATGCGGCCCGCGCTCGCCGCACTCGCGGCATGCTGCGTTGTGGCTCGCGCCGACCCACCCTCCGCGCGCCTCGCCTCCCACAACTCCACCCCCCAGCATGTCCTCCAGTGCTCCGATGGGCTCCTGCTGCCCACCTGGAAGCCCCTCGAGGATGTCCCGACTCTCGATATCGCACTCCGCGGGATCGCCTACTTTCTCTGTCTCATGTATCTCTTCATCGGAGTCTCCATCGTCTCCGATCGCTTTATGGCCGCCATAGAAGTCATCACCTCCAGAGAGAAGGAGGTGCGCGTGCGACGAAATGGAAGCGATCAAATCATTGTGGTTAGAGTGTGGAATGAAACCGTCGCCAATCTGACTCTAATGGCCCTAGGTTCTAGTGCACCTGAAATCTTGTTGTCAGTTATAGAAATAGCCGGAAAGAATTTTGAGGCAGGTGATTTGGGGCCAGGGACGATAGTTGGGTCAGCGGCGTATAATTTGTTTGTTATTATGGCAATATGTGTAAGTGTGATACCTGATGGAGAGGTGCGCAAGATTAAACATCTCAGAGTGTTCCTTGTGACTGCGACTTGGTCTATTTTTGCCTACGTATGGCTCTATCTAATTCTCGCAGTGATTTCACCAAGCGAAGTTGAAGTTTGGGAAGGAACGGTCACTTTCTTGTTTTTCCCCGCGACAGTTATGACGGCCTACATAGCTGATAGAAGACTTCTTGTGTACAAGTACCTAAAGAAAGGTTATCGGGTTAATGAACGAGGCATCATCGTAGAAGGCGAGGGCGATGGATCAGTAGAAATGGCCTTAAAACCTGGAGACGATTTCGCGTCCGATGATGAGGAAGGCAAAGAAATTGAGAAATCTCGTAAAGAGTACGTAACGGTTCTCCGCGAGTTGCGAAGACAACATCCATCAGAAGACCTAGAGACGGTTGAACGAATGGCCTTAGAAACTTTGATGTCGCGAGGTCCGAAATCAAGAGCATTCTATAGAGTCGCTGCAACTCGCAAGATGACGGGTGGAGGTGACTTCTCCCGGAAGATATCGGAGCGAGCGCAAAGTGACTTGAGTGAGGTGAAAGCCGAGTTACAAAGACGAGGATCTGTCTCACCTTCTATTGAGCCGCGGGGCCCAAACGTTCGATTCGATCCAAAGCATTACACTGTCATGGAGAACTGCGGTGAATTTGATGTACGAGTAGTAAGAGCTGGAGACCTTAGTGGGGATGTCACTGTGGAATATACTACAGAAGACGGGACAGCCGAGGCAGGGTCAGACTATGTCTCCGCGCAAGGATCCCTGTTCTTCGGCCCTGGTGAAACTGAGAAGACCTTCAGAGTTAAAGTTATTGATGACGACGTGTTTGAGGAGGACGAGCATTTCTTTGTGCGTCTGAGTTCTCCGAAGGGGGCTGCCTTGGCTTCGCCTTCCACGGCGATGGTGGTAATCCTGGATGATGATCATTCGGGTGTGTTTTCGTTTCCGCAACGGGACTTTGAGCTGACGGAGTCCGTGGGGACGTTCGAGCTGCGTGTTGCGCGTACTGCTGGGGCCAGAGGCAGAGTGCGTATTCCTTTCTGGACTGAAGATGGAACTGCGAAAAACGGCGCTCAGTACGAGGCCGCCCAGGGCAGCGTCATATTCGAGAACAACGAAACTGAGTAAGTACTTCCTAACAAATCCTAGTATAAAACAACAAACGTGTCCATAATAAATAATTTTAATACACTCGCAATACAGGCAGCGTAAAGCGTCAAGCATCAGAAGTTACGATGCGGAGCGGCCATTGATAAAAAGTTTTTGAGAACCCAATTACGAAACTTTTGGTTAGGTTAACATGAAATTTTACTGTCGACAACTCCAACACGCGAAGCAATTCAAGGCTACATTGGGGAGGTTTTCATTTAAATTAACGGTTGTGTATTTTGTTAAACTACTGACGGAGACCAGAATAAATCCGTAATTTACTTATGACCGGCATATCAGAGATGTCAAGGTTGTTAACCACTCGTTACACAACGCAGTAAAGCCTTTAAAAGTGATATACATGAGAGCTCACCGAAAATAAAGCCGAGCTGTATAAGGTTTCACCGAAGCCGGAAAAGTGCTCCGATGGTTAGAAGCGGGGACCCATTTACTTATGGGTCAGTGAGTGATCCCACCTCTATCATATACCGTTCAATGTTACACAAAATAATCCTTTTAAGTAAATATTTAATCCCCTCTATATTTCACGAATCACCAAAACTTATCCTTTAACCTATCGTTTTAAAAATATGAATTTTCATTTAAATTTTTTTTATCAGATCTTTCATTGAGACAAAGAAAATAAGTTCTTATTACAAAGCAGTGTTAATATCACAAATTTTGTTGCCGATTACTATGTATAAATTCATCATACTACTCACACGAGTAACTTTCTTTGTAGTTAAGACTGTGGTTTTAAAAATGAAGGATATTTTTAGCTCTAAACTCTAGTGTCCTTTACACCACATGATATTCTGGCTGTCAATTAAGTTTGTAGTGAACGTACACGTTTCTAAGTTTAGCGACTAAACGAGTTTAGTCGTTGTCGTACTTAATCCTTTAAGACAGTTTGAACGCCGTTCCTACTCTGGAAATAGCTTGGTATTGTCCATCAATTAGCAGGATGAATTGTGGTTGCAGGTTTTCTAATAAGAAAAACTTAAAAGCTTGAGCTTAAGTTTTTATAAGAAAAGTGAAGCGTAAATTTTATAATCTAACTTTGGAGGAGCATCTTCTATGTTACGTAGCGATAAATGATTAATAACCAATTGTATTGATTTCAATCAACGTTTGAATGGGTATAGCGAAACTAACAAGCAATTTAAGTCAGATTTGACGTATAACGATGTCAGACTCTGTCGTTCATGTTTCGAGGTACAGTGACGCGTCGAACTCCTGGATTGTAAACATTTTTGGTCCGTCATTTTGAAATAACGCTCGTGAATTCTCATTCGAGTTTGGAATGCGCGAGGAAAACTTGCATTTTTATCTCAATGTTGCAAACCCCTGAATGTTTTACCGTCGATACAAGAATACCAGATGAAATTGGATATTGATTAATTTATGTCCCTCCTGAAAATTTACTAACTTTAAATTATTACATTGTCTGTTTTAGTTACGTAGTATAGACAGCGACATCAATAAATAATGAATAATTCACAATTAATAAGGCACTGTGAAAAGCAGAAATTCTTTTCTTTTCCCTTCTGTGGTTTGCTTGAATGGTTTTCTCGTTATTGTAACAGTATTTCCCTGTTTCCGGCGTCTAGAGTTTTCGGGGCTTCAGTTTTTATTGCGATCGGGAAGTTGTGACGCAGCTTTGTTGTAAAAATATACAATATTATATTTATTGCTGGCAATATTTTTGTATTAAAAGTCGAATGTGTGAATGAAAATTCGACAGTCAAACGATTTTAGTTCTCGTGTAAAAACAAGACTTTTCAAAAGACTAGTTTTAATTGTATTTATTATCTAATTACCAGACAAACGTCGATTATCCGACAAATTATGGGACGTAGGTGTTCGAAAAACCTGTTTTTTTTTTTCGATTAATCACACGTAACCATTACATCAATTTTCGGATTGTTTTTGTGTAGGTTAATCTACGGACAAAGGAAAGAACAAGTATGAGGTGCATGAATGCCTAAAAATTAAAATTTCGTCCTTCAATCTTATGAATAATGCACATTTTCGAGGAGAATGTTCGCGCGCGTCGGGTGTTCGGTTAAGCGGTCGTTTGGGCGATCAACGTTCGGATAATCGACGCTCTACTGTACCTATATACTTAGAATTGATCACAAACCTTTCTGTTTTGAAATGACGTTTACCTCTAGAGGTTTTTATAAGACGCAATTTTAATTTTACTTTCTGCACCAAATGTAATTTTAAAGAACCCTTGCTTTAGTTAAAGATGAATTAATATTAATACCGATAGCGATATTTTTATTGTGATCTGTTTTTTGTAAAGGAAAATAATAAATGAACCGTTTTTTTCAGTTTTTTAATTTAATTAACTATAAAATCTCCAACACTGTGGCGGCCGGTGGTTAAAGCATAAAGAAATTCACAGATGCTTTAATATATAGCGGCATCTTAAGATATCACACACAGCGGGAACAGTCCACAGATGGCCACTATATTTTTATAGAGGCTACGTATATGTGTAGCGGCGGTCTGTGAACGCATTTCCCGCTGTGAGTGCGATATCTTACGATATATTATAGCGCACGTCGGTGAACCTCTTTGACAGGGTGAGACCGTCGGCGATCCGTCGAATAGTTGGGATACCACATTCGGAGGGTGACCGCTTTACGACGGTGATACGAACTGGGTCAATGGGCTCCAATCGAAATCATAAATTGTTTTCATCCAACTAAGCGAACGAGCATTCTATACAAGGTTAAACGTGTTAGAGGCTTTTTCATGAGAATTAGTTATTGCGAGTTAAGAAAAAAAAAACTAGCCTCAGATTGGTTTACATAAAACACTTTTACATACTTTTACAATATTCATTTTAAAGAAAAAAGCTACTTTAGTTAATTAAACTGTGTCGTAGACTTTTACGCCTACTTCGGGATAAATTGGGAAATTATATTCAAACTGTTAATAATGATTCTTAAAACGAAATTTATTAAATTAATCTTTTCATGTACTTACATAACGATAACCACATCACGACACACACATTGCATCAGCCCTGCAGTAAGATATAATCTTGTGTTACAGGCGCTAAGCAACGATATGGTATTAACTAAATAGATAAGAATACAAAATCCAAAGCCGGTGAGCGAAACAATACCTCTTGCAAATAACACAATGTTTCGCCTTTGCGAAGATTTGAACCGGGAACCTATAGCGTAGCAGTTAGCTGATTACAACACTGCGCCACATAGGTCGATTATTTTTGTTTAATTTTAATAAATTTTAATTAAATAGTAATGGATACAATATTTTACATTTACAGTAAACTATTAATTAACCTATAAACTTTAGACAGAATGTCAAACGGCTACTAAAATAACCTTAATTCATAATTAAGACCGCAATTCAATAAGCGGCAATTATTACAACACAAAACCTTTCTATAACTGCTATCAATACAATATCACTTCCATTGAGAATTAAATCCGGTGTACAACTCTTAATATTGTGTTATGCAATTTTATTTATGATTCAGCTTGGACTACGGAAGTCAGATAGTAAATTATCTGAATTGAATCAGTTCATTCTGTTGTGGAACTCACGGAGTGATTAAAAAACCGCTAGATAATAAAATCCTGTTTTTAAAAAGCTTGTACATTACTCTGTTTTAAGCGTTTACTTAACCTCATAAACGAATATATTATCTGTGAGTATAAATATATTAATGATGCGGTAAAAGCACTACCAATTATAAATCTATGATTGAGTAATTATAAATGTTTTAAACATTGTGTAATATAATTATAACTGATATGTACAACTGTTATGGTAGAAAGAACGTCCATGGTTTGGTTAGTTTTGTATATATATACACAACTATACATATATATAATACTGGCGAAACCTTTTTATGAGGGTTCCTTACTCAGTAGGTTAAACAATGGGACTCTATTCCGTCAGCGGGCTGTATCTCATGAACTATAGTAGTTAGATTCTTGAAAATTTCAGAGCATATCTATTTTCAAATACTAAAATAATAAAAAACACAAACTTTAAAGGGGACCCTATACAAGAAAAAGATTTTGTATACATTTTTCTTGTTTCTAATACGAAATTATCTAAAAAGTAAATATTGTTTATTCTCGTAAGGTGGTACGGTTCCCTTGCATGAGCATGAGCCTAAGTACGAGTCCGACTTGACTAATTTTTATAAATGAATAAAACCTTCACTATTCTATAATAGCGCGCTAGTGTTTGTTTTACATAAAAAATATTTACAGTGTATCAGTCTCGCTAACGCGTGAGACACGATGAAGTTTCGTGCGACCATTTCTTAAACGATATAACACCACAAAAAAAAACTATTAGGAAGGTTACGATAAATAATGTGCAAGGTGAAGCTACCATTTTAAGTGCAGTTGGCAGCTCAATTAAGCATAGAACCTTTTAATAACTGACATTTAGTATAACTAGTTTACCCCGCGAATTTCGTACCATGTGAATACATCGAGAATTTTTCCTCATTTTTAAAGCAAACAGACTAAGAAAATAATTATTCAAATCTGTCCAATAGTCATTTACAAGGCTAAAGGACAGCTCTTCATTTTTATGTACGTATAAAGAGATATGGTGCGGTAACAGGTGATTGAAAACACTTAGATTTTAATAAAACGTCTGTTGTTCACGTTTTTTTTTAAATACACCATCATGGGCAAAGCAGACGGCTCTCCTAATAGAAAATGATACCGTTGCCTAGACACGACGATGCACTTGATGTCTGGAATGCCAAGAGCATCGCCAATGCGTTGCCCTTGTAGAGGTAAAGATGTCATACGTCTCGTGCCGGTAATTACACTGGCTCTCCAACCCTTCAAACCGAAATACAGTGAACTGTTTCACGGCAGAAATAGAAAGGAGGTACTAATACTGACGATCTCGCACGATACTTGACGAAGATGATGACTCTAACACACATAGATTTTAGGACAAACCACTGTATGAATTCAATGATAAAAATATTTTTTGTAACAGGAATCTCAGGTGTTGTGTTCTTTGTGGTAATCGGTTATAATAATTTGATATCTTGAGATCATATTTAACCAATAGCAACACGTGAGAATAGAAATTGATATTCTAGTATTTGCGGCTTTTAACCGCTCCGTGAATTCGAAGCCTTGGAATGACCACTACTGCTTCAATATAAAGGCATGTTCATATTAATAATATCTGTACTTTAATAGCAAGAAGCCAATTGAACAATTAGAATAAGTAGCGGAAAAATAATTTATTTCGTAACTAAAATTCTATCGTCTCAAAATATTAAAATATTTTATATAACACATAAACTAACGCCGTAATTATTCCCTTGAGAGAGATAGGCAGTGTTACACACCGCATTTAGCATGCTTATGTCGAGACCCAGAGTGACAGGTTGCGAATCTGTTGCGACTATCCGGGGCGCCACAGTGAGGAGCAGCAGCTAAAACTCCAGCCCTCACCCTATCGGGTCGGGTTGGTTGGTTAACCAAGGCACGTAACAAACTGAGCTACGAGTACCAGGGTCACGTCGATGAAAACATTACCGTTTCAAAAACCAAAAATCTTATATTGCATTTATATAGAAATAGAATGAGAACTTTTATAAATATTAAACAATACAAGGTCCGTGAAGGCGGAGACAATTTACAGATTGAAAAGTTGAAACATTGGATTGCCGTCGACGATAAATTTGCTCTTGGGATCGTCATTTGGATAATTCAAGCAGACTTCGAAACATTTCAAAGCACTCCTTTAATTAATGACGCTTTTTTTTGTTATGTTGTACCTACAATTGATTAGGATTTTTTAATAATTTTAATGGAGAGCGGCGTAAATTGTTATTAAAATTCACATTTAGATGAAAATAATTTATCTACAAAAGGCAATTTATAATCTAGTATATGAAAGTTGAAAAGTTCACTTTTAAACTGAATAATAAATTAATTTTTGTTAAGTACAAAATAAATTACACATTTTGTTTTTATGTAAATAAAACATGTTAAAAATACTTTCCTTAATCGAGAATTTGCAATTTAAATTTAGGGACGACTACCTGTGTTCCGGGTTAGGTCCTAGGTACCGAAGTTCCGGATTCAAACCTGGGTGGAAAATTGTGTTGTTTTGCAAGACGCATGGTTTCGCTTACCGGTCTTGGATGTAGTGTTTTTATCTATGTAGTTTATACGATATCGTCACTTAGCACCTGCGACACAAGAGACTTACTGAAGGGTTGAAGTCAATGTGTGTGTCGTAATATGATTATTATTAGTATAACATTTTTAATAATTACCGCTTGACTTTAATTATTAATAATATTAATCCTTACAAGTTTTAAATTTTAAAATTAAACTCGAACATCCTGAAACTAATACAATGAAAACGAACGCCATTAGCGGCAAAGCCGAGGCTTAAATTACAAACTATACCACAACTCCATTACAAGTTACTAATCCCGAGATATTTGCAGTTTTGAAGATGCCGGGACGTGTAATTTGACGGAAACTGATGGTCGACTAGCGCGTTCACACGTGACGCCGATACGTTATAAAAACCGTACAAGTATCAACAAAAAAAAACTAATGTCATAAAGAGGCAAAGTTTGTCAGTTTGTAAGTATAAGGTACATTTTGAAACTAGTTAGAATGTAGAAGTCCATTCTAAATATTAGCATTAAAAATTGAATACACATTGGCTACATGTTCTTAAAAAATAGTTAAAACTATTTGAGGTCAAGGGCATAAACGATTTAATTTTAAAAAAGGTAATTAGGTTTACTGTTATGATAAAATAACCACATCACGACACACAATTGACTTAGCCCTACAGTAACATTGAACAATCTCGTGTCGCAGGCGCTAAGCAATGATATGGTATATATTACATAGATAAAAATACTGGTAAGCGAATTAATGCATCAAGCAAATAACACAATGTACCGCCCCCGCTGGGATTCGAACCCGAAACCTCTATCGTAGCTGCCAGCTCATTACACCACTGCGCCACCAAGGTCGTCTAATCATCGTATGTATGAAGATTCGGGATGTATCGGTATTCTATTCTACATGTGCTATTCATTTTGTATTCAGCTAACATTGCTCTCGTATCAAGTGTTAGCAATACTACACAAATAATTTGTATTTGATTAGATTCTTTGAATTTAGCTCAAGGAAAAATTCATCCACGGAACTCCGTCACGTCATTTCTCCCGTGCTGCATCCGTTGTATCGTGGACATAACAATAAATATTGGCGGTGACATTTTCGTTTGTTAAGACGGCCTGGGAAGCTGGGGTCCGTTGTAACTTTTACTTAGACGAAACTTACCCTTATTGTGCTAGAAGAGCTCCTTCCATCCGTATGCTTAATAACGGAAAACTTAATTGTTTGTTTACCATTGGATAATAACCTAGCAATCTGCTGAAATTGCCAAGTTTTGCTAAAATTAGCCACGTTCTTACAGATCTGCTGATATTAAAAAGCCTACCAAAGTACTTTGACAGTTGCATTCGATGCATAACGATGTCTGCCAATGTGGTGCATTTGTGAAAAAGTTGTCTGCTATGCAAGAGGTTTCCGATTCGAATCCTAGGAGGGTCGAAACTTTTTTGGAAAGATGCGTTTTTAAGCCCAGTGGTCTTAACATAAACCATAACTTAACTTAGTACAGTATTCCATCTTAAGAAGGCCGTTTGAGTTTGTTTGTGATTGAACATGTATACGCACACTGTTCTAGTGTGCGAATCCTCTTTACTGAGCGAACGTTAGAACTATGTGCACTACATGGCTGGCAACACTAACGACCTTATAAAAACCGTCTTCGTGAAACAGTACGACCGTACCTTCGAGACAATATTCTATATTGGTGTAAGGCTGATTCAATGCTTCACTAGAGAATCCAGGGAGGGGGTCGAGTCCACCAAAAAGCAACTCAGTTCTTCGGACTTGGTGAAAAGACAGTGAGGTCAGGCCCCCTCCCCAAAGCGTTCCCTAAAAAAGGTCGTCAGATTTGTAAGAGTTAACTGCCCTCTTAGACAAATGCCGTTATCCCGCAAGCGTTAACGACAACAGAAATTAAAAATGTATTGAAATGAAATTACAATAACGTAACTCTAACATGAGGGATTGTCATCTCCATAAATATTTATTTTCCGTCAAAGTAAACGCATTGGTATTTGTCTATATGGGCCGTTTAGCTCCTCCCAAGTTTCATTCCTGGATTCTCAGCAGCAATACTTAACATGTGTGCTTTCATGTTTGTATTATTACGGTAACTGTTTACTTACAATTATAGGCGAGGTGTATGCTTGTTTATCACTTTAGTTGCATCAACAAGCCACATGTGCAATACTAACGGATTAATCTTTATGCGCATAGATACAGCATTCTGTAATATGATCGTTTTCAGATTAGAATCCTCCGAAAATAATTGCATAATATCCTTTTGTATTAGTATCTGTAGATTTTTATATTTTTATGGCCAAACAAGCTAACGGTTCAGCTGATGAAAAGTCGAAGAAGAT